>LPNX010155471.1:128587-216906 GCA_001517045.1 Pseudotsuga menziesii
TAGAATGCATATAGTATAGAATTTCCTAAGTCCTTACGACTCTTGACCAGATTCAAAAATAGTTGTGGATTA
The DNA here is from genome assembly GCA_001517045.1 of Pseudotsuga menziesii. Taxonomy (NCBI): domain Eukaryota; kingdom Viridiplantae; phylum Streptophyta; class Pinopsida; order Pinales; family Pinaceae; genus Pseudotsuga; species Pseudotsuga menziesii. The sequence goes on from LPNX010155471.1 coordinate 128,660, forward strand.
GTTTAAAACAATAATTTTTTCCCTTGATTAACATTTTGGGAAATAGATTAGCAGGAAATATTTACAGACATTTAACATAATTAAAATATAACTAGTGTAGAGGTTCGAAACCATAGTAGAAAAGGAATAATTAGATCTAAAGTGATTATGCTAAAAAATACTAAATATTATAAGAGTACCCATTACTAGCAATATTTGATTCAAGTATGGATGCATTGACAATTTCAACTAGCATTTTACAGGAAGAATTAAAATACAGAAACAAGGACTTATATTTGATAACATAATAGATAATTGTCATATACAGATGCATAAACATTTGTTCCCTAAGAATATAGTTGCAGTTCAAGTTAAGATCACTATCCTATTGTAACTAGATTTAATCATAGGAAACATAATAAAAACCTAGCACCACTGCTGGGAAAACATAAATGGAATATATGTTCCTCCCAACCAACTTCTAGAGCATCTAAATCATTTGATCTAGAACCCGTGATCCTGTTCACTGAACCACAAGAGAAAAATCCACTTAATGCGCCATCTCTTGCATTATCATATTCAATCCCCATCCAATGCTATCCTCCTTCTTGCTAATGAACATATTATTTTATAGTGTTTTTCCTAAGACTTGGTCATTTATGAGCCTCCTTCTCTTTAGTACTCAAGAAAGAGTTGTGACCTTATTTTTGGGAAGATGCCTCTTGCACCTTGAGTTCTCACTCAACAATTACAAACACTTGTCTTCTCACCTTCTGGGTTAGCAAACACTCTTCAACAGCTATTTCATTTCTGTCCCCTTTAGTATCTTTTTATTAATAAAAGAATTATTCATTACATTTGTTTTATTTTTTTCTTTCTGCCAAAAATATTTAAAATAATAAAATAAAATAAAGTTAGCAGAAATTATCAATAAATTATTAATTCTTGGTGTATTACATATGCCTCCCCTTAGAGGATAACACCTTCATTGGTGTTATTAACTTTCTGATTTATTCTTCCATATCTTCATCTTGGAATAGGATTGGATATGCCTCTCGCATAACACTTTCCAATTCCCAAGTAGATTCTTCTGGACTAAGGTGCTTCCATTGCACCTTGACTTGTACGATGGTACAATTCCAGAGTAAAAGTTATCTCCTGTCGAGAATACCCTCCGGTCCCACCTAAAACTCTCCTTTGGGTTCCACCTGTATAACATTCCAATTGATTACATGAGTAAAATCATGAATATATTTTTTCAAAATGGAAACATGAAAAATGTTATGTACTTTAACAATAGGTGGTAAGGCTATCTGGTATGCCACGGACCCTACTTTAGCCAAATTTTCAAATGGCCTGCAATACTTGTGTGCCAACCTGGGTGCATTTCTTGGGAATCCTTTCAGTTTTGTTGCACCCGTTTCACGGTTATTTCCATATCCTTAAATAATTTAGGTCCTAACATTAAACTATCAACTAGACTGCTCCAAGAAATTGGAGTATTACATTTGTGTCCATACATAATTTCAAAAGGACCCATACCTGCTGATACTTGAAAATTATTATTGTAAGAAAATTCGACTAAGTGTAAGTAATCTTCCCATTTACCTGGTTTTTCCATTACATACATTCTTAGCATGTATTCTAGGACTTGGTTTACTCTTTCAGTCTGCCCATGCATTTGCGGATGATACGCAGTACTGAAGTTCAACTAAGTACCTAACCCTTTAAACAAATATTTCCAGATTTTTTTTGTAAATTTTACATCTCTCTCTGAGATTATTACCTTTGGTATGCCATGTAACATGAAAATATCTTTCATAAAAATATATGCAATGTTAACAACCTTATAAGTATATTTTACAGGAATAAAATGAGCTGCTTTACTTAACTTACAGACTATGTCCATAATTGAGTCATGTTTCCTGAAACTTTTAGGTAGGCATGTTATAAAATCCATGCTAATTATTTTCCACATCCATTCCAGAATGTGTAGCGATTGCAATAACCCTGATGGATGTTGGAGTTCTTCCTTTACTTGTTGGCATTCAATGCAGTGATCTAAGTACTTTGCTACCTATTTCTTCATGTTAGGCCAAAATAAGTCCTTTCTAATCATTGTGATCATCTTTTGGTATCCAGGATGTCCTGAATAGGGCCATTTATGTAACCTATTCATGATAGTTAATTTGATTTCTTCTGTATTTGGTATGTACAACCTATTTTTAAGCAACAATAATCCTATTCTATTTAGGCTAAAATATTTTTTTATCTGGTTCTTTTCATTTTCAGTACTCTTTTCTTTTAATTTTTGGTATTCTTTATCATAATTTTTTGCATTTAAGATCTAATTTTCTATATCTGATTCGTAACTGCTACTTACAAAAAGTAATTTTGCGTGATGACTCAAAGCATATGCAACTTTTCTTTCTTTTCCCTTAATGTGTTTTATTTTGAAGTCGTATCCACTTAAGAAAGACAACTACCTAGATTGTATAGCATTTAGATTTTGTTGGTCAAAGAAATATTTTAAACTTATGTTATCTGACATTAATAGAATTTTTCTTCTGATGAGTTAGTGTCTCCACATCTTTAAAGAATGTATAATTGCAGCAAGTTCTGAGTCATGCATAGCGTAATTATTTTCATGCTATTTTATTTTTCTAGATTCATAATCCATGACATAATTTTCTTGTATTAACACCCCTCCTAATAATTCCTTACAAGCATCGGTACATACGACGAAATCCTTAAAAGGATCAACAATATTTAGGATAGGGGTGGTAGTTAACACGTGTTTCAATTTATTAAAACTTTCCATACATTTTTCAGTCCACCCAAAATGTTTACCTTTCTTTTGCAATGAAGTTATGGGGTAGGGTATCTTAGAAAATCCTTCCATGAACTTTCGATAATAACCTGTAATCCCCATGAATGATCTTATGTCTTTTACATTTTTAGGAACTGGCCATTCAGTGATAGCCTTAATTTTTTTCGGGTCAATAGAGATTCCATACTTGGATACTACATGTACTAGATATTGAATCTTGTCTTTAAATAAGTCGCATTTGTTAAACTTAGCATACAACTTTTGTTCTCTTAATACTTGTAAAATTATCTTTATATGTTCTTCATGTTCTTGTTTATTCTTTGAGTAAATTAATATGGCGTTGATGAATACGTCTAAAAATGTATCCAGATAGTTATTTAGAATTTTATTCATTAAGCACATAAAGGCTGCAGGTGGGTTTGTCAACCTAAAAGGAATTACAAAAAAATCGTAATGACCATAACGAGTCCTAAAAGCAGTTTTAAATATGTCTTTGTCTTTAATCCACACCTAATGGTATCTAGACCTTAGATCTATTTTAGAGAAGATTGTTTCCCCGCAGAACTGATTGAACATATCATCTATCCAGGGTAAAGGATATCGATTTTCAATATCCATTTTATTTAGTTGTTGATAGTCTATACACAATCTTAAGGTTTCATCTTTCTTCTTTACAAATAAGACCAACTCTCCCCAAGGGGAAACACTAAGACATATATACTTCTTGTCAATTAATTCTTGTAATTGTGATTTGAGTTTTGTAAGCTCTATTATGTTCATTCAGTAAGGATCTTTCAATGATGGTACCACGCTGGGTATCAGATCGATTGTAAAGTCTATGTCTCTTTTCCGAGGTAATCTAGGGACTTCTTCTAGAAATATGTCTTTAAAATCCTTTAACATAGGTATATATTTTATTTTAAGTTTATTATGATTATCTTTATTATCCATTACATAAACAAGAAATAATTTACATACCTTCCTTACAGATCTATTCATTTGTAGAGAATATATCTCTTTGATCGTAATTTTTCTGGGAATTCCTTTTACTTTAATGGCGTTTCCAGTATCTTCTATGCATGTAAAGGTTTTGTCAAAACAATTCATCATTACTTCATGTTTTTTAATCAAATTTATTCCTATCAACATATCATAGGAACCTAATGGTAAAATATTTAGATCAACATGCGTATTGAAATCATTCATTAATATTTTACAGCCTTTAACATAACTAGTGGCTTTACGTTTAGTAATTGTGGCTAATTGTACCAGCCATGACTTATCAAAATTTTCTAGTACTAATTCACATATTTCAACAATCCTAGGTGATACATAATTGAAGCTTTCACCTGGATCAATTAGTATGGAAATGGGTTGACTTTTTACCATTCCTTTGATCTCGGCCATTGAGGTTTTATGGTCTACTTGTCAATTCTCCAACGTAGCGCTGATTTTGGGAATATTCCTAGCCATGTCTCCAGTTGTAATAGCTTCCTGAATAGAGTGAACATTAATTTTTTTTCTTTCTGAGTGGACAGTCTTTAAAATAATGTGGCTCACCACATTCCCAACATTTTAAAAGTTCACTATGTGCAGTGTTCTTATTAAAAGTAAAGGGAGGTTCTCTTTCTTTTGTTGCAAGATTCTATGATTTAAAACTTTTATGGTTACTACCTTGACACCCTTTGTAATTATTCCCTATATTTTTATGGAATTTATTATTCTTCTTTCTTGGATCAAAGTTATCTTGTCTTTTAGTCCTCCAATTTGGTACACTTTCTATTCTATTTTTATTCAATTCATAATAGAAATTTTCTTTTTGCATTGCTTCTTCCAGCGTCGTCGGATTGTCATACTCAATCTGCTCCTTCAACATGATAGGAAAACAACTGAGAAAGAATTGTATCTTTGGTTCATCTATTATGTATGGTACGTAACAAAGCAGAATCAGGAATTTAATATAGATATTTTTCATGTTCATAGGTCCTAGTCTTAACTCATAAAAATACTTGGCCTTCTCTTTGTAGTACTGTTCCGAGAGGTATTTTTGTTTAAAATGTTTTTTCCAAGTTTTCCAGGTTACGTATCTTTCCTTTATTCCTTTTACTTTCTTTATATCCTGCCACCATATATCTTTGTTTTCATTTAAATTAGAAATGGCCATTTTAGCTTTCAGGTCATCAGAGTAATTATAAATTTGGAAGTATTTCTTCATCCCTAATAGTCAGGCTTCTGCCTCTTCTCATTTTTCAATCTCATCGTTAAACATCGATGGTTTAATATTTTTGAATTCCCTAGAGATTTATTCATATGGTTTGTGTGTATTTTTCTTCTTATTATTATCACTATTTTCACTGGAATCTTGTTGTTTTTCTATGTGGTGTTTGACTGATTCCTCACTGGAAGTTTCATCTCCATGACTTGAAAATTCCAGTTTTCTTCCTTTATGCTTGTAAGGTGTATTATTTGGAATATTATGTTCAGGTTCTTTGTTTTTCTCTTTTTCATCATTATGTATTTTAGCTAGTAAAATATTGTTCAATTCCTCTTGAGCTTTCAGGATTCATTCATTATCCTCCCTAACTCTTTTTAACTCAGACATTAGTTCTTTACCAGTTCTTTCAATAGTTCAGATGGGTTATTAGTTTGAATATCATTAAGGTTTACCCATATTTCTCCATCCCTTAGATTACCCTCTTTAGTGTTTATATAATTTCTAGGGTGAGACTCTTCTTTTGCAAACATCCCTACTTTTGCCATATTTTTCTTGCAAAAGAAAAGTTATCATTCTCTTCATGTTTGTAATAGAATCAAACCAAAAATAAAATAAAATTAGTTTTCAAGTTTAACTAACAGTTTTAGTGTTGAGTCGGTTCACGCCTAGTGTTGTAACCATGCTCTAATACCATTCTGTCACAAACCTCAAAAATACAAATAAAAAAATTGATATAACATAGATATCTATATACACATCATTAAAGTCCCTACATGCTACTAAAGACATCCGTCATAATTTTCATTCTGTTACTAAGACATACTTAACTGCTACCTGGTCGGTTGGAAAATTAGATGTTTGCTAAGGGAACAATATCATCAGGTGTTCTTAAACCTATAGGTGATGTTTTGTAAAAAATTATCTTGTTCTTCAATTAACTGTAACATGAAATTATTAAACTTTGAAGGTTCATTGCTCATTTTTAACTTTACTTGTGTGTTCAACTTTTCCTCAATAATTGAACTCGGCTCTGAAAATTAGGCTCCAATTCATTTATCTGTTAAGTCCTGAACTTCCAATTTTATTAGTCTGTCCACAATTATCTTTCTACAATGATCTTTCTGAATTTTTTTTTTTCCGCAATGATCATTTTGCAAAGAGCCTTACATAAAGATGCTTCTACAATGATCTTTCTGAAATTTATCTTTCCATAATAATCCTTCCATAAATAGTCTTCCGCAATGATCATTCTGCAAATAGCATTCTGTAATTATCCTTATGCAATTGTGGATTGCATATTTCGGTTCTCCTTTCAAGTTTTTCAAATTAACCTTCATCATTTTGTTTTCTGCATTGTGGGTTGTGGATTTTGGTTTTCCTTTCAACTTTTTCGAATCAACCTTCTGCATTTATCCTTCTGCAATTGCAGATTGCGTATTGTGGGTTGCCTTTACAACTTATTAGAATTAACCTTTCGCATTTATCCTTCTACAATTATGAATCGCAGATTACATGTTTCCTTTCAACTTTTTTGAATTAACTTTTTGCATTTATCCTTTTGCAATTGCAGATTGTGGATTGTGGTTGCATTTAAACCTTTTCAAATTAAACTTCCACGTTTATCCTTTCACAATTGTAGATTTCGGATTGTGGGTTTCCTTTCAACTTTTTTGAATTAACCTTCTGCATTTATCCTTCTGCAATTTCAGATTGCAGGATTACGGGTTGCCTTTCAACTTTTTCTGAAATAGGCTTCTGCAAACTGTCTTTCCACATTTAGATGTTTGCTGGTTAAGAGATTGTAGTTTGATTTTAAATGATTGTGGATTCCATTGAATAGTCTTAAATCCACATTGCTATGAATCGTATTTTTGATATTTGAATAAATGTTTGTGATAATTCTTATTACGACCTATAGGGTCTTTACGATTCGTGTGGAATTGTTCTTTAATTTATCTGTCATGAATTTATTTAGTAGTTAAAATTGTATATTCATGGTTTTAAACTATGGTTTCCATCCTTTGATGGGCTTACGACCATTCTTGGGACTGGGGAGATTCACTACTGTGATTAAATGGCGCTTTTTTAGCCAACTGTAGTGTTGATTTACTTACTACCTTGATTTTCGGTTGTTTGAATATAAGTTTTAATGATTAGATGCGATATTGTGAATCCGTAATTGATTTGTTTGATATGTTTGTGAAATTAATACTAGTATGAATGATTATATTGTATATGTATATAATTGATGATTCCTTTTTTGTATATTACGTAATATTTAATATATATATTTGTATACATATAATTAGGGTATTTACAGTGATCACATTGGATCTTGATCTACCACTTTGTATTCATAAAAAGTATATTTGTAACAGAGTTATTTTATTAGAATGCATATAGGATAAAAATTCCTAAGGCTTTGCAGCTCTCGACCAGATTTGAAAATGGTTGTGGATTAGTTTATAACAATAATTTTTTTCCCTTGATTAACATTTTGGGAAATAGATTAGCAGGAAAGATTTATAGACATTTAACATAATTAAAAGATAACCAGTGTAGAGGTTCGAAACCATAGTAGAACAAGAATAGCTAGATCTAAAGTGATTATGCTCAAAACTACTAAATATTATAAAAGTACCAATTACTAGAAATGTTTGATTCAGGTATGGATGTCTGATCTTAGATGCATTGACAATTTAAACTAGCATTTCATAGGAAGGATTCAAATACAGAAATAGGGATTTATATTTGATAACATAATAGATAATTGCCATATACAGATGCATAAACATTTTTTCCCTAAGAAAATAATTGCAGTTCAAGTTAATATAAGCATCCTACTATAATTGGATTTAATAATAAGTAACATAATAAAAATGTGACACCATTGTTGGGAAAAAAGAAATGGAATAGATGTTCCTCTGAACCAACTCCTCGAGCAACCAAATCACTTTCTCCCAAACCCTTGAGCCTGTCCGTTAAACCGCATTGGAAAATACACTTAATGTGCCATCTCTTGCATAATCATATTCAATCCCCATCCAATGCTAGCCTCCTGCTTGCTAATGGATATACTATTATATAGTATTCTTCCTAGGACTTATTCATTTATGAGCCTCCTTCTCTTTAGCACTCAACAAAGAGTTGTGACCTAATTTTGGGGAAGATTCCTCCTGCACCTTGATTTCTCACTCAGTAGCTACAACCACTTGTCTTTTCCACTTTTGGGTCAACAAACACTCTTCAACAACTATTTCATTTCTACCCCCTTCAGTATCTTTTTATTAATAAAAGAATAATTCTTTACATTTGTTTTATTTTTTACTTTCTGTCAAAATTACTTAAAATAATAAAATAAAACATCATAACATAAATTAATAATAAACTATTAATTCTTGGTTTATTACATTACCACTCTATCATCTCCCTCTTTTCTTAACCCCTAGATTGTTTTCCCTTGAATATATTAGGAAAAGGTTCAATTCAGATCAGATACATCTCATCTAGAACAACAGTACTTGTACCTTCATAGTACCACAGAAGGTTGTGCCTTTCAATGTTAAAACTAGGGCATATCAACCCTTAGTAGAAGAAACGATGGAAAGTTTAAAACTCCCAATACGTTTTACATGGAGGTATGATCCCTAGTGAATCATATCAAAAAGAAGAATAAATCTAAGGTTGGAAGCCTATGTACATTAACCAAATCCATAGATGGACAATATTACCATCTTGGACAGCTAGGAACATGTCAGGAAGGCTCTATACCTAGAGCATCAAGCAGTGTCCCAGGTAATTACAATGCCGCACAAAATTAATTCCTTGGGAAAAATACCAATCACTGAATTGAACTTTGGATTAGAGATGGGAGAGTCAAGAAGATTAAGGTCTCAGTCTAAGATGTACATATTAGAGTAGCAATCGAACTTGGTGATTCATCAAAATCCCACTCCAATTGCATTAGCTTTGATTGTGCTAGATAATTTTCCATCCGCAGTATGGGCCTAGGAGTTGGGATCATTTTCGCAACAAGGGAATTTGGAAACAACACAAACATCTCTAGTCAAAACTAGGTTATTTTGGGTATATGCCAAAATTAAAGAAGACAATACTGATCTCAAGAAGACTTGAATGCATGGGTCTCTTTGCCTTGGCACAAGGATCCAACAACTGGTTTTTAAGAACCAAACAAACTCTTGTTCATAATAAAACATGCAACAAATATACATAGGCTTAAGTTCCTTTTCCCACTAATTCCAATATAAACCTTCTCTATAATTGGCTTTACCTCCATATTACCAAACTTCCGTTGCTCTTGTCAGCCATCGACGTTGCAAAAGAAAGGTGGTTTAAGAAAACCATTTGCATGACCAATATCCAATATCAAATAGACACGCCAACCTCAAGCAAAACCATCTGTTTCCCATCACTCCACTTTAGAGGAATTAAACCACATGCAAATCTAATAGCAATATAGCAATTCAACCATTGATATCAACCTCACTTCCTCTCCATTGATCCTTGTCATTTGACTTCATGGATTGGTTTTTAAAAACCAAGCAAACTCTCGTTCATAATAAAACATGCAACAGGGATAAATACGCTAAAGTTCCTTTTCCCACTAGTTCCAATATAAACCTTTGCTATAATTGGATTTACCTCCATCTTACCAAATTCTGCTATGCTTGTCAGCCATTGATGTTGCAAAAAAAAGGTAGTTTAAGAAAACCATTTTCATGACCGATATCCAATAACAAATCGAAACACCAACCTCAATGGAAACCACCAGTTTTCCATCTCTCCACCTTAGTGGAATTAAACCATATACAACTCTAATAGAAATATAGAAATTCAACCATTTATCTCAACCTCACTTACTCTCCATTTATCCTCATCGTTCGGATTCCTAGATTGTACCAAATGAATCTTGGCCCTTCGTGGATTTGGGAAAATGATTTTCCACCATCTGATTACTCTTCGCTTCGCCTGTCCTCTTTTCAATCGATTTTCCTACTATCAAACCTTCAACATTAAATATCACTATCATTATTACAAATTTAATCTCTACATCCTTGTTTTATTAACGAGTTTCCACTTTTCCCTGGTTCTTTCCTTGCATTTTCATAATATATAAATACTCTGTAACCTAGAGAACCCTTCAATCTCTTCCACGCACAGTAGGCTCATCATATTCAACCCCACAAATTTCACCTTCTAATTATATTTTTGAGATAAAAAATAATTCATTTAGAACCAGTTAAGACACAACTCTAGTTCGTGCTTCACAAAATACACAAAACTCTACGAAGGCTCTATTCACACATCACATAGGTGGTAGAATTCACAACATATAAACCAATGTTACACAGAAATAAAGAATTTTTCTTGTTCATTGACAAAACAAAAGATATATCAACATAATAATTCCAACCCTACTCTCTATGGCCCGATCCAACATTTCCTAGCCATTTTTTTTATACTAGACCTCTCGATTCCTTCTATCTTACTAAAGGTTGAACCTTCCTTTTCCCCCTGACTTACATGTTTAACAAGGAAAATTACTGTCATCTTTCCTAACAAAATCATCCTAAAAACCTGTAACTCAATTCTAAAAATAGCACTCTAACTTATGACTCATGAACAATTTTCTATATTCCATCAATTTGTTCCTATCTTCCCTCTTGTTTTTCTTGAGTATTTCCTCAACAGATAGTCATATTACTCTAACTTAGCCCTAATTAGAACCTTATAATTCCTACCTACATACTTTAACAATTTAGTGTGAATATATTACAACATAACCCTTCTTGGGAAATGGTTAAGACCCTAAACTCTGATTTATAATTCATGTGGCCTTAGTGAGAAGATGCTCCTACATGAAAATACCAAGGTAGAAAATATTATGACCTCCAAGTCATATGAACTCAATGTCCATCTACATGTATCCCAAACTTTATGTTGTAACTCTCCACTACATTTGCTATCATCACACTTTATTTCTAGTCTCAGTTTACCAGGCTTCCAAATCTTACTTTGCAATATACCATTGCATTCACCTGTAACATTCTTTTCAGTCAATGCACTTAAAAAAATCACCTTCTTATTTGTTCTTATGTACATTCTCTTGGAAGACTTCAACACGAGTTTCCATAACTCTTCAATATCCTTATCCAGTCCATTTTCCAATTAATAAATATCACTCCATTGTGACCGGATATGCTCTTTGGTATGAGTTTTATAACTCTTCGCCCAATCCTCCTTCTCATACTTCTTCTCATAAACATATAATCTTTGAAAATATCTTCTCCACTGAAATTCTACAAAATTTTTGGTTTCCATTTTCATTTCAACTTCATCTCATATCTCAACAATCTTGTTTTGTTTGAGATCTCTCACCTCTCCCACTTCATACATCAATCTTGTTTTGTTTGAGATCTCTCACCTCTCCCACTTCATACATCATTTTCGATTTTAAATGACACTTCTCAACTTCCCTTTCCTTATTTCTCTTCAAGTCAACCTTCTGTTTAATAGCTCCATACTGTAACAACATAAATCCATCTTCATTATGAGACATCATGGCCTCATTCCTCTTCACTTTAGTCTGGTCTTCAAAGAAAATTTTATGTTTTAAATTCACTTCACACTTTCCTACGTTTACACATAGATTTTCATCAGAATTATCTCAATCGTCAAGCACAAATACTTCACTCTATTTTCTCTATATACTAGCATCCTTGACAACTTTGTTTTCATGCTTTTCACCCAAGACAACCTCTTCATTCTTATTTAGCTCTTATTTTACATTCTGAATATGTACTCTTTGATTCTCTAACCTACTTTCTAAAAAAATTAACTCATGGAATAAACTTTCCATCTCATCTAGAATTTCTCTCAAGAATTCAACACATTCCTCACTACCTCCATTCTCTACAACAACTGTCAACAATTTTTATTTATCCTGATTGTCTTCAAGATTAATAATTCATAATGACTGTGCATCCTCCATGAATTCTTATGTAACAACATTTAAAATCTTCTCTTCTTTGAAACCATCCTTCAATGTCTATCCTATAACTGCAAATTCTTCCACAGCAGTGTTTAGTAATTGGTATTCCTCCTTCATCACAATACTATGTGAATCTCCTTGTTGCCTCTTTTGAAAATCCAAATCTTTGTTTTTCTTCTCTTTGATGACAACATTTTATAATTTCCCTTCTTTAGCATATCCTTCATTCACACACAACTGATTGTGCCGAGAGGCGCTCTAAAGACTAGTATGGGGAAGATCTTGTAACGTGATGTAACATTACTAAGGTTTGTAAAATGTCGGCCAAAAATAATAGTGATAGTGAATATTATGGGAGAGATCTTGTAACATGATGTAACTTTTGTAATGTTTGTAACATGTCGGAAAAAAATAATAGTGATAGTGAATATTACGGGAGAGATCTTGCAACCTGATGTAACTAATGTAAACAGTAGTAAATATTTTGTCGGCCTAATAATCTAAGGTTGTAACGTTTCGTTTGAAATACAGTTGCTATATTAATACTCGCTATCGAATTTGTGCATGGGATTTTAAAAAAAAGCACCTATGCCTCTACCTGTTCATTATAGACGAGAGATAACATCTTTCTGTTCAATTTCCTTTGTTTGAGTGATAATCATGATGATTCCTATACACTATTTCATGCTCATCGTACTCTTCCACAATTTCAAAGGCGGCGCAGATATCTAAACCCAATTTTCTATGAAGCTCATTCCTACCATTAACTGCAACCCCATCAACTTATATTCCTTCTTGCTTCTTCACCACTTCTACGACCTGTCAGCACTCTAGAATTTAAATTATAATTTTGATATTTATTTAGATATTGACTTTTGATATTTATTCAATTAAATTATACTCGTTGATCTAAAGGATTACGATACCATTTTTACTATTTTGTGACACTCCAAGTTGTATTTTTACCGGATTACAGTAGAAATATTGACTTGCATTTGCCAAATATGGCCGCACGTTTCATCACCTTCAAACTACGCTTCAACTTCTATCGATGAAAAATTGGTTAGTTCATATTTGTCAGATCATGGACCTTCAAAAGTCATGAGCTCTGGAGTTCAATGGAGGACTGTACAAGCAGAAGGGTCTACTTTCAAGCGAAAGGAAAATGCAATAATTAGTGGAGTAGGTGACTTTGATGAATTAATTGGTCTAAAATTTGTGATTCTAAATAATTTAGAAGAATAAATCTCTAAAATAAAAGGTGCGATGTATAAGAATCCCGAAATTAAAAGGAGAATTCGTCGAATTATGAATAACAGAGAAGCAGTTGAAATGGATGAAGGGAAGGAAATGGGTACCTTATGTGGTTGTTGTTATGGGATATTTCAATGTAAAAATATGGTGAAGTGTCAAAATAGGCATGAATTTTGTTTCGAATGTATAAGCAGGTGGGTACAAGAAATCATTTATGGAGGTATCAGAGCACATGGTTCTCTATCTTGCATAGATATTGCTGGCTGTAATGAGTCAATTCCATCGTCAAATATTTGGAGAGCTCTTACAAAGGATGCCCTTGAAAAATATGAAGATATTGCTGGCTCACGACGCTATTGTAGAAGCCAACCTTGAAGGGTTAGTTTACTTCCCATTTTGTATCATTCCATATGAGGAAGAGAAGTGTCTACAAGTTTTGGACTGCCAAAACCCTAAATGTTTGAAGTATTCTTGTATCAAATGCAAGAAACTGAGTCACTTACCATTATCCTGTGAACAGGTTCTGAAAATATCTGGCACTGCTCTTTGTAGGGAAGTTGAAGAGAGGATGGCAAACGCTGTGATCAGAAAATGTAACATTTGTAAGGCAAAGTTAATAAATATGGATGGGACCTGCAATAGGGTGATATGGAGGTGTGGAAACGCAATGTGTTATATTTCCAGAAATAAAATTGGCACTATAGAATATAGACACTTTTGTCATTGTAAGTATTTCAGTGGTCAAGATCCTGGGAAACCCTGTCTGAGGTGTAATAGGTGTAACTTCGTGGATGTTGTGGTAGAAGATAAAGAGGCTCTGCAGGCTAAGGAGGATGCACTGCAAAATTTATTTCATAGACATGGAACCTAAGTTGTTTGTTCTGAAAATTGGACCTCTTATAAGAGAGATAACCGAACAATCACCCAAAGAGTAGCAGAATCATCATCTACACTATCCTTAACTTTTTACTCCACAAGGGACTGTTCTGCCAAAAAATATGTCTGTGAGAAAAACAACTAAATATAGGGGAGATGTTGTAATATTCCTACTTAACAAAATAATAAAAAATAAAAAATTTAATTATCCCCCCAAAAAATGTTGGTCGTGCACATGGTTTTAAAACCATGTGAAAGCCTCTAAACAACCCAACCCGTGGTTTTATTGTAAATGCTTTAGGAGGGCCTTGCAAATGGTTTTAAAAATATGTGAAGGCCTCCTAAACAACCCATGGTTTTATTGTACATGGTTTAGGACGTCGTTGCAAATGGTTTTAACACCATGTTCAATGCCTCCTAAACAACCCATGGTTTTAGGAGGGATTTGCACATGTTTTTAAAACCATGTATGGGGTATATGTTGTAATGTTCTTTTGTAACAAAATACAAAATAATAAAAAATATAGTATTAAATATTAATAATAAAAATATTATATGTCTACCTTAAATAAAAATATGTGTCTTTTGGTCTGAATCACACCAAAGCTGATAGTTAAATGCAATACTTAAAAAGAGGTTTGCACCTCCAAATATTTGATCCCTCTCGGCACTTGATAGAGCCTAGGATTTGGATCTATGCTGGTTAGGATTAAAACCATGAGACACTAAAGTCTCCTTGGATGATTCCATCATCAATTCTTCTGGCTAACTTTCATTTCCAAAATACATCATAGGATCCTCCAGTAGTTTTATATCATATTCATCAGTTTTCTTGAGAAAAATATCTTATTCATGTTCACATGAATGAATCCCCTCTTTCTTTCTCAACCTTTTCTCAAGCTCAAATTTCTTGAAATCTATATCCCTCCTCCAAGCCAATGACCCTTGTCTTTGTTTTTGCTGCAATGCATAACATTTCTCTTTCTTCTTCTTCATCATCCATCCAAAATACTGGTCTTTATTACTATCTTGAATATTCCTCGCTATCTTACTGAGCCCTACCTTAATCTTAGCAAATTCGTTGTCAAACTGCATTTGACTTGCACTCTTGATGTCATTCGATTGGACACCTTCCTTCATTTGACTGTGATTCTTCTCTTAATTCCTCATATGACTATGAATAGTCACTTTCTTCTCTACTTCCATGACAACGTCAAAATACTATCTTCCATCTCTCATGTTTGAGAAACCTACATGACCATAAGTGATAATCTCCTTTTATGCTTGTGTCACAGTTCTAAATGACTGTCTATCATCTTCTGAGTTTGTATAACCTACAAACATACACCAATCATAAGTCCTCATAGCCTCTTTTGTTGTCTCAAACATCAGATCTCTCCACTGGTTCTCATCCTCCAAAGGATCTAGGAAACCATTAACTGGTCTCATATCTTCATCATCATCTCTCACATTAAAAATATGCTTAGATTCATTTAAGTAATCGTCTTCTCCAACACATTCCTATGCTGCAACTCAACTGTTCTGAGTCCATCCTTTATTTGGGCACTTGTTTTATGTCTCATCCTACTCTGCAACAACCTCCACTTGACTCTTTTCTTCTGAAGAATCCAGTCATATCTTTGGTCTTCCATATTCCTCTATATGGATTCTCTCATCACCTCCAGATTTAATTTTATCTCGGCTAATTCCCTATCAAGTTTATCCTCACTTGATATTTTATAGCCTTTCCTTAAACCTTTACTATGACCATAAATGACCATATTCTTCTTTCCTCCAAGAGTTTATATTTTCCCATCATGAGATGAAAACAACCCATCTTCACAAGATGACTCTGCCAAATTGTCTTTAGATTCCATACTAATCTCTTCCATTCTTAGTATTCCATTGGCATCTCCATTAAATTCCTTCTTTTGATTGTGACTTCTCTCTGAACATTTAAGATAACCATGAATTATCAGATCCACTTCCTTCCTTTATGGAATCATCCTCGTCCACTTGTGAGTTGCAAGAAGACTCTTCTATCTCTGTAACAAGTATAATATTTTTCACCAATACCAAGTCATCTTTTTAGTAACTCTTCTTATTCTTGTTTCCTCATGCAAAACTTCCTATTGAGCACTCCTACTCTTCAGCTTCCAAAGCTGTTAGGCTACTTCTTTTCCAATTGCCAATTTTTCTTGGAGAATGATATGTGTTCTCCATTCTTCATCAATTTACCTTGCTCTCTGGTTCTTTCACAGACCTATTTACTCTATAATATCCACTAAGAATCCCCTTATGGATTCTGTACTCAATTACTCATTTCATCTTGCTACTACCTGCAAACAATTAGTCTCTTCACAATCTAACTAATCAATAAAAAATGGTTACCTCTTAACACTTTATTCTTCACCATATACTACCGCTGCCATCTACCTTCACTATTCCCTCAAGCAAGAATGCACTTCCTCTGAGGTTTTTCTTCAGTACAATCTATCTACCTTCCTCCCAAGGTAGAAAATATTTCCAAGAACACTCAAAATCCCTTTATCAATCCCTAATTAACTATTGAATTAAAAAAAACATCATATAATCAAATACAATAACTTAAAAAAATTACATTACCTCTATAATCCTTCCAATCTTTCAATACTGGAATTCAGAATACATTCTCCTCTAAACTTCCTTGAACTCTGGGTGAACCATAATATCAACCTTTGCACTAAGAAAGTCTCTTTCACCTTGCCCCTAATACCTCAACAAAACTTCTTCCTACTATTGCTAACTCAGCTGATTCCTTCTCCATCTAGAACATAACCGTTCTAGACTTTCACACTCTATTCAATCTGGCTTCTTTGAACAATTAACTCTCTATCCACCAACTCTCTTACACAAATATCTCTTTATTCTTTCGAATAACTCAGCTACCATTAATGTTTATTCTTTCCACTCCCTACTCTCCATGCAAGAGTCTTCTTTCTCTAAAGACGATTTCCACAGATTTTCTGGTTGTCGTCTAACAAATATGTTCTATTCTTCTTCAGTGTAGAAAATTGCCACACACACTAACAATTAGCCTTCTGGTATGCAAAAACTCTATTGCAGCCTCTACGAAATTCCTATTTGTCTTCTTCACATACTATTATAGGTCTTCTACTTGTCTTCTCTCTCACTTCTTAAACCCAAACAAAGCCAACCTAACATTTCTAGCACTTCCAATATATCTCCAAAGAAATGAACTAACTACTCTGATGCAAAAATTTATGCAAGGGTGTCTCCTCCCTCACACAAGGATCCAACAACTGGTTATTATCAACCAAGAAAACTCTCGTTTATAATAAAACATGCAATAGGGATACATAGGCTGAAGTGCATTTTCCCACTAGTTACAATATAAACCTTCGCTATAATTGGATTTAGCTCCATCTTACCAAAATTTCTCTATGCTTGTTAGCCATCGATGTTGCCAAAAAATGTCTTTTAAGAAAACCATTTGCATGACCGATATCCAATAACAAATGGACAAACCAGCCTCAATGGAAACCACCAGTTTCCCATCGGTCCACCTTAGAGGAATTAAACCATGTGAAACTCTAATAGAAATATAGAAATTCAACCATGTATCTCAACCTCACTTCCTCTCCATTTATCTTCGTCGTTCGGATTCCTGGATTGTACCAAATGAATCTTGGCCCTTCGTGGATTAGGGAAACTGATTTTCCACCATCTGATTACTCTTTGCTTCACCTATCCTCTTTTCAATGGATTTTCCTACTATCAAACCTTCAACATTAAATCTCCCTATCGTTATTACGAATGTAATCTCTACAGTCTCATTTTATTAACGAGTTTCAACTTTTCCCTAGGTCTTTCCTCACATTTTCACAATAAATAAATACTCTATAACCTATAGAACCCTTCAATCTCTTCCACTCACAGTCGGCTCATCATATTCAACCCCACAAATTTCTCCTTCTAATTATATATTTTTGAGATAAAAAATAATTCATTTAGAACCAGTTAAGACACAACTCTAGTTTGTGCTTCACAAAAGAAGCAAAACTCTGCGAAGGCTCTATTCACACATCACATAGGTGGTAGAATTCACAACATATAAACCAATGTTACACAAAAATGAAGATTTTTTCTTGTTCATTAAAAAAACAAAAGATATATCAGTATAATAATTCTAACCCTACTCTCTATGGCCTGATCCAACATTTCTTGGATAGTTTTTTTCTCCTATACCTCTCGATTCCTTCTATCTTACTGAAGGTCGAACCTTCCTTTTCCCCTTGACTTACATGTTTAACAAGGAAAATTACTATCATCTTTCCTAACAAAATCATCCTAAAAACCAGTAACTAACTTCTAAAAATAATATTCTAACTTATGACTCATGAACAATTTTCTATATTCCATCAATTGTTCCTACCTTCCATCTTGACCTTCCCGAGTATTTCCTCAACAGTTAGTCAAATTACTCTAACTTAGCCCTAATTAGTACCTTATAATTCCTACCTACATACTTTAACAATTTAGTGCAAATATATTACAACATAACCCTTCTTGGGAAATGGTTAAGACCCTAAACTCTGATTTGTAATTCATGTGGGCTTAGTGAGAAGATGCTCCTACATGAAAATACCAAAGTAGAAAATATTATGACCTCCAGGTCATATGCACTCAATGTCCATCTTCATGGATCCTGAACTTTATGTTGTAACTCTCCACTACCTTTGCTATCATCACACTTTATTTCTGGTCTTTGTTTACCAAGATTCCATATCTTACTCTGCAATCTACCATTGCATTCACCTGTAACATTTCAGCCAATGCACTTAAACAATTGACCTTCTTATTTTGTCTCCTATACATTCTCTTGGAAGGCTTCAACATGAGTCTCCATAACTCTTCAATATCCTTATCCAGTCCATTTTCCAATTAATAAATATCACTCGATTGTGACCTGATATGCTCTTTGGTATGAGTATTATAACTCTTAACCCAATCCTCCTTCTCATGCTTCTTCCCATAAACATATAAGCTTTGAAAACATCTTCTCCACTGAAATTCTACAAAATTTCTGGTTTTCATTTTCATTTCAACTTCATCTCATATCTCAACAATCTTGTGTTGCTTGAGATCTCTCACCTCTCCCACTTCATACATCATTTTCGATTTTAAATGACACTTCTCAAATTCTCTTTCCTTGTTTCTCTTCAAGGAAACCTTTTGTTTAACAACTCCATACTGTAACAACATAAATCCATTCTAATTATGATACATCATGGCCTCATTCTTCTTCACTTTAATCTAGTCTTCAAAGACAATCCTATGTTTTAAATTCACTTCACACTTTCCTACGTTTACACATAGATTTTCATTAGAATTATCCCAATCGTCAAGCACAAATACTTCACTCTGTTTTCTATGTATACTAACATC
The DNA here is from genome assembly GCA_001517045.1 of Pseudotsuga menziesii. Classification (NCBI taxonomy): domain Eukaryota; kingdom Viridiplantae; phylum Streptophyta; class Pinopsida; order Pinales; family Pinaceae; genus Pseudotsuga; species Pseudotsuga menziesii. The sequence goes on from LPNX010155471.1 coordinate 148,274, forward strand.
CTTGACAACTTTGTTTTCATGCTTGTCACCCAATACAACCTCTTCATTCTTATTTAGCTCTTATATTACATTCTGAATATGTACTCTTTGATTCTCTAATCTCCTTTCTAAAAACATTAACTCATGGAATAAACTCGCCATCTCATCTAGAATTTCTCTCAAGAATTCAGCACATTCCTCACTACCTCCATTGTCTTCAACACCTGTTAGCAGTTGTTGTTTATCCTGACTGTCTTCAAGATTAAAAATTTATAATAACTGTGCATCCTCCATGAATTCTTCTGTAACAACAATAAAAAACTTCTCTTCTTTGAAATGATCCTTCAATGTCTGTCCTATACCTGCAAATTCTTCCACAATAGTGTTTAGTAATTGTTATTCCTCCTTCATCACAAGATTATGTGGATCTCCTTTTTCCCTCTTTTTGAAAATCCAAATCTTTGTTTTTCTTCTCTTCGATGACAAAAATTTATAATTTCCCTTCTTCAGCATATCCTACATTCACACACAAGTAATTAGGATTAATACCATGAGACTCTAAAGTTCCTTGGATGATTCCATCATCAATTCTTCTGGCTGACTTTCATTGGCAAAATACAACATAGGATGCTCTAGTAGTTTTATATCATCTTCATTAGTTTTCTTGAGAAAAATCTTTGAATCATGTTCACATGACTGAATCCCCTCCTTCTTTCTCAACCTTTCCTCAATATAAACTTTCTTGACATCTTTATCCCTCCTTCAAGCCAATGACTCTTGTCTTTGTTTCTACTGCAATGCATAACATTTCACTTTCTTCTTTTTCATCATCCATCCAAAATACTAGTCTTTATTACTGTCTTGAATCAACCTCACTATCTTATTGAGTCGTACCTTAATCTCAGTAAATTCCTTGTGAAATTGCTTTTGAGTTGCACTCTAGATTCCATTCAATTGGACATCTTCCTTCATTTGAATGTAATTATTTTCTTGATTCCTCATATGACTATGAATCGCCACTTTCTTCTCTAGTTCCATGACAACGTCAAAAGACTATCTTCCATCTCTCATGTTTAAGCAACCTGCATGATCATAAGTGATCACCTCCTTTTATGCTTTTGTAACAGTTCTAAATGACTGTTTATGAACTTCTGAGTTTGTATAACCTACAAACATAAACCAATCATCACCTTTAAAATCATAAGTCCTCATAGCCTCTTTTGTTGTCTCAAACATCATATCTCTCCACTGGTTTTCATCCTCCAAAGGATATAGGAATTTGGAAACCATTAACTGGTCTCAAATCTTCATCATCTCTCACATTAGAAATCTTCTCAGATTCACCTAAGTAACCCTCTTCTCCAACATTTTCCTATGTTGCAACTAACCTCTTACGAGTCCTTCCTTTAGTTGAGCACTTGTTTCATGTCTCATCCTACTCTGCAACAACCTCCACTTGACTCTTTTCTTCTGAAGAATCCAGTCATATCTATGGTATTCCATATTCCTCTTTATGGATTCTCTCATCACCTTCATATGTACTTTTATCTCAGCTAATTCCCTATCAAGTTTATCCTCACTTGATATTTTATAGCCTTTCCTTAAACCTTTACTATGACCATTAGTGCCCATATTCTTCTTTCCTCCATGAGTTTCTATTTTCCCATCATGAGTTACAAACAACCCATATTCACAAGATGACTCTGCCAAATTGTCTTTAGATTCCATACTAGTCTCTTCCATGCTTAGTCTTCCATTGGAATCTCCACTAAATTGCTTCTTCTGAATGTGACTTCTCTCCGAACCTTTAAGATAACCATTAATGGTTATATCCTCTTCCTTACTTTATCGAATCATCCTGGTCCACTTGTGAGTTGCAACAAGACTCTTCTATATCTGTAACAAGTATACTACTTGTCACCAATACAAAGTCATATTTTTAGTAAATTTTCTTCTTCTTGGTTCCTCACATAGAACTTACTATTGACCACTCCTGCTATTCAGCTTCTAAAGCTATTAGACTACTTCTTTTCCAATTTCCAACTTTTCTTGGAGAACGATACGTATTCTCCATTCTTCATCAATTTACCTTGCTCTCTTGTTCTGTCACAGACCTATTTACTTTGTAATATCCACTAAGAATCCCCTTATGGCTTATGTACTCAATTACTCATTTCCTCTTGCTACTACTTGTAAACAATTAGTCTCTTCACAATGTAACTAATCAATTAAAAACCCTTACCTCTTGCCACTTTATTCTTCAGCATATACTACCGCTGCCATCTATCTTCACTATTCTCTCATGCAAGAATACACTTCCTCTGAGGTTTTCCTTCAATAAAATCTATCCTACCTTCCTCCCAAGGTAGAAAATATTTCCAAGAACACTCAAAAGCCCTTTATCAATCCCAAATGAACTCTCCAATCAACAATTCATCATATAATCAAATACAACAACTTAAAAAAAACACATTCCCTCTATAATACTTCCAATCTTTCAATACTGGAATTCAGAATCCATTCTCCGCTGAACTTCCTTGAACTCTGGGTGAACCACAATCTCAGCGTCAGTAGCAAGAAATTATCTTTCACCTTGCCCCTAATACCTCACCCAAACTTCCTGCTATTGTTGCTGACCTTATTCCTTCTCCATCCAGAACATAACCGTTCTAGATTTTCACACTCTGTTCAATCTAGCTTCTTTCAACAATCAACTCTCTATCCACCAAATCTCTTACACAAATATCTCATTATTCTTTCAAAGAACTATGATAGAATTAATGTATCTTATTTCCACTCCCCACTCTCCATGCAAGAGTCTTCTTTCTCTAAATATCATTTCCACAGATTTTCTGGTTGTCTTCTAACAAATATGTTCTATTCTTCTTTAGTGTAGAAAATTTCCATACACTCTACCAATCAACCTTCTGGTCTTCAAAACCTCTATTACTGCTTCTACAAAATTCTTGTTTGTCTTCTTCACATACTATTAGAGGTCTTCTACCTGTCTTCTCTCTCACTTCTTAAACCCCAACAAATCCAACCTGTCATTTCTAGCACTTCCAATATATCTCCAAATAAACGAACTAACTACTCTGATGCCAAAATTGATGCAAGGGTCTCTCCTCCATTGCACAAGGACCCAACAATTGGTTATTAACAACCAAGAAATATCTCGTTTATAATAAAACCTGCAATAGGGATACATAGGCTAAAGTGCATTTTCACACTAGTTCCAATATAAACCTTCACTATAATTGTATTTACCTCCATCTTACCAAAATTTCGCTACGCTTGTCAGCAATCAATGTTGCAAGAAAAAGGTAGTTTAATAAAACCATTTAAATGATCGATATCCAATAACAAATGGACACACCAGCCTCAATGGAAACCACTAGTTTCCCATCGCTCCACCTTAGAGGAATTAAACCATGTGCAACTCTAATAGAAATATAGAAATTCAACCATTTATCAACCTCACTTCATCTCCATTTATCCTCATTGTTCAGATTCCTAGATTGTACCAAATGAATCTTGGCCCTTCGTGGATTTGGGAAACTTATTTTCCACCATCAGAGTACTCTTCACTTTGCCTATCCTCTTTTCAATCAATTTTCCTACTATCAAACCTTCGACATTAAATCTCACTATCGTTATTACGAATGTAATCTCTACAGTCTTGTTTCATTAACAAGTTTCAACTTTTCCCTGGTTCTTTCCTCACATTTTCACAATAAATAAATACTCTGTAACCTATAGAAGCCTTCAATCTCTTCCATGCATAGTCGGCTCATCATGTTCAATGCCACAAATTTCTCCTTCTAATTATATATTTTTGAGATAAAAAATAATTCATTTAGAACCAGTTAAGACATAACTCTAGTTCATGCTTCACAAAAGACACAGAACTCTATGAAGGCTCTATTCACACATCATATATGTGGTAGAATTCACAGCATATAAACCAATGTTACACAGAAATGAAGAATTTTTCTTGTTCATTAAAAAAACAAAAGATATATCAGCATAATAATTCTAACCCTACTCTCTATGTCCTAATCCAACATTTCCTGACCATTTTTTTTCTACTAGACCTCTCGATTCCTTCTATATTAATGAAGTTCGAACCTTCCTTCCCCCCCTAAGTTACATGTTTAACAAGGAAAATTAATGTCAGCTTTCCTAATAAAATCATCCTAAAAAACAGTAACTAACTTATAAAAATAGCATTCTAACTTATGACTCATGAACAATTTTCTATATTCCATTAATTTGTTCCTATTTTCCCTCCTGACCTTCTCGAGTATTTCCTCAACAGTTAGTAATATTACTCTAACTTAGCCCTAATTAGATACTTATAATTACTACCTACATACTGTAATAATTTAGTGCGAATATATTACAACATAACCCTTCTTGGGAAATGGTTAAGACACTAAACTCTGATTTATAATTCATGTGGCCTTAGTGAGAAGATGCTCCTACATTAAAATACCAAGGTAGAAAATATTATGACCTCCAGGTCATATGCACTCAATGTCCATCTGCATGGATCCCAAAATTTATGTTGTAACTCTCAACTACCTTTTCTATCATCACACTTTATTTCTGGTCTCAGTTTACAAGGATTCCATATCTTACTCTGCATTCTACCATTGCATTCACCTATAACATTCTTTTCATCTAATGCACTTAAACAGCTAGCCTTCTTATTTTGTCTTCTGTACATTCTCTTGGAAGGCTTCAACATGAGTCTCCATAACTCTTCAATATCCTTATTGAGTCCATTTTCTAATTAATAAATATCACTCAATTGTGACCGGATTTGCTCTTTGGTATGAGTATTACAACTCTTCACCAATCCTCCTTCTTATGATTCTTCTCATCAACATATAAGCTTTGAAAACATCTTCTCCACTGAAATTCTACAAAATTTCTGGTTTCCATTATCATTTCAACTTCATCTCATACCTCAACAATCTTGTATTGCTTGAGATCTCTCGCCTCTCCCGCTTCATACATCATTTTCAATTTTAAATGACACTTCTCAACTTCTCTTTCCTTATTTCTCTCCAAGGAAACCTTCTATTTAACAGCTCCATACTGTAACAACATAAATCCATCTTCATTATGAGACATCATGGCCTCATTCTTTTTCACTTTAGATGATATTCAAAGACAATCTTCTGTTTTAAATTCACTTCACACTTTCCTACGTTTACACATGGATTTTCATCAGAATTATCCCAATCATCAAGCACAAATGCTTCACTCTTTTTTCTCTATATACTAACATCCTTGACAACTTTGTTTTCATGGTTTTCACCCAAGACAACCTCTTCATTCTTATTTAGCTCTTATATTATGTTTTGAATATGTACTCTTTGATTCTCTAATCTACATTCTAAAAAAATTAACTCATGGAATAAACTTGCCATCTCATCTGGAATTTTTCTCAAGAATTCAACACATTCCTCACTACCTCCATTATCTACAACAACTGTCAGCAGTTGTTATTTGTCCTAACTGTCTTCAAGATTAACAATTCATAATTACTGTGCATCCTCCACGAATTCTTCTGTAAGAAGAATAAAAAACTTCTCTTCTTTGAAACTAGCCTTCAATGTCTATCCTATACTTGCAAATTATTCCACAATGGTGTTTAGAAATTGTTATTCCTCCTTCATCACAAGATTATATGAATCTCCTTGTTCCCTCTTTTGAAAATCCAAATCTTTGTTTTTCTTCTCTTCGATGACAACATTTTATAATTTCCCCTTTTCAGCATATCCTGCATTCACACACAAGTAATTAGGATTAAAACCATGAGACTCTAAAGTCTCCTTGGATGATTCCATCATCAGTTATTTTGGCTGGCTTTCATTGCCAAAACACATCATAGGATCCTCCAGTATTTTTATATCACCTTCATTAGTTTTCTTGAGAAAACTCTCTGATTCATGCTCACATGAATGAATCGCCTCCTTCTTGCTCAACCTTTGCTCAAGATCAGATTTCTTGAGCTCTTTATCCCTCCTCCAAGCCAATGACTCTTGTCTTTGTTTCTACTACAATCTATAACATTTCACTTTCTTCTTCTTCATCATCCATCCAAAATACTAGTCTTTATTACAGTCTTGAGTCGAACTCACTATCTTACTAAGCCCTGCCTTAATCTCAGTAAATTCCTTGTCAAACAAATTTTGAATTGCACTCTGGATGCCATTAATTTGGATATCTTCCTTCATTTGACTATAATTCTTCTCTTGATTCTTCATATGACTATGAATAGTCACTTTCATCTCTAGTTCCATGACAACGTCAAAAGACTATCTTCCATCTCTCATGTTTGAGCAACCTACATGACCATAAGTGATCATCTCCTTTTATGCTTGTGTCATAGTTCTAAATGATTGTCTATCATCTTCTGATTTTGTATAACCTACAAACATATACCAATCATTAGTTTTAAAATCATAAGTCCTCATAGCCTCTTTTGTTGTCTCAAACATCGGATCTCTCTAGTGGTTTTCATCCTCCAAAGGATCTAGAAAACCATTAACTGGTCTCATACCTTCATCATCATCTCTCACATTAAAAATCTCATAAGATTCACCTAAGTAACCCTCTTCTCCAGCACATTCCTACGCTGCAACTCAACTCTTTTGAGTCCTTCCTTTAATTGAGCACTTGTTTCATGTCTCAGCCTACTCTGCAACAACCTCCACTTGACTCTTTTCTTCTGAAGAATCTAGTCATATCTCTAGTCTTCCATATTCCTCTATATGGATTCTCTCATCACCTCCATATGTACTTTTATCTCGGCTAATTCCCTATCAAGTTTATCCTCACTTGATATTTTATAGCCTTTCCTTAAAACTTTACTATGACCATCAGTGCCCATTTCTTCTTTCCTCCATGAGTTTCTATTTCCCATCATGAGTTGCAAACAACCCATCTTCACAAGATGACTCTTCCAAATTGTCTTTAGATTCCATACTAATCTCTTCCATGCTTAGTATTCCATTGGCATCTCAACTAAATTCCTTCTTCTAATTGTGACTTCTCTCCGAACCTTTAAGATAACCATCAATGGTCAGATCCTTCATCTTGGTCCACTTATGAGTTGCAACAATACTATTCTATCTCTATAACAAGTATACTACTTATCACCAGTACCAAGTCATATTTTTAGTAACTCTTCTTCTTCTTGGCTCCTCACACATAAGTTTCTATTGAGCACTCCTTCTCTTTAGCTTCCAAAGTTGTTAGGCTACTTCTTTTCTTATTGCCAACTTTTCTTGGAGAATGATATGTATTCTCCATTATTCATCAATTTACCTTGCTCTTTGGTTCTATCATATACCTATTTACTCTGTAATATCCACTAAGAATCCCCTTATGGCTTCTATACTCAATTACTCATTTCCTCTTGCTACTACCTACAAACAATTAGTCTCTTCACAATGTAACTAATCAACAAAAAATCATTACCTCTTGCCACTTTATTCTTCAGCATATACTACCACCTCCATCTACCTTCACTATTCTCTCAAGCAAGAATACACTTCCTCTGAGGTTTTCCTTCATTACAATCTATCCTACCTTCCTCCCAAGATAGAAAATATTTCCAAGAACACTCAAAATCCCTTTATCAATCCTGAATTAACTCTCCAATCAATAATTCATCATATAATCAAATACAACAGCTTAAAAAATACACATTACCTCTATAATCCTTCCAATCTTTCAATACTGGAATTCAAAATCCGTGCTCCTATGAACTTCCTTTGACTCCAGGTGAACCACAATCTCAGCCTCTGCAGTAAGCAAGTCTCTTTCACCTTGCCCGTAATACCTCACCAAAAATTCTTCCTACTGTTGCTGACCTGATTCCTTCTCCATCCAGAACATAACCGTTCTAGACTTTCACACTGTTCAATTTGGATTCTTTGAACAATCAACTATATATCCACCAACTCTCTTACACAAATATCTCTTTATTATTTCAAAGAACTCAGCTACCATTAATGTATCTTCTTTCCACTCCCCACTCTCCATGAAAGATTCTTCTTTCTCTAAAGACCATTTCCACATATTTTTTGGTTGTCTTCTAACAAATATGTTATATTCTTCTTCAGTGTAGAAAATTTCCATACACTCTACCAATACCAATCAGCCTTCTCTTCTACAAAACCTCTATTGCAGCCTTAACAAAATTCCTATTTCTCTTTTTCACATACTATTACAGGTCTTCTACCTGTCTTCTCTCTAACTACTTAAACCCCAACAAAGCCAACCTGGAATTTCTAGCACTTCCAATATATTTCCAAAGAAACGAACTAACTAATCTGATACCAAAATTGATGCAAGGGTCTCTCCTCCCTCACACAAGGATCCAACAACTGGTTATTAAAAACCAAGAAAACTCTCATTTATAATAAAACATGCAACATGGATACATAGGCTTAAGTGCATTTTCCCACTAGTTCCAATATAAACCTTCCCTATAATTGGCTTTACCTCCATCTTACCAAACTTCCGCTACACTTGTCAACCATTGATGTTGCAAAAAAAAGGTAGTTTAAGAAAACAATTTGCATGATCGATATCCAATAACAAATGGACACACCAGCCTCAATGGAAACCACCAGTTTTCCATCTCTCCACCTTAGAGGAATTACACAATGTGCAACTCTAATAGAAATATAGAAATTCAACCATTTATCTCAACCTCACTTCCTATCCATTTATCCTCGTCGTTCGGATTCCTGGATTGTACCAAATCAATCTTGGCCCTTTGTGGATTTGGGGAACTGATTTTCCAGCATCCGATTACTCTTCGCTTCGCCTATCCTCTTTTCAATCGATTTTCCTACTATCAAACCTTCAACATTAAATCTCACTATTGTTATTACGAATGTAATATCTACAGTCTCATTTTATTAACGAGTTTCAACTTTTCCCTGGTTCTTTCCTCTCATTTTCACAATAAATAAATACTCTGTAACCTATAGAACCATTCAATCTCTTCCATGCATAGTCGACTCATCATATTCAACCCCACATATTTATCCTTCTAATTATATTTTTTTGAGATAAAAAATAATTCATTTAGAACCAACTAAGACACAACTCTAGTTCATGCTTCAGAAAAGACACAGAACTCTGCGAAGGATCTATTCACACATCACATAGGTGGTAGAATTCATAACATATACATCAATGTTACACAAAAATGAAGAATTTTTCTTGTTCATTAACAAAACAAAAGATATATCAGCATAATAATTCTAACCCTACTCTTTATGGCCTGATCCAACATTTCCTAGAAATTTTTTTTCCCCTAGACCTCTCGATTCCTTCTATCTTACTAAAGGTCAAACCTTCCTTTTCCCCATGAATTACATGTTTAACAAGGAAAATTACTGTCATCTTTCCTAACAAAATCTTCCTAAAAACCAGTAACTAACTTCTAAAAATAACATTCTAACTTATGACTCATGAACAATTTTCTATATTCCATCAATTTGTTCCTATATTCCCTCCTGACCTTCTCGTGTATTTCCTCAACAGTTAGTCAGATTACTCTAACTTAGCCCTAATTAGAACCTTATAATTCCTACCTACATACTTTAGCAATTTAGTGCGAATATATTACAACATAACCCTTCTTGGGAAATGGTTAATACTCTAAACTCTGATTTATAATTCATGTGGCCTTAGTGAGAAGATGCTCCTACATGAAAATACCAAGGTAGAAAATATTATGACCTCCAGGTCATTTGCACTCAATGTCCATCTGCATGGATCCCAAACTTTATGTTGTAACTCTCCACTACCTTTTCTATCATCACACTTTATTTCCAGTCTCAGTTTACCAGGATTCCATATCTTACTCTGCAATCTACCATTGCATTCACATGTAACATTATTTTTAGTCAATGCACTTAAACAACTGGCCTTCTTGTACATTCTCTTGGAAGGCTTCAACATGAGTCTCCATAACTCTTCAATATCCTTATCCAGTCCACTTTCCAATTAATAAATATCAGTCCATTGTGATCGGATCTACTCTTTGGTATGAGTATCATAACTCTTCACCCAATACTCCTTCTCATGCTTCTTCTCATAAAGATATAAGCTTTGAAAACATCTTCTCCACTAAAATTTTACAAAATTTCTGGTTTCTGTTTTCATTTCAAATTCATCTCATGTCTCAACAATCTTGTGTTGCTTGAGATCTCTCACCTCTCCCACGTCATACATCATTTTTTATTTTAAATGACCCTTCTTAACTTCTCTTTCCTTATTTCTCTTCAAGGAAACCTTATGTTTAACAGCTCCATACTATAACAACATAAATCCATCTTCATTATGAGACATCATGGCCTCATTCTTCTTCACTTTAGTCTGGTCTTCAAAGACAATCCTCTGTTTTAAATTCACTTCACACTTTCCTATTTTTACACATAGATTTTCATCAGAATTATCCCAATCGTCAAGCACAAATACTTCACTCTATTTTCTCTGTATACTAACATCCTTGACAACTTTGTTTTCATGCTTGTCACCCAAGACAACCTCTTAATTATTATTTAGCTCTTATTTTACATTCTAAATATGTACTCTTTTATTCTCTAATCTCCTTTCTAAAACTATTAACTCATGCAATAAACTTTCCATATCATCTGGAATTTCTATCAAGAATTCAACACATTCCTCACTACCTACATTCTCTACAACTACTGTCAGCAGTTGTTCTTTATCCTGACTATCTTCAAGATTAACAATTCATAATGACTGTGCATCCTCCATGAATTCTTCTGTAACAACAATAAAAAACTTCTCTTCTTTGGAAATAGCCTTCAATGTCTATCCTATACCTACAAATTCTTCCACAATAGTGTTTAGTAATTGTTATTCCTCCTTCATGACAAGATTATGTGAATCTCCTTGTTCCCTCTTTTGAAAATACAAATCTTTGTTTTTCTTATCTTCGATGAAAACATTTTATAGTTTCCCTTCTTCAGCATATCCTACATTCACACACAAGTAATTAGGATTAAAACCATGAGACTCTAAAGTCTCCTTGGATGATTCCATCATCTATTCTTCTGGCTAACTTTCATTGCCAGAATACATCAGAGGATCCTCTAGTAGTTTTATATCATCTTCATTAGTTTTCTTGAGAAAACTCTCTTATTCATGTTCACATGAATGAATCCCCTCCTTCTTTTTCAACATTTTCTCAAGATCAGCTTTCTTGAGCTCTTTATCAGTCCTCCAGGAAAATTCTCTTCTCTTTGTTTCTATTGCAATGCATATCATTTCACTTTCTTCTTCTTCATCATCCATCCAAAATACTGGTCTTTATTAATGTCTTGAATCAGCCTCACTATCTTACTGAGCCCTACCTTAATCTCAGTAAATTCCTTATCAAAATTCTTTTGACTTGCACTTTGGATGCCATTCAATTGGACATTTTCCTTCATTTGAATATAATTCTTCTCTTGATTCCTCATATGATTATGAATATTCACTTTCTTCTCTAGTTCCATGACAACGTCAAAAGACTATCTTCCATCTCTCATGTTTGAGCAACCTGCATGACCATAAGTGATCATCTACTTTTATTCTTGTGTCATAGTTCTAAATGACTGTCTATCATCTTCTGGGTTTGTATAACCTACAAACATACACCAATCATCAGTTTTAAAATCATAAGTCCTCATAGCCTATTTTGTTGTCTCTAACATCAGATCTCTCCACTAGTTTTCATCCTACAAAGGATCTAGGAAACCATTAACTGGTCTCATATCTTCATCATCATCTCTCACATTAAAAATATGCTCAGATTCACCTAAGTAACCCTCTTCTCTAGCACATTCCTATGCTGCAACTCAACTCTTCTGAGTCCTTCCTTTAATTGAGCACTTGTTTCATGTCTTAGCCTACTCTGCAACAACCTCCACTTGACTCTTTCCTTTTGAAGAATATAGTCATATCTCTAGTCTTCCATATTACTCTATATGTATTCTCTCATCACCTCTAGATTTACTTTTATCTCGGCTAATTCCCTATCAAGTTTATACTCACTTGATATTTTATAGCCTTTCCTTAAACCTTTACTATGACCATCAGTGGCCATATTCTTCTTTCCTCCATGATTTTCTATTTTCCCATCATGAGCTGCAAACAACCCATCTTCAGAAGATGACTCTATGAAATTGTCTTTAGATTCCATACTAATCTCTTCCATGCTTAGTTTTCCATTGGAATCTCCACTAAATTCCTTCTTCTAATTGTGACTTCTCTCTGAACCTTAACCAGCAATGGTTAGATCCTCTTCCTTCCTTTATGGAATCATCCTGGTCCACCTGTGAGTTGCAACAAGACTCTTCTATCTATGTAACAAGTATACTACTTATCACTAGTACCAAGTCATCTTTTTAGTAACTCTTCTTATTCTTGGTTCCTCACACAGAACTTCCTATTGAGTACTCCTGCTCTTCAGCTTCCAAAGCTGTTAGGCTACTTCTTTTCCAATTGCCAACTTTTCTTGGAGAATGATATGTATTCTCCATTTTTCATCAATTTACCTTGCTCTCTGATTTTTTCACAGACCTATTTACTCTGTAATATCCACTAAGAGTCCCCTTATGGCTTCTGTACTCAATTACTCATTTCCTCTTTCTACTACCTGCAAACAATTAGTTTCTTCACAATGTAACTAATTAGTAAAAATTCGTTACCTCTTGCCACTTTATTCTTCACGATATACTGCCACTTCCATCTACCTTCACTATTGTCTCAAGCAAGAATACAATTCCTCTGAGGTTTTCCTTCAGTACAATCTATCCTACCTTCCTCCCAAGGTAGAAAATATTTCCAAGAACAATCAAAATACCTTTATCAATCCCAAATTAACTCTCCAATCAACAATTCATCATATAATCAAATACAACAACTTAAAAAAATACATTACCTCTATAATCCTTCCAAGCTTTCAATAATGTAATTCAGAATCTGTTCTCCTCTGAAACTTTTTTGAACTTCGGGTGAACCACAATCTCAACCTCTGCAGAAAGCAAGTCTCTTTCACCTTGCCCCTAATACCTCACTAAAACGTCTTCCTATTGTTGCTAACCTGATTCCTTCTCCATCCAGAACATAACCATTCTAAACTTCCACACTCTATTCAATCTGGCTTCTTTGAACAATCAAATCTCTATCCACCAAATCTCTTACACAAATATCTCTTTAAGTTCTTTCAAAGAACTCAACTACCATTAATGTATCTTCTTTCCACTCCCCACTCTCCATGCAAGATTCTTCTTTCTCTAAAGACCATTTCCACAGATTTTCTGGTTTTCTTCTAACAAATATGTTCTATTCTTCTTCAGTGTAGAAAATTGTGATACACTCTTCCAATCAGCCTTATGGTATACAAAACCTCTATTGCAGCCTCTACAAAATTCCTATGTCTTCTTCACATACTATTACAGGTCTTCTACCTGTCTTCTTTCTCACTGCTTAAACCCCAACAAAGCCAACCTGACATTTCTAGCACTTCCAATATATCTCCAAAGAAATGACCTAACTGCTCTGACCAAAATAGATGCAAGGGTCTCTCCTCCTTCGCACAAGGATCCAATAATTGGTTATTAACAACCAAGAAAACTCTTGTTTATAATAAAACATGCAATAGGGACATAGGCTGAAATGCATTTTCCCACTAGTTCTAATATAAATATTCACTATAATTGGCTTTACCTCCATCTTAGCAAACTTCCGCTCCGCTTGTCAACCATCGATGTTGCAAAAAAAAGGTAGTTTAAGAAAACCATTTGCATGACCGATATCCAATAAAAAATCGACACGCCATCCTCAATGGAAACCACAAGTTTCCCATCACTCTACCTTAGAGGAATTAAACCATGTGCAACTATAATAGAAATATAGAAATTCAACCATTTATCTCAACCTCGTTTCCTCTCCATTTATCCTCGTTGTTTGGATTCCTGGATTGTACCAAATGAAATTTGGCCCTTCATGGATTTGGGAATTTTTTTTTCCACCATCCGATTACTCTTCGCTTCGCATATCCTCTTTTCAATCGATTTTTCTACTATCAAACCTTCAACATTAAATCTCACTATCGTTATTACGAATGTAATCTCTATAGTCTCATTTTATTAATGAATTTCAACTTTTCCTAGTTTCTTTCCTCACATTTTCACAATAAATAAATACTCTGTAACCTATAGAACCCTTCAATCTCTTCCACACATAGTCAGCTCATCATATTCAACCCCACAAATTTCTCCTTCTAATTATATATTTTTGAGATAAAAAATAACTCATTTATAACCAGTTAAAACACAACTCTAGTTTGTGCTTCACAAAAGACATAGAGCCCTGCGACACCTCTGTGAAGGCTCTATTCACACATCACATAGGTGGTAGAATTCACAACATATAAACCAGTGGTACATAGAAATGGACAATGTTTCTTGTTAATTAACAAAACAAAAGATATATCGACATAATAATTCTAACCCTACTCTCTATGGCATGATCCAACATTTCTTGGCCATTTTTTTTTCTCCTAGGCCTCTCGAGTCCTTCTATCTTACTGAAGGTCGAACCTTCCTTTGCTCCCCGACTTAAATGTTTATACAAGGAAAATTACTGCCAACTTTCCTAACAAAATCATCTTAAAAATCAATAACTAACTTCTAAAAATAACATTCTAATTTAGGACTCATGAAAAGTTTTCTAAATTCTAGCAATTTGTTCCTATCTTCCCTCCTAACCTTCTCGAGTATTTCCTCAACTGTTAGTCAGATGAATTTGACTTAGCCCTAATTAGAACCTTCTAATTCCTACCTATAGACTTTAACAATTTAGTACAAATATATTACAACAGAACCCTTCTTGGGAAATGGCCAAGACCCTAAAATATGATTTATAATTCATGTGGCCTTAGTGAGGATATGCTCCTGCATAAGACTCTCTTTCCCAAAATAGACATTGAAATACGACATTAAGCAAGGATTCTCTCAGCACTTGATCTACATCAAGGGACACTCAAATTGTCCATTCTAGATCTTATTGTATCGGGAGGGAAAAGAGTTCCCTCGAATTACAAGACTACATGTAAGTTACTCTCAATTTGGATGATTTTCAATTAAAGGATATTGTGGACTTGCACATGAAGATAGGGGAAGGAGTATACCTTAGATGTGATGAAATATAAAATGAGTACAAATAAATTGCAAGGTTTTGTAAATTGGCTAGAACGCCTATTTAAGAATGAGAAGGAAACCACTAATGACAAACAATTGAAAATCATGGAATCAAATCTCCATATTGGCTAAGGACCCAAATAATAAAGATCTAGTTTATAATATACTGAAGGAAAATGATAAGGATATTGCGGAATTAAAGAAGATGCTCAATATTCCAGTTAGTGGGAATTCCTAGATGGACAAATTATTGGCAGTCCAGGAGGAGTTGGACAAGGTGGTTGTTGAGAATCAAAGTAATTAGGAAAGGATTGTAGCTCTTAAAGAGAAAGTAAAGCAGTTACAAAATCAAAATCAAGACCTCTCATTAGATAAAGCTATTTTTTTACAAGCCTGAAATGAGTATTAAAGAAGCCTGAAATTGGGACCATGGCTAAAATGCCATATTAAAGAAGCTCAGTTGAATAGGGTTCAAAATGAGTTAAGGAAGAAGAGTGATGAATTTAGGTCTTTGAATAAAGATTTGAAAAAAAGAGATGTAGATATTTCAAACCTCAATCAAGTTAAAACCAATATGCAGAAAGACATCCAAGCATTATCCAAAAAGTTGAGTGGAAAGACATTGTTGAAAGTGTCTCGTAAAATGATTTGGGACCAAATTGTGATTAAGGTATCATCACATTGGAAGCACTTCCTAATCTCACAAGTTGAGAAGGAATTAGATGTTTCCACTTCTAAGGATGCTCGAGACACATTAACACAATTAGACAAAAAGTTGGATTCAACCAACATTGTAATCGAACTTCTGAATGAGAAGACACATAAGGATATTCACAATTTGGTGATAAGAGATAACACTGAATTGGTCATTGAAGCAAACATATTGGTAACCAAGTATATATTGGCCCAAAATGTTAGTGAGTTGGCATCCCAATTGTATCATGATACTGGTTTGTTTAATTTTATGTTTGATCTCCTTATTCACAAGGGACTCTCGTCCCCATGGGATGGAAATGGAGATTTATATCCTAGATAGAAGTATAATGTGTTGATGATGGATGCACAAAAATATGAGGCTTCCCTGACATATATACAAGGAGAACTGGAGGCCCGAATTATTTTCAATAAGAATACATATAGAATTTGAGATTCTGATTGGATTATAGCTAGTTTTCTCCAGGTTATTAAGGCCTACATATGAACACTACACCAAGTTGGAGATGACCGCTAGAGAAATGAGGCACTACAAATACCCAATGGGGAAGGAATGGAAAAAAATCATGAGGATTCTATAACCCATATAGCAAATCAAGATACCAAATCCTAAGGTTTCAATTGGCACGTTGTCATCTCGGCCACATCAAATGCCACCTAGTCCTTCTTATATTTTTCATCACTCTTGCAGGTCCTCCTCAACAAAGAGAAACAAAATTACCACAACATCTCAGTTAACATTAAGGAAGTTAGCTGGAATATTAGATGACCTTTTTGTTACAATTTTGTTATGGAAATATATAATGTAATCGTAATGTTATGTAATTATGTTGGGATTGTAAAATATATATAAATAGAGCCTCAATCCATAGATCAAAGGTTGACAATTTTTTGGGGAAAGTGTAACTTATTAGAGACTGTTTCATCAACAGTTTTAATGTATTACGTAACACTGGTTTTGTGATCCAAACATTGAGGATTCTTAGTTTTGGAATTTAAAGATTGTGTCATTTTCTTTTTGTATCTCCACCCCTTCCATCTATCATGGAATGTTTAAAATGATAATATAAAGCCCCCGAGGAAACTGTTCATCCGTGATTTGATGCATATTATATGGTGAATGTTGTTCTTTTTGTTGACATGTTTTTGGAGTATTCATGATATGTCAATTGGAACCAAAGTTGTTGTACTTAAATCTATTTTCCTTGTTATAATGTTGTTATATGTCTAAGCTGCTGAATTCATCCTACTCAACACGCGTTTGTTATTTATGAGAAAGAAACCTATTGTAACAAGTACTTCTCCTCATCTGTTCATCCATTCAAAACTACCTACAATAGTATAGGTATAGTCAAAGTGATGTCCATCAATGCACTTCTGATCACATGTAACAACCAGGTTTGTCTTTGATTCAAGCAAGATATTATAAGAGTTTCAATATTACTTTCCTTGTTGCTAAGAGAAGACCCAAATACTCTCAATCAAAATTACTAATTCCCTGGCATAGTTTCAAAATCATTCTTAAAAAATCTCAAGAACCAACACCTACCATTGTTTTGAGAAACCATTCAAGGCAGTTCTAACCAACTCTGTATCATCCACTTTCTCACCAACAACACCTAAATCATCATTTACCTATGATACCCTGGTAAGGTATGATGTAACATTGTCAGCCTTGGTCTTCTTAGTGTTTTTCAGTTTCTCCCTCAAAACCATTTTCCCAGTTTTGATGGTAACTTTGATACAAATTTATCAAAGCTACTCTCATATCAAAGGAATTCTTTTTACCAGTCACATGAGGAATAAGAAGGTCTATCACTAAATAAAAAAGATTACATTTTTCCTTCACATTCTTCTTCTTATAATCAACTAAGGAAGCACGATCTATAGGAATGGGGATATATTTATCAACTATGTCTCATAAATCACATTCCTCCATTAGAAAAGTAATCCTCTCCTTCCATGAGATGAAATTCGATACACCCTCCAACCTATCCTCTAGATACAAGCCAAATATCAAAGACACACTCAGTGACCAACCAACAACAAGACCAAATCTACTAGGTGAAAGAACTCAACAATACCCTTGTTTCCCCCTCGTGTCAAATATTGGTTTTCACTTTTCACTTTTAGAGACCCAACTATGATACTATGTTGAAATTACATCAAAGAATTAGCCAACAACTAGATTTTAGTATCCAACAATTATTCACCATTAATGCATGTTAAACCCTAAAGCATTTGAATGGAAAAGAAGAATTGAAAATAAACATTAGAGAAACATTCAACCATACATTAGACATGAGATATTTTTTGGGAAATTCCCATGGAAAACCTCCATAGGGAAAACCAATCAAACAAAAGAGAATTTTATTATGCTTAGCACACAGAGAAAATTGTAGCAAAAGAAACCAACATTAAATGCACATGTACGGTCTGCAATAAATAAAACGGGCCTTGATTTTCATGCCCAATAAGCAATATGGCATGTACAGATTTCTTGGAACTCATTCCCAACAAACCTACAACCCATACATACATGAAGAACATGTCTTTGGTCCAAACGTTCATAGGAGTCTAAAAGAGATATAAGGTCATCATCTTTGTGTATTGACAAAGCATATTTAATAAGAAAAATGCTTCTTTGTAACCATATTTTATCGCTGTAGATTGTTTTTTTACAACGTTTGTTCTGTAAATATAATATATTTCGTTAAGTTTATATATATATATATAGCTGACATTGAGGTAAAAACCATTGATTTGGGAACATACACTTTCCCTCATTAACATATTGCACTTATTTAAGTTGTATTTCAGATAACTTAATTGGAGTACAAACTAAGTCGTGGCCATCTTCGGCATCCCAGAAGGAAATGCCTATAGCTCGAGCAAAAAAAATGGAGGGCTTGAAAATGATTTAATGTGGCCTTTGTAGTGGTAGGATATAGTAAGTAACAAGAGGTTTTAGACCACTATGAAAGCTTGGACCCATGGACTTGAAGTTGAGAAGGATTGGTATGATGGCATGGCTTTAGGAGGCCTGCGCATGATCTCATGTGCACTCGGTGGTGGTTTGGAAATATGCCAATAGAGAAAGAATCACTACAAATGCCTTAATGTGAGCCACCCATGTGGCCTATGAGAAGAAAGGAAGGCTCCCATTAAAGAACACAACCAAGGAAAAAGAAGCCACAATAAAGGTTGTTGTAGTTGAAGAGGTTACGCAAGATGTTGTAGCTTCTTGTTTATGGACAATAATGATTCTGAGCTCTAGAAAAAGGCCTCCAAGTTCCATGCAAGGAAAATGCCTTCTTTAAGGATGGTGAGTTGATGCAGGCACCACCTGCCATAATGCTAAGAAGACCTTACTTTAAATCATGTTCTGTCCAAAAAGTGAATTTCAGGTTTTTCCTCTATCTTTGGCTAACTGTCACCAAAATTGGTGGTTCTTCTAACTATAGCAAAGAACCTTTAATAAAATCCTTAAAAAAAAAACATGACAAAATTCATGTTATTAAAGGCTATGTTAAATAATCTTTACGAAAAATATTTTTTTGAGACCCCACTATATGCTTTTGAACTCTTCGTGATCAACAATAGCCATCGGATTCAAAGATCGACTTTCAAACCTAATCCAAAACTATATTGAAATGTGCTTACAGGGAAAACACAATCTCGTTAAATTTTGGGTATTTCCATTCTCCGTAGTGTCTATTAGCTATTGATCAAACCAGACTTGTACGTTGTTTACAGTAAGTGTATATAGTGATCCTTTCGATAGAATTATCCCCTCAACGAAACTCGGTAGATCTATACTGTGTATTTATGGATCTAGTGCAATTTCAATGTGAACATAAATGAATGTATAGTCACTTACGATTTTCACAGTTGGTTTCTGGATGTGCAAGTCAATCCTTCCTAGGCAGTTTGACCCGATTTTCTCTTGATCACGCCTAGAGTAAAACAATTTTGAATGCAAGGGTTCCATGCATCTCAAAGTTTGGAAAACGTATTCCTTCTGACGAGTTTGATTCAATGTTTTCCTTTAATCATTGCACAGTAACACAATTTGAATGCACAGGTTCTTTTATTCATAAATTTAGAACTAACAACAACTTTATTTCCATTTAGTAAATTTCTACTATTAACCCTCTGTCGACTTTTTCCCCAAACTAACAGACCATCACCACTTCTGTGAGCAAATCCAAACTTCTGTGAGTTAAGAAAAGCTTCTGAGAGCTATCTGAAAACCTTCTACAAGCTAACCAAGAGCTTGCTTCTTAAGCTATCCAAGCTGTCCAAGCTCCTCTGAACTACCTAAGCTCTGCGAGCCATCCAATCTCTCTGATGAGCTAACTAACTCCCCCCTAAACTAACAACAAGAATTGTATTTAATACAATTTCTCTTCTGTTCCCCAGATCCTACAAGGAAGGAACTGATCCTTATTTGGCTCTACTATCCCTATGAGTCACTAACAAACTACTAAAAACACCCTACCGACCAACAACTCTATCTTGACAGTTTACAAGTGGAAAGGATGAATCTCCTCTTCCAAATTTATTCAGCTCAACATCATTAAAACAAATTTACAAATTTGAGACCCTAGGTCTCCTTTGATCCATTTGATTTTGACGAAGTCATGGATGAATTCATCTCCATGAACCTATGCTCCTGCATCACATTCCTGAGCTTGAAACTTTTCATGGGCTCCTGTCCATGAGCTCCCTTCCTGTTGTTTTTTTGTAACATTTCAGCAGATACCCAAAGTGTAAATCTGGGCAGTATTCTCATCTTGAACAGTCCCTTCAGCTATCCTTCCAACACTTTATTAGAAAAAAATCTTTTGACTCTTCCAGTGTATGTCCTGACTGCACATAACAGCCATGTTCATCTTGCACTTGTCCTGCATTCAAACAGATCAATTATTGCCATAGAAACAAACACAAATCAACATGTCATAAAATAACTTCCGACATTCAAGAATTCCTTGAATGAATTCTTGTTCAATATCTTCCTTGTTTGTTTATTTTACATCACCATCCTTATGAAAAAGAATCCATGACCTTTGGGTCATGTAACTTTAATCCTCAAACCTCATGGATCCCATATCTTGCTTTGTAACTGCTGCTGCTCATCAACTCTGCAATGATATTTACAATCTTACATAGTCATCCAAATGTCTGTATGAACCTCACTGTCATTGTTCCTCTTACATCTTTGTCATTGTTCCTCTTACATCTTTGCATGAGATGCCATAACTCATCTATCTTCTCATCCAATTTGCTTCTTTTCTGAAACGCCTCTATGTGGACACCTTTCTCCACTACAACGTTTACTTGCTCAGAAGTATAGAAAACTGCCAATGGCTTCTTTCTCTACTGCACAACAGGTTCATTGTTGCTACTTCCCTCATCTTCTCTAGCTTTATTCTGAGCTGCCATACTATCTTTCAAGACAAGTTCTTCCTCTGTATTTTCCTTTAACCAATGAAAGGAAATTTTACTGTCATCAGGAAATTCTGCTTCCTCCTGACATCCTCCAAGAATTTCATCAAATTGTTGAGTACCTTCCTTTCCAATCCTTCTTCCTTATATAACAACCTTCAGTAGTTGTTCTCTTTCATCCCTGATGCCATTAAAGACATAACCTTCTTCTAGAATGTCATTTTCAATTCCTTCTTTATCAACAATCTTATATTTCTTCTCCATAACAATCTGTTCATCATTATTGTTCTTTGAGACAATCCTCCTTTCTTTATTCCCCATATCTGCATATGATTGATCATAAAAAATATTCAAGTCACCAACCATAAAAATCTTACCTTGTTCACCATGTATTTCAGCATCCCTTTCATCATTCCCAGTCATGACAACTTCTTCATCTTTCTTTAGTTCCAACTTTACATCTTGAATGAACTTTTGTTGATTACTCAGCCTCATTTCTAGAAGCATTATCTCCTTCCCTAAGTTGACGAATTCACTTGGAATTGTTTTTGGAAATTCCACACAGTCTTCGATGTTCCCACTTTTTGACAACCAATTTTCTAAGGTTTGTATCTCTTCTGGTTGAAGTTCCTTACTCATTACCTCTATACATCCTTCCTCGTCTTCTATAACAACTTTAAATAGTTTTTCTTTCTCCTAAGTGGTTTCATGGTCAACGGTTATCAGTGACTGCCTATTTCCTATAAAATTCATCCAAGTAGTGTTCAGTAACTGCTCGTCTTCTTCATTGCAATCTGCATTCACACATAAAAGGTTAGTTTTAAAACCGTAAGACTCTAAAGTCTTGTTTGATGATTCAATCACCAAAATTTTTTGCTGACTTTCAGTGTTCAGACACTCTATGAGATTCTCAATCAACCTTTTATCAGGTTTATCCTTATCTTCAAGAAAACCTTTTGACTCATATTCACATGAGTGGACTCCTTATTTCATCATCAGTATCTGCTTAAGCTCAACTTCCTTCAGCTCTTTCTTCTTCTATCTTTTCCTCTACTGCAAAGCATACCATTTCACTTTCTGTTTTCTTAGTGGCCATTCATAACACTAATCTTCATTGCTTCCTTGAATCAATCTTTCTATCTTATTGATTTCCTCTAAGGTCTCATCAATTACTATGTCTCGTTCTCTCAATGTCATTTGATTTGACATTTCTCTTCATTATTTCTTGAATTCCTTCTGGACCTTCTATATGGCTATAGATAGTCATCCTCCTCTCTATTTGTGTGACATTTTTAAATGACTTCCTATCATCTTCTATGTTTGAACAACCTGCAAACATACACAAATCATTTGTTTTAAAATCATAAGGCCTTACAACCTCTTTTGATGTTTCAAACATCAAATCCCTCAACTATTCTTCATTCAGAATTATATCTTTGTGATCATCACTATCCTCTCCTAGGATAGATCCTTGTTCAGGTTCACAAATGTCTACATCCTCAGGTATTTCTCCCTTGATGTAACTCATCTCTTGTGAGTTTTTCTCTCTTCTACTGAACATTTATCCTCTGTCTCAGTTTCTTTTGCAACAAATTCCACTTCACCTTCCTCTGTAGAGTCCATCCATACCTTTGGTCTTCTTCATCATTCTATAGCAGTTCTTTCAACATCTCTAGCTATACCTTGATTTCAACTAATCTTCTGTCAGGTCTATTCTGACTTGTTCTTCCATGGCCTCTCTCTCAACCTTTAATATGATCCTTCGTAATCATGTTTTCCCTTCTTTTATGAGTTTTTCCTTGCTCATTGTGAGCTACAAACAAGCCATTGTTATAGGTTGACTCTATCAACCTTCCTTCAAATACCATACTAAGCTCTTCCATGCTTAGTCTTCCTCGGGTATTTCTACTGACTCCCTCCTATGGAATCTTCATTTGAGCATTATTTGCTTCTCTAGCTTCTGCATCCAACTTTCTCATCATCTCCTTACATTCCAACCTTCAGCTGGATAGGTTCACTACCATCTTTGTTATTCTCTCTTACTGCTATCTGAAATCAGTTATTATTTACAAATAAACTGAAAACAAAAGACCATTACCTTGCTATCCAAATCTCCTTTGAATATATGTTACCACTGTAACTTCCTCTGTTGGCTCTACCTTCATCACTACTTCAAGTCGTGATCCTTCTTCTGAGACACTCTCCAGTTGCTACTACCTTCCATATCTCAATGACCCATTTCTTCAAGAACTTTAATTTCTTTGCTACCAAGCTTAAATGTCTACTGCTACAAGGATACCTCAAACAAATTTTCTAAACTCCAATCTTTGGTTGAACTTGACTCTCCTTGTCTTCTCCTTCACTATTCAGAAACTTTGGTCTAGCTCACTCCCACCAAGAGTTCTTTGTTCTGATTGAACATTTCACATAGAACCTCTGTCTACGACTACTTCTTCTCAAAGTAGATTTCTTTTCGTGATCTGTCAGAGCTTCACTCATACAATGATTAGTACCCAAAATTAACCATATACTGAAACAATTTCAATTTACCTCAATTAAATCCTTTAGATACAATTCTCCTTTGAATTTTGAATTTTTCATCCCTGTATGCAAATATCCTTCATCCTGATTTGCATCTTCTCCTTTGAAGAACTAACTGGTGCACTGATTCTTTTTCCCCGAGAACATCTCACTGTTTTCTTTATGCAAATAATATGCTAAGGTGTGAAAACCTTGGTCATCCTTTCTTCACCTTCTATTGGTATGCTTTCAGGATCTTCTTTATCTGCTTCTCTTTATATTACAATCATAAAATTTCTTTCTTCTTAGCAAGAACAAACATCAGTTATAATAATCACCAAAAATTCTATGAATATAGAGAGAAAAAAGCTTCCTCTAATCATTCTTGTACAAAGAGAAAATTCTAGGCTCTGATACCACTTGATGCAGGCACCACCTGCCATAATACTAAGCATTCCTTACTTTAAATCATATTCTATCCAGAAAGTGAATTTCAGGTTTTTCTTCTATCTTTGGCTAACTGTCACCAAAATTTGTGGTTCTGCTAACTATAGCAAAGAACCTTTAATAAAATCCTTAAAAGAAAAACACGACAGAATTCATGTTATTAAAGGCTATGTTAAATACTCTTTATGGAAAATATATTTTTGAGACGCCACTATATGCTTTTGAACTCTCCATAATCAACATTAGCCATCAGATTCAAAGATCGACTTTCAAACCTAATCCAAAACTGTATTCAAATGTGCTTACGAGGAAAACACAATCTCGTTAACTTTCGAGTATTTCCATTCTCCGTAGTGTCTATTAGCTATTGATCAAACCAAACTTATACGCTGTTTACACTAAGTGTATACAATGATCCTTTCAATAGAATTATTCCCTCAATGAAACTCGATAGATCTATACTCTGTATTTATGGATCTAGTACAATTTCAATGTGAACATAAATGAATGTATAGTCACTTACGATTTTCACAGTTGGTTTCTGGATGTGTAGAGTCGATCCTTCCCGGGTAGTTTGACTTGATTTTCTCTTGATCACGCACAGAGTAAAACAATTTTGAATGTAAGGGTTCCAAGTGTCTCCAAGTCTGGAAAACATATTCCTTCTGGCCAGTTTGATTCAACGTTTTCCTTTAATCATTGCACAGTAACACAATTCAAACACATAGGTTCTTTTATTCAGAAATTTAGAACTAACAACAGCTTTATTTCCATTCAGTAAATTTCTTCTATTAACCCTCTATTGACTTTTTCCCCAAACTAACAGACCATCACCACTTATGTGAGCAATTCCCAACTTCTGTGAGTTAACAAAAGCTTATGCGGGCTATCTGAAAACCTTCTACAAGCTAACCAAGAGCTTCCTTCTTGAGTTGTCCAAGCTGTCCAATCTCCTCTGAACTACCTAAGCTCTGTGAGCTATCTAAGCTCTTAGATGAGCTAACTAACCCCCCCCCCCCCCCCCTAAACTAACAACAAGAATTGTATTTAATACAAGTTCTGTTCTGTTCCCTAGATCCTACAAGGAAGGAACATATTTTTTATTTGGCTCTACTACTAAAAAAAATTTATTGAGTGCTACTGACCAACAACTCTATCTTAACAGTTTACAAGTAGAAAGGACAAGTGTCCTCTTCCAAATTTATTCAACTCAACATCAATAAAACAAATTTACAAATTTGAGACCCTTGGTATCCTTTGATCCATTTGATTTTGACAAAGTCATGGATGACTTCATCTTCATGAACCTATGCTTCTACATCATGAGGGCATTCCCTTCTTGTTTCTGGCCCAATCCCTGGGCTAGATATCAAATGAATTCGACGGAATCACCATCATAGATATTTTGTGCAATGTGTTTTGAACAGTGGTTGCCACATTGTCAAATGATTTATATTTCTATCAAGTTAAGTTTGGGGGTTAATCTTGGAATTGGGGATGCTACCATTATTAAGGCCTTAATCGAGGCCTTTGGGAGAAAGGAAGACCAGATCAAGAGCTAGATGAATTAAAAGGTCCTTATCGAGGATTTCAGGAGAAAGGAAGACCATATCAAGAGCTAGATGAAGGTATTTATTTGAGCTTAATATAAATTTGATGGTCCATTCTTATGATTATACTAAAGAGTTTTTGTTAGGACTACCTTGCCACATTGGTGTTCTATTTTAATAAATCAGATAATTGATCGAATTATTAATATAAGCACTTACCCTACTTTGAAACCAACAACGAGTGGTGTGGTGCATGATTGGTACAGACAATGTAATAAATATGTTCCAATGCATTTTCTTCTTTGGTTCTTTCATACACTTTTTCGCATTTTGATGTTCCAGTGCCATTGCTTCTTTAGCTCTTTCATACACCTTTTTCCATTAAAAATGCATCGAGATGCCATGAAATTTATAACATGCGATGTGTCCACTTTAAGATGGAAGAGCATGAGGAACATAATCACTAACTTTTGTTAGAGCTTTGGCTCTAGAATAAATTCTCTAGCTAGAGAGAAACAATTATGCTTTAGCTTATGATAGATTGCAATTTAGCTATAGAGAAACAATTATGATCTAGCTTATGATAAATTGCAATTTTTGTTATTATAGAAAAACTATTCAAAACTTCCTATGTTAGTTCAATACATGGAGGATATGGCTATGCATACATGCCCATGTGTAATACCATTGTTAAGTAGTTGTCAACATCCACTACAACAAAAACTGGATTTAGCATCTCTTTTTGCATCCTTTTTTGCGTCTAGACCATCTTTCAGTGTATTTTTCTTCATTTTTTGGACAAAATGGTGCCTATTCACGGGTTGGTGCTATTTTAGGCATTTTTTACATCCTTTTTCTAAATTTGGCACAAATTGCGGCATAATTTGCAGTGGGTTTTGCACTTGGTTATGCGCCAGGTTTTGCATCAGGTTTTGCGACAGGTGTTGAGCCTAGTTTTGCACCTAATTTTGCTCCTAGTTTGTACATCTACTCTTGTTGCGCCCCCTTTTATTCCCATATTTTCCTCAATGTTTACGCCCTTTTTTTCATCCAATTTTGCATCCTTTTTTACATCCACTTTTGCATCCACTTCTGCTTCTTTTTTTGCATGCCTTCATGCGCCAAGTTTTGCATCAAAGTTTACATCCAATTTTGAGTCTAGTTTTGCATCTCGTTTTGTTTTAGCCATTTTTGCATCCACTTTTGCATCCATTTTTTCGTCCACTTTTGCACCCACATTTTCATCCCTTTTTGCATCCCATTTTGCATATATGTTTACGTCTTTTTTTGCATCTACTATTGCAACCACTTTTGCATCCACTTTTGTCGTGTCCCAATTCACACCCATTTTTGTGCTTACTTTTACACCCACTTTTACTTCAACTTTTGCATCCACGTTTACATCTTTTTTTGCATACAATTTTACATCAATTATTGCATCCCTTTATGCATCCATTTTTGCATCCACTTTTGCATTGGGTTTTGCGATGGGTGTTACGACTACTTTTGCATCTACTTTTGTTGCATCCACTTTCGCATCCAATTTTACATGCATGGTTGTATCCATTTTTGTGCCAATTTTTTCAACATGTTTTGCTTCCATGATTGCATCATTTTTTTCATCCACTTTTGCATAACCTTTTGCATCCATTTTTGGTGCACCCCATTATGCGCCCACTTTTGCGCCTACTTTTGTTGCATCCATGTTTGCATCCTTTTTTGCACCCATATGTCAAAGATGACAACGAGGATAATGATTATGATATTGAGGATGACTATGATGATGAAGATAATGTTGTTGATAATGGGGAGAACAATGACAATGACGACGATGATGACAATTATTATTATTATAATGAAAATGACGACGTTGGCAATGATTATGATGGCAATGAAATGAATGATGATGATGGTGATGATGACAATGACAATGATGAATACAATGAGAATGATGATGTTCGTCATATTAAAAAATAAAGTTGTTATTTCTCATGCATAAATAGTATGTGTCCTCCATGACCCTTTTCCACTAATCAATCTCTTGGGTAGATGTTATTTCTTAGAGGCCAAAGGTAATGATGAATAATTGATGACAATGTCAATGATTATCACGATGACGACGACGACGACGACGACGATGATTATGATGACGATGTCAAGGAAAATGGCAATGATGTTTATGACAATGATGATGACTATAGTGATAATTGTGATGATAATTCCAATGATGTCGATGATGATGATTATCATCATCATCATAATTTCCATCATTGTCATCATAAAAAACATCATCAATGTCATTTTCATCTAGTTCATCATAATCATTATTTAAGGCATATGGGATATGGTTACCATTTAAAGCATGCATAACAAGTGGGATATGGTTACAATTTTAAGCATGCATAACTTATAACTATGATTGAGCACATTTTAATCTTGGAGCTTGTAGTGAAACTGGTTTTATTTACCTTTGCCAACACTTTCTTATAAGGATCATCATCATCATCATTCATGTCATTCTCATTGTCATCGTAACTATCATTTTCATCATTACTATCATCATCATCATCATCATCATCATCATCATCATTATCATATAATCTCATCATTGTTAACTTCATCGTCATTGCCACCATCTTCATCATCATTATCTATATCATCATTCATCTCATCATAATCGCTATCATATTCATCGTTGTTATTTCCATCATCAACAAAAACATTGTCATCATCATCATCATCATATAATCACATCATTGTGAATATCATTATCATCAAATCAATTACAAATATTGATTAGTTTTTCTATCATTAAGCTAGCATAACATTAGGATATTTAACTGAGAGAATAACAAGTACAGCAATCAAACACAAGAGACAATGAACAAAGTGTTTGTCCTTGGGGAAACCATAAATGGTGAAAACCCTGCAACTTCCTCTGAGAAATAATCAACACCAAAAGTAGAACCCAAAATAGTAAGAGATATCCTGACAGCAGTAATCTTCTTCTTATCTCGCCCCAACGTCTTCTCCTTCCTCAACTATGCGCTACACTTGAGTGTGTATGAGTTGTGTGATAAATAGAGAGTCCAGCTCTCTATTTATACTAATCCCGACATGACTAAAACCCTACTAGGCCTGACCTCACTAGGAGAATCTAATAACCCTAGTGCCTCGAAACTCCGGGGACTCTAACCCTTAGACAATAGGAGGGTTACCCACAATGACTTGACATGACTTGTTTACATTATAGATCTTCCCAATAGGAACATCAGGGCATGACATGACTCAAGTACATCCTGGAATAAACATCGGGTTACAATATATAATAAATACAAGAGAAATACATTCCGAAGTTACATATACATCAACACTCCCTCTTAACTACGAAGGTATTCTTTTGACACAATTTTCAGCACAAGTCTTCTTCTCTGTATCTTTTGTATCATCATAGAGTCTTCGTCATCTTCAAGTCTTCTTCATCTTCAAGTCATCTTCATCTCCAAGTCATCTTCATATTCAATTCATCTTCAGCATCGGATTTGGATCATCTCTCGATCTGGATCATCACTGGACATCATCACTGGATCTGGATCATCACTGTTGGATCATCATCACATGTGCTATCTCTTCATTCTTCTCGTCATAGGAATATCTACAGAGCCATCCCTTTTTCATGCTAGATGTACATATGCAGAGCCAGTCCTTTTTCATACTGGATGTATCATCACATAGAGCTAGTCCTTTTTCATACTAGATGTGGCATCCACTCAAAGCTAGTCCTTTTTCATACTAGATGAGTCTTCACAAAGCCAGTCCTTTTTCATACTGGGTGTGGGATCCACTCAGAGCAATTCCTTTTTCATACTAGATGAGTCTTCACAGAGCCAGTCCTTTTTCATACTGGGTGTGGCATCCACACAAAGCTATTCCTTTTTCATACTAGATGAGTCTTCACATAGCCAGTCCTTTTTCATACTGGGTGTGGGATCCACTCAGAGCTAGTCCTTTTTCATACAAGATGAGTCTTCATAGAGACAGTCCTTTTTCATATTGGGTGTGGCATCCACATAGAGCTAGTCCTTTTTCATACTAGATGAGTCTTCACAAAGCCAGTCCTTTTTCATATTGGATGTGGGATCCACACAGAGCTAGTCCTTTTTCATACTAGACGTGTCTTCACAGAGCCAGCCCTTTTTCATGGTGGGTGTGGAATCCATACATACATCTGACAATAGAAGGAACCAATCCTCTCACCATGTCACAGCTCTAACATCTGACCATGGAAGGAACCAATCCTCTCACCATGTCGAAAGAGCACAACTCTTATATCTGACCATGGAAGGAACCAATCCTCTCACCATGTTAGAATGGAACAACACTTACATCTGACCATGGAAGGAACCAATCCTCTCACCATGTCAGAAGGGCTCAGCACGGACATATCACTTCCTCTTGGGAGGAATCTCAATCTGCAGAACATCAAGCTTCTCCCTGAAGTATTCAAACTTCACCCTAGCTAATGGCTTAGTCAACACATCATCTATCTGTTCGTATGTTGCAACATACTAGAGCTTTATTGCTCCTCTCTGCACCATATCCCTGATATAGTGATACTTGATATCGATATGCTTCGACTTGTCATGGAATATTGGATTCTCTGACAACTTTACACAACTCTAGTTGTCACAGTATATATAAGTAGCATCTAACTGGAGATCAAATAAATCAGACAATAGCTTCCTCATCCACACTGCCTCACAACTAGCTAAACAGGCTACAACATACTCTGCTTCAACTGTACTTAGAGCCACATAGTATTGCTTCCTGCTAAACCATGACATCATACCTGATCCCATACTGAAGCAACATCTTGAAGTACTCTTCCTATCAATGGCACTGCCTACCCAATCTGAATCAGCATAACCCTCCAGGTTAATCTTCTGATCAGTCTTATACTTGAGCCCATAATCAACCGTACCATTTAGGTACCTCAGAATATGCTTTGCAGCAGTCAATTGAACATGTCTTGGATCTTTCAAGTACTGGCTCAAGGTGTTCACAACAAAGCAAGTGTCTAGTCTTGTGTTTGTCAGATACATCAAGGACCCAATCATTTGATGATACATCGTGGCATCAACTGTCTCTGATGAAGCATCACTCAATAGCTTCAGGTTTGATGCCATAGGTGTGGTTAATGTCTTACATTCCATCATCCCAAATCTCTTCAAGATCTCTACCACATACTTCCCTTGTCCAAGGAAGATTCCATCCATAGTCTGCCACACCTCCATCCCTAGAAAATAATGCATCATACCCAAGTCCTTCATTTCGAACTTGGCAGCAAGCTTTCTCCCTGTCACAAATAGATCATCTACATATAGTAGGAGTATCACTGGGTTTCCATCTTCAACCTTGTAGTAAAGGTTGGAATATGCTTTACTCTTGGTAAAGCCCAAACTGGATAGAAAGTTGTCAATTCTACCGTACCATGTCCTGGGTGCCTATTTCAAACCATACAAGGATTTGTTCAATATGCACACATGATACTCCCTGTCATGTGTCTCAAAACCAATTGGCTGCTCAACATACACTTCTTCTTCTACTACACCATTCAAGAAAGCAGTCTTGACATCCATTTCGTGTATCTTCCATTTCATCACTGCAGCTAGATCAAGTACCGATCTGATGGAAGTGTATCTGGCTACAGGTGCAAAGGTTTCTTCATAGTCTATTCCTTCTTTCTGTGAGAAGCCACGAGCAACAAATCTTGCTTTATATTTCTCTATGCTACCGTCTGTAGCATACTTAATCTTGTAGATCCACTTGGAAGTTACAACTGACTTCCCTTCTAATCTTGGGACAACTTCCCAAACATCATTCTTCATGATCGATTGATATTCTTCTATCATAGCATCCTTCCATTCTTTCCGTTCTGCCGTTCCTTCATAATTGGAAGGTTCTTTATCAATGAAGTCACATAGCAATGATACATAACTGGAACATGATCTGGTCCTTTTTCTTTCTCTGAGATTCTCTTCTGGAACCCCATATCTTTCCGCATCTTGGATAATCTCTTGTACCCAAGTAGGTTTCCTCTTGTGAGGATTCTTCTCTTGAGGTGGATCTACAGGTCTTTGTGGTTCTTCAAATTCTCGATCTTCTTCTTGAGTTTCTTCGTTCATGATTGTATCATGAGTTCTGGGAGCTTCTGCTTCTTCAGGTTCTTCAACAGGTTTCTTTCTAGATTTGATGTAGGTTGAATCTTCGTCAAATGTTGCATCCCTGCTAATATCAATCTTCTTGAACCCTGGGAATTATATTCTGTAAGCCTTCGAGCTTTTAGAGTATCCCACCAATATACCCTTCTTTCCTGAAGGATCTAATTTTTTTCTCTTCTCTCTTGGAATGTGTATGTACACAGGACAATCGAATATTCTGAGATGGCTGACTTTTGGTTTCTTACTGGAGAAGACTTCTTCGGGAGTCTTGTTCTCGAGTACTCTATGTGGAGTACGGTTTTGTACATACACTACTGTTCTGGATGCTTCTGCCCAAAGATGCATACGAAGATCTTGATCATGAAGCATAGCTCTTGCAGCTTCCATGATAGTTCTATTCTTCCTTTCTGCATTTCCATTATGTTGTGGATTATAAGGAGAGTACAACTCCCTCTTAATCCCTGGGTCTTTACATAGTTCCTTGAACTCTTTCGAAGTGAATTCTCCACCATTGTCTGATCAAAAAGTCTTGATCTTCTTTTCAGTGTGGTTCTTGATCAAGGCTTTGAATTCCTTGAACTTGCTAAATACTTCATATTTATTCTTCATGAATTAAATCCATGTCTTCCTAGAAAAGTCATCAATAAAAGAAACATAGTATGCATACCCCCTTAGAGAATTTGATGACATTGGTCTGCATACATTGGAGTGGATGATTTCCAAGATTATTTTTGCCTTGCTCTCGCTACTTGGAAATGTCTTCTTTGTATTCTTTCCTTTCGCACATCCTTTGCAGACCCCTTCATGTTTTGCTTGAATTTCTGGAAGACCTTCAACAACTTTACTTGCAAGTGGTAGTGCTCTGTAATGCACATGTGCAAGCCTTCTATGCCAAAGTTCATTTGGTTCTACTGATTCATGAACCAAAGCTTGTTCTGGTTGGCCCTTTAGTTTTTATAGTCCTCCTTCTTGTTCCCCAATCACTATTGCATTGTCAAAAGTCGTTCCCTTTGGCCACATAAGAACTTGGCCATCTACAAAAGCAACCCTCATTCCTTTTGCATCCAATGTGGATATGGAGAGGAGGTTCTTCTTTAGTCCTAGAACAAATAATACATTCTTCATCTTCAAAGACTTTCCAAAGTTTTGTATGTAGGAGGATTCACCACTACCTTTTATCGGATATTGGTAGTTATCCCCAAGTTTCACCTTGTGAGGTGACTCATGTTCAGATAGCTTCACAAATGAATCTTTGAATCCCGTCATGTGCTTGGAAGCACCACTATCTATGAGCCAATCATTGCTTCCATGTGAAATAGTTCCCGTAAGAGTGGATATCAGCACATATTCTTCATCACTTGAA
Organism: Pseudotsuga menziesii; assembly: GCA_001517045.1. Lineage (NCBI taxonomy): Eukaryota > Viridiplantae > Streptophyta > Pinopsida > Pinales > Pinaceae > Pseudotsuga > Pseudotsuga menziesii. The sequence goes on from LPNX010155471.1 coordinate 181,767, forward strand.
GAATCACTTTCTTGTCTGGTTCTCTTTGTGGAAGGCTCATCATCCTCTGCAGCATGAGCATGATGTCTTCTCTTGCTTCCCTTCTTCTTCTTTGAATTTCCTTTGTTAGGACATATTTTAGATATGTGACCTTTCTCATCACATGTGTAACATCTAACAATAGCCCAATCTCTTCTAGAGTGATAAGGATTACCTTTGGAGTGATGATGGTCCCTTTTGGTTTTCTTGGTGTGGGTGGTAAGAGCTTGATATTCGCTTCCCATATTTTCTTCTTGAGTTGTTATCCGAGCTTCTTCTTGATAGCATTCTTCCCATAGTCTGCTGAAATTGACTAACTTCTTTCTAGCATATATCCCTTGAATGAAAGAGTCCCATGATCTAGGGAGACCATTCAAGGTGGTCATCACAATTTCTGCATTTTCCACTTCTTCATCTACTGCTTCTAGCTACTCCTTGATCTGAGAGACCCTTGTAAAGTAAGATTGAATAGTCTCAGCATTCTGGATCTTTACATTCTTCAATTGGTTTCTCAGAGTCATCTTTCTGTTTATGTTCTTCCCTTCAAACAATTCGGTAATGGCATCAAACATAGCTTTAGGTGTCTTGAGGGAGGACACCTGTGGTATGAGGTGATCCTTGATAGAATAAGCAATGATTCTCTTTTCCATAACCATATTCTTCTTATGTAAGGCCTTAGCCTCATCTCCCTCTAGAACTGGAACCTCCTCACTGATATAGGAGTCTAACTCATTTTCTTCGAAGACCAGGGAGATCCTATACTTCCAGGCTCGGAAGTTATCAGCTCCCTCAAGCTTTTCATCAAGCTTGGTATGATGAGACATCTTATACTGAGAACCTCAAATGGAAATGCAAAATATTTAGATCTTACTAGGTCAAGATGTCGGATCTGAATTTGGATCTGAAATCCTGCAGTGCTGGTTCAGTAGCAAATTAGGGTTTTTCTTTTCTGGAGTTCTGTCCACCCAAATGCCTTGAAATTTATCCCTAAATTCGATTTTGGGGAGGAGATCAATCCAGGCCTGGGCTCACTGAAAAATTCCTCTTATGTGAAAAGCTGTAATTTTCGACAGCAGTGTAGGGTCCAAAACTGAAAAAGCTCAGAATTGGATTATTCTTCGATAGAAAGATGCGCCCTAAGGAGGAGAGTTGTTCCACCTTAATTTTGCTGAAAATTTGTGGAGGAAGATCCACAAACTAGGAAGCCCTAGTTCCCACAGCTACATAGTGTCTTCTTCTCAGGTTAGCTCTGATACCATGTTAGTTTTTCTATCATTAAGCTAGCATAACATTAGGATCTTTAACTGAGAGAATAACAAGTACATCAATCAAACACAAGAGACAATGAACATAGTGTTTATCCTCGGGGAAACCATAAATGGTGAAAACCCCACAACTTCCTCTGAGAAGAATCAACACCAAAAGTAGAACCCAAAATAGTAAGAGATCTCTCGACACTAGTAATCTTCTTCTTATCTAGCCCCAATGTCTTCTCCTTCCTCAACTATGCGCTACACTTGAGTGTGTATGAGTTGTGTGATAAATAGAGAGTCCAGCTCTCTATTTATACTAATCCCGACATGACTAAAACCCTACTAGGGCCAACCTCACTAGGAGAATCTAATAACCCTAGTGCTCTGAAACTCCGAGGACTTTAACCCTTAGACAATAGGAGGGTTACCCACAATGACTTGACATGACTTGTTTACATTATAGATCTTCCCAATAGGAACATCGGGGCATGACATGACTCAAGTACATCCCAGAATAAACATCGGGTTACAATATATAAGAAATACAAGTGAAATACATTCTAAAGTTACATATATATCAACAATATTGTGTCCACTTTAGCACCCGAAATCAATTACATTTATATTCTCCTTATGCTAGGTTGTCTAAGTGCAAAACTAGGTGGATTTTATCACGATGATGCTAAAGTGGATGTAAAGCAAAGTACATCCACTTTAGCATCCCAAGTGCTAGATTGTATAGGTAAAAAACTAGGCACATTATATAGATATGTTGCTAAAGTGGACAAAAGATTATTTGATGAAGAAAGACGATAACAAAATCAAAATATGAGGTTTCCTCCATTTGGCATCTTAGTTTTCAATTCCTATTGTATAGTTAATCAAAAGTATTTTGATTTGGAGCGTAGTGTGGACTAGGAAATGGCTTTGGGGTGATATCTTATGATGAGTTGAGGTCTTACATGCATCCTCCATGATTCATTCCCTCCAATGGGTAGTGTGATATTCCTTGTAGTTAAAAAAAGTGTAATGCATGCCTGACATATTACATGAAACAAATTGCGGATAAGAAAGACCATATCATATTGAACATAAATTTTAAAGGGATGTGATGACATTGCACAAGTCCAAAGGTATGATTGTTCCTAAAAATTTCATAGAGCTTGAAAATTTGAAACAATTTGATAGATTATTGCACCAAGATAAATCTTCATCAAAGAACACACATCCTGTACAAAATAAGTTTTAGAACTATGTGATGCAATATCACATAGGTTACAAAATTTATAATGAATCATGAGATTTAAAGTTTGAGTGAGCACAACAATAGAAGGTTAAACTCAATTAAAAAACAATCACCATAGGGATTAGATAGTAAACTTCATGGTTGAACCTCTCATTGTCAAGTCTCATTGTCGAAGCCAAAATCCATGGGTTCTAATAATTGGAAAAGAGCATGGTCATCATCGACACTCAAGCAAACAAAATGGGATATAGTCATATTTCTACACCAATGGCACTTGTCCAAAAGGTAATATTTCCCTTTCCAAAACCCTATGGTTATTTTTTGATAAAATCAATGTTCTTGAGCTAGGTATCCCAATCTCTATTGTTATTCTAGGCTTACAGTTAGTAATATGAGGCCATTTCACATTTCTTGGATTGAGCTCAAGACAACCATCATCAGTTGACACATAGTAGGTGGTTGTTTGAGATTTATTCAGCTTTGGCAAGAAAATAGGATGAGTTTTTCAGCAAACACATAAGAAATGTAATCTCCCAAGATCAAAAAATTACTTAACCACCTCTTGAGGTCTCAACGCACCCTGAGTTTAAATGACTTGGGGATCCAAAACCAAAACCTAATTTCCACTACCCACCATCGATAGGATTTCAGAGGGTTAAACTTTAAATTACTTCACTAACAGTAATTCAATTGTCTACCTCCGATGCACGAAATTAATAAAAACATGTTTCTGAACTTCAACGATGTATAAATCATTTTTTTATCAAAAGAAACAATTTAAAAGAAAAACCCACACACTTGTAAATTAGAATTTCGTGTGAATATTTCAATTCATTTTTTCAAAAAACATAAATTCACATGCATTCATATTCTCTAATTTTACCTAGCATTTTTTAGTTTTGATATAAAAATTTTCAAAATTTTAATTTATGTGGTGCAATGTTCAAATTTTACTCTAAAAATTTATATGTTAAAAAATGTTAAAAACATTAAATCTCTCCTCAAAAACTTTGAGGTTGTTCAAAATATAAAGTATCTAATTTTCATTGAAATTTCACGTATTGCTTGGATAGTCACATCACACAAAGAATCCATATAAAATGTTTCAATTTATGGCAAAGAAACTGAAGTTGGATTCAAAATGTTCAACATTTTATATAATTAATTTGACCCTCATTATGATTTTTTTAAAGTTATCACTATACATTTGCCATAAAAAAATATTTGTGGTGAATAATTTTTTTTACATTGAGAAAAATAATGGAATTATTTTCCTAGTTGATATAGTGTATTCAAATTCAAACCTTGGAAGACCATGGCTTATGACTAATTTTAAACTTGATGATGATGTTTTTTTAGTTAATTATATGAATTCATTAATGATTAATAAATCCATTCCCACATTCATAAGGGAATGGAATTCAAATGACTTTTATTGCTAAATGATTACATACCTAACTAAGTAATCACATGAAGGGACTTGAATTTTATTTTGAAATTTAAAATTTTCAAAATGTATGATTATTATCATTAAATGATCTCAATTGTTTTTGCAAATGGAGGAAATTTCTATAAATGTAATGAAAGATAAGAAGAAATGGTTTTTTTCCTTTACAAAATGAATGCTTTTATTATCTAAAGAGATATTATTATTATCTTTTTCTTATTATATAATTATTCTATTTAAACATACTAACAAGAAATTTGAAGGATTGAGATTGTCAGAGAGGAGTATGGCTGGTCATGGCCTCTAGCTATGGCTAGGGGTCTGATCTGGAACGAGGGCTCTTCTCTCTCCCAGATGGCCTTTATCATGCTCATAGCTTCTTGTTGGGCCGTTAACCTTAAAGCTTGTGTCGGTGGTAGGCAGTTAGGGTTTGTTGATGCTTGAGGAAGCTTGAAGGGTTTCATGGCTGTTTCGGTTTTCCTTCTTGGCAGTAATGGAGGATTTGGACACTGTGGATTATTCTAGTGACAGGTTGGAGACTTATGACATATGGAATGTTCCAGGTGGAGGGTTGATGGAGCAGGGGGTGGACATCCCCAGACTAGGATAGGAGGATCTAGAACCGGCTAGTTTAGTACCGTTGAGATTGGAGGACATTACCTCTCCCTCAGAATTCCTCGTTTTCACGCTGGTGGAGCAGTTTCTGGTAGAATCCCATGCGGAATCCTTCTCACATCTGCCTGCTGATTTGTTGGGAAGCCCGAGCTGGTGGGAGGCTGGAGTCTTCTTTTCCCAGAACTTAGGGTTTCCGGCACCAGATTTTCATGGAGGTTTTGAGGCAGTGGAGGGTTTAGAACAGGTGGCAGCTGACGGGGTGGATGGATAGGTCCTGCAGGGAAAGGGCTCAAGTGGAGAAACTTCGAAGGAAGAGTGGAGGGTACCATTGGGTGAAGCGGAGCAACGAGGGTTTGGATCCCATAGAAGGGTCATCTCTGTAGGAAGTATAGGGGTTTCGGGTGACTCTGTTGGACGATAGGCCATGGAAGGTGGCTCAGCAAAGAGACACCGGAGGAACTGGGTTAAAATGAAGCAGGTTCGAAACTATGCGGTGGGAGAAGATTTAGCCTGGGATGGTGTACTGCAGATGGCGAAATGCACTCTAGTAGGGAGGGTTATGGGGAGCAATTTTGCCAAGAAGACCGTTCAGGATTAGGCTGCGGTTTCTTGGGGTGAACAGCTAGGTTATGTTTCGGTGGTGGATATGTTGAACAGGGGCTGGTTTGCGATCAATTTGGCAAAGGAGGAGGACCTCAGATGGATTCAGAACAAAAGATGGCATATGGATCACTCACCTGTCCTCGTGAAACCATGGCACCCTCTATTTGATGCTAGCAAAGAAAGGGTGGACATCATTCCTATTTGGGTGAGACTGCCTGCACTTCCCCTCCATTTCTGGGACTTGTTTAATTTTAAGCGGATTGGAGATATCCTGGGGACCTTTCTGGAGGCAGATTTATCCTATTTAGAAACAAATGAGAAGAAGGTAGCCCGCATTTTGGTGAATATAAATCTCAGGGAGGGTCTGGTTAAATATATTAATTTGGACTAGGGGCTGATGATCATCCCTCAATTACTTGATTATGAGAATGTTCCGTTTCACTGCAGGTGCTGTCATGCATATGGGCACCCGGTTTCGGCTTGCACTTTGCTGGTGTGTACTCTCAATGGTAGCAGAAGGAAAGGTGATTCGGCTTCTCGAGAGGGACCATCTGAGAAGACTGTTGTGTTTCATGGTAATGATCAGCCCTCTACGGATGAATGCAGCAGTGATCCGGTTTGTGAAGATCCGATCTTTCCAGGCCCTGCGGTGGACGAAGGGCCTTCAGATTAGCCGGCTCAAGCCTCAGATTTAGCTAATGTTATTTCTCCTGGGGATCCTCCTCGCCCGGGTATTTCCTCTTTACCCCTTCCTTCAAATGTACACTTGTTCTTGAATAATGTTTCTTTTCTAGGTTATGATTGGATAGAAGGCTTGAGGAAGCTCTTCTTATCGGGTCAGTCTGGTCTCTCTTTGCCTCTTCCCATGCCCATTACCCCAGCTGAGGCCACCTCGAGTATGGACATGCATCCTGTTGCTGCAATTACCGCCTTTTCCCCCGTCCCCATCCCCTCTGTGGAAGAGCCAGCCACTGCTGTTTTGGAACCAGACCCCGAATCTCGTCCTGAAGAGTCCTGCCCTTCCCCTTCAGAATCTACGGACTCAGGATACTTTCTAAGATCCTGTATAAAGCCTTCTTCTGGTTTGGGTAAAGTTTCTTCGCCTGTGCGAAGAGGACGGGGCAAAAAGACAAACCTATTCAAGGCTCAATCCAGAGCCAAGGAGGATCTTCTGGAAGGAAAACAACAATTGATTGAAAAGGCCCTTAGAGTGAAGAAGGCTAAGAAAAAAGGTCGATTATGAAACTCATGTCCTTTAATTGTCGAGGCTTGGCTGGGCCTGTTAAGAAATCAGCCTTCATTAGGGTGCTTACTCTTGAACACCCGGATTTGATTTTGCTACAAGAGACTTTAGGAGTAGGAGAGGTGATCAAGGAGAGGCTGGAAAGCTGGATACCTGGTTGGTCTTTTGTGACTTTGGATGCTAGAGGTCGTTCAGGGGGCCTGGCGGTGGGATGGAAGAACTGTTGCGTGAAGTTGGTAAATGCTTGGGGGATGGATGCTGCGCTGGGTGCTGAGGTTTATTCTGAAGATTTGGGGATTTCACTAACTGTGGTTAATGTCTATGGGCCTTATCTGAACAGATCCCCTTATTGGGACTCCCTGTTACAAAATCCATTGGTGAATGGTGATTCGCTTGTGTTGGGTAGAGATTTTAATTTTTCATTGGGCCATAATGAGGTCTGGGGTCCTCATGCCCAGGTGGATTCTTTGGCAGGTTACTTTGTTCAGAAATTGGTGGAGAAGGGTTTGCTGGATATTGATCCTGTTAAACTAAAACCAACCTAGAGAAACAATCGAAGTGGGGATGCTAGGGTGGCTAAAAGGATAGACCGTTTTCTGGTAGCAGAGCAGTTGGTGGATAGATTCTTCTTAGTTAGACAATGGGTGGGAAGTGGGGGACTTGCTGACCATTTCCATATCTTTTTTGAAATCAAGAAGGGGCCTATCAATCCCCTGAGCCCATTAAAATTCAATAAAACATGGCTACAGGATGAGACCTTCAAAAATCTCTTCCTCGCACACTGGAAACCTATTGAGGGGGAAAATGATAGATCGGATGCCATGCAGTTTGTAGACAACATTAAAAGGCTAAAAGTGTTAATCAAGGATTGGGCAATTGTGAAGAGAAACAGAGAGGATGCTGAGCTGAAACAGGTTGAAGCAGAACTCTTGGTGATCTATGAAGGAGAAGGGGGTGGATTTGCTTCATAAGAGTCGAAGGAGGCCTTATCAGGTGGGAGGGAAGACGTAATACTCTTCTATTGGAAAGAGAGGAAGCATGGAGACTTAAAAGCAGAGCTATATGGATGGAATGTGGGGATGATAACATAAAAAAATTTCATGCTTATGCCAGAGGAAGGAAGGTGGCAAATACCATTTGGAGCCTACAGGATGAGGTGGGTACTACCCATGTATCTTTCGAGGATAAGACCAGATGTGGGGTGAATGACTTTCAGCAACTGTTCAAAGCCCCACAATAGGCCACAATAGCAGAGGTCATTAGAATGGCTCAGATGTTTCCACGCTTTGTGGATGAGGTGGGAAGAAGGGATCTTATGAAGGAAGTGTCAGAAGAAGAACTTAAGAAGGTCATGGGCAGTTTTCAGAAAGACAAAAGCCCAGGGCCAGATGGCTGGACGATAGATTTCTTCCTAGATCTCTTTGATATCCTGGGGAAGGATCTTTTGCAGGTGATAGAAGATTCAAGGTCGTCTGGCTGGATCCCGGCCAGTTTCAACTCCACCTTTATTGCTCTCATCCCAAAATCCGATAATGCCCTATCCCTCAATGATTTCAGACCTATCTCCTTGTGCAATTGTGTCTACAATATTATTTCAAAAGTAATTGCTATAAGACTGAAAGCTATCCTCTCAGAACAATTCTCTGTAGAATAGTTTGGATTCCTGGAAGGGCGTCAGATCCATGAGGCAATTGGGGTAGCTTAGGAAGGTATTCATAGTATAAAGACCAAGAGGCTGAAGGGGGCTATTCTCAAAATTGACCTCTCTAAGGCATATGACAAAGTTAGATAGATTTATCTGAGGTTGCTTCTAACTCATCTAGGCTTTTGCATTAATTTCATAAGATGGATAATGTCTTGTATAACCACTGTTTCTTTTTCTGTGCTGATCAATGGAGCAGCTTCCCCTTTTTTCATGCCGAGAGAGGTCTCAGACAAGGATGCCCTTTGTCTCCGCTACTCTTCCTTTTGGTTGTCGAAGGTCTTAGTAGGGTAATAAGAACAGCCAAAGCTGAAGGTCATTTCTCTGGGATTTAGATAGCTCTGAATTTAAATATTACACATCTACTCTTTGTAGATGATGTACTGATTTTCTGCTCAGGTACTAGAGGAGAGTCTAGAGTACTCCAGGAGATCTTGGAACTTTTCTCAAAGGCTACAGGAATGGAGATTAATAATGGAAAATATTCTTTGACTACCCATATGTTAAGACCAGAAGAGGAGGCTAAACTTATGAGGTTCTTCCCCTTCAATATAGCAGGCCTGGATGAAGGGATAAAGTACCTTGGTTTCTCTCTGAAAGAAAATTTGTATCAAAAACAGGATTGGTTTTGGTTGGTTGGGAAGGTAGAGAAGCAACTAATGGTTTGGAGTCACAAGTGGCTTTCTAGAGCAGGAAGATTAGTCTTAGTCAAAGTGGTTTTAGAGGCAATTCCGGTGTATTGGATGTCTTTATCGTGGATTTTGAAAGGGATTCTTGAAAGGATAAGGAGGGTATGCTTCAGGTTTCTATGGAGTGGTAAAAAGGAAGATCAGATAACTCCGTGGGTTAATTGGAAAAGGATTGCAGTCCCAAAAGGACTTGGAGGGTGGGGTCTTAAGGACATCTTTCTATTTTCAAAAGCTTTGGCTGCCAAGGGAGGGTGGAGGTTGGTGAAGTCTAGTAGTCTGTGGACTCGGGTAATTAAACAGAAATACCTTCCAGGAGAGAGCATCACAGATTGGATCAAAAATCCCAGGAAATCTCACTCAGGGGGATCGGTGATATGGAAAGCGATTGTTAAATCTTTTCATTTGATTGAAACCAATCTTGCTTGGGACGTGGGAAATGGGGAAAATGTTTTGATTGGTAGGGACCCTTGGCTGGGCAGCACTCAACAACACCTTCTTCCTAATGATGTAATTGAAGCATTAGGCCAAAGAGGGATCATGACTCTAAACCACCTAGCTGATCCAAGGCCTGCGGAACCATGGACACAGCACTGGAGAAGGGAAAATTCCTTAGGCCTGGGGGAACGGGAGTCTGGATTTATGGAACATTACCTTAGGGAACTAGTTTGGGCGAATATTTTTCTTTCTGACCAAGAAGATACACTAGTGTGGGAGGCTGATCCGGAGGGGGTTTATACATCGAAGGCTGGGTACTTATGTCTAAGCGCAGGGGTGGAAAAAAGGGAAGAAGTTTGGTGGTGTAGGCCACTATGGAGGCTTAAATGCCCAGCAAAAACAAAGTTTTTTATGTGGTGTGTTCTAAACAACAAGGTACCCATGTGGGACGTGCTGCAGAAGAGATCCTTTCAGGGACCAGGCTGGTGTGCGCTTTGTAAAAGGGAGCTGGAATCCACTTATCACTTGTTCCTATCTTGTTCTTTCATGACTGAAGTTTGGAGGGTAGTTTCCACACTGGTTGGCTTCATTTTCTAGTTGGAAGGGGTTTCAATAGGGGCTGCATGGGAATCATGGTGGTGGAGGAAACCTCAAAAGAAACATAATATCTTACCTCTGCTGGTCATCTGGGGGATTTGGATTGCCCGCAATAATGCCATTTTTAAGGACATTCCAAGCATCCCGGCAATCACAGGTGCCCTGTCTGTGGGTTTTTTTAAATCCTATCTGGAACATATAAGGGTGGCTAGATAACGAAGGATTCTTGAGGTGGAAATCGACAGAACGTCACCGTGGACATTTTTTGATGGGGCATCCCAAAACAATTCCTGTGGAGGAGGAGCTGTACTGTTTTTATCAGAGTCACATTATTTTGTAATGTCTATGGGACTAGGGGAGGGCACAAATAACTTTGCTGAGTTAATGAGCCTCAAGATTCTACTGCTATTTGCTTTAGAAAAAGGATGCAATGAACTTAATTTTCTTGGTGACTCAATGAATGTAATAAATTGGATCAACCAGGCTCAAGATTGCAGGCATTTGAGATTAGCACACACTCTATATTCTATCAGGATGCTCCTCATTTGATTTGTCTCCTTTTCCTGCCAGCATGTATACAGGGAGAACAACAAGGAAGCAGACAAAGCTTCCAAGGAAGGGCTCCGGTTGGCAGCGGGTACTTGGACGGTGAAAGAAACAAAAGATGGTAGAACACAGGAATTCTATCACGGGCCTTTTATAGAAATTTTCTGAAACTGGACATGTCCTCTTAAATTTTATGGAACAGTTGACATTCTGCAGAATCATAATATGTAAAAGTCTATTTGCAGCAAAATTTTGTATATTTTGGGTCATATGGAACGGAAGATATCCTCTGAAAAGGCATATGCGTATGCTCTCTTAGAAAAATTTGATAGAAGACTTAACAGCCTCTTTATAGGTATCAGTTTTGGCTATTGAAATTCACATTAAGTGAATCTACAGAATGTAATTTTGATCTCGAAAGATGAATGAAATTACGCTTTTTTTCTTGGAAAAAAAATTATTCTATTAAATTTGAACAGAAATGCCATTTACTAACCAATATTTCTGCTATAGAATTATGTTGTGTTATAGAGTTGACTTAGAATTTTGTTTTGGTAAAATCAAAACTTAAAATAATAAAATTACATGATCATAGTACCTTGAGTGTTTTCAAATTTTCTAAATTGTTTTATGCAATTTAAACAACTTTGACCAATTTTTAGACGTACTTGACTAAATTTGAGTTTCCAAATTATGGTGAAGCCTAATTTGAAAATAAAAAAATCATGTATAACTAATTTTGTGTTTGAACTGCCCTTTTGCATTGTTTTCCATATTTTGAAAATAAACCAGTCATGTAGAACTGCCCTTTTGTGTCTGAACTGCCCTTTTTCCTATGCGAGATGTAGGTCTTATTTTAACCCTCATCTGTCGTTTGAATCCATTTTGAACTAACTGATGTCCCACAGAAGAACCAATTGACGTCGCATAGAAGAACGATGGATAATAACTATAGCAATGCAAAATGTTGTGAGAAAATTGCAGACATATTTTTTTGTGTACTCAAAAGAAGCTTGTATTCAGACCACGGAGAAGAAATATCGTGGGTCTATAGAATATCGTAAAGATGTGGAATTGGGGTTTACAGGTTCATCTCCAAAGGATTCCAAAAAAACATCGAAAAAGGGGCTCAAGGAATCAGGGTTTACGGGCTCTTCCGAAAATATACTCAAAGGATAGCCTAATACTAAGCTGTATGCCTCAATTCTCAAGTATCCGTGCTTACCATTTTTTACCAATACGATGGCCCTTAAAAATATGAATCAATAATTACAACTATTTTTCATTTGGCTAAGTTCATACTCTTATGTCATAATCACCCAGGACTTGCACTTGGAATTTAACTTAATGAGTAGACTGATATTCCATTGCTGAAATACAACAAAGTAGAAATGTCAAAAGCATCTATTAATAGAAAAAAAATTGCAAGTGTTAGATGAGATACACAACTAAATTGAGAAACCATCAAATATCAATTGATGGCTCATCTCTGACTTCAAAATTCTGGATCATTTTGAAAAGATCTGAAAATGTATCAGTCAATTGACATCTCGTAATCATTTCACTTCAATTTCACTTGACAAATCGGTGCATCCTACATAACTAGCAGTAATCTTGGAAATGCTGAGAACCACCTTCAAAATACCTTTCTCTGCACTAGTTCTCTAGGAAGATGAGACCATCCACAGAAGCCAATGGCAAAATGATCATGACTTCCTTTACAATTATGGCATATAAGGCTGTGGCCTTAATATTCTAAATTAGTAATCACGTATCTCTGGTAGTAAGCGTTCTACAAGGGAAGGGTAGCTGCATAGAAAATTGATTATAAAAATTTAGATAGATCCTGAAAAGTGTCTAGCTCTCACTGTAACTGTTCATATTCTGCACTCAAAGAATAATCCTGAAAATCCCTAGGTAGTGATAAAGCTGGAAACCTATCTAAACAACAACAATCTTTAAATCTTAGAATCTACAAACACATACTGTAGAAAAATAATAACAGCAAGTACAAAGATCTCTGCAAATCCAATCAGAAACATCTTACCTCCACCTTTGCCATGGTCCAACTCTAGGCCTGCTTTACACAGAGAATTACCTACAAGGAATCTTCACTTCAATCCCAACAAGTAAGTATATATAATAAATCTGCTATAGAACCAACACTATTATGGATCTGATGAAGAATCAACCCCTGCATCTATGTGATCTTGCATCAAACCATGAAGAAATCTGTTGGTGTTACCAAGAAAAAATAGATGCCAGCCATGAGGTTATGGCGATTAGCCATGAAGTTGGCCCTTGTATTAATTCTTGTTGGTATTGGTTGTGCATAGGAGTCTAAGGGAGAGGACGTATGAATTTATCATGGGTTGATCTTAGACATTCAACCCTACGTGATCTCAGCTATCCCTCCGACCATTTCAAGGGGGCTGTTCAGGGTGGCCCAAAAGGTAGACCCAATACTGTTATGGATATGATAAAGGTTTTTTCCCTGCATCTATGTGATCTTGCATCAAACCATGAAGAAATATGTTGGTGTTACCAAGAAAAAACAGATGTCATCCATGAGGTTTATGGTGACTAGCCATGAAGTTGGCCCCTGTATTATTTTTTTTTGGTGTTGGTTGTGCATAGGAGTCTAAGGTAAGGGACAGATGAAGTTATCATCGGTTGAGCTTAGACATTCAGCCCTGTATAATCTCAGCTATCCCTCTGATAATTTTGAGGGCATTGTTCAAGATGGCCCAAAAGGGGCCCACATAGACTTGAGCTGTCAATACCTCTTTCCAATGAAATGTTAGAGAGCACCAACAAGTATGAGTGATGTATGGAGGGAGGGACATTCAAGAAGGCATGCTTCCCATTATACATCCAACTTTATGATTGGTGTTTGAAACCATAGGCGACATTGCATGAAAAGAATGGAGGCCTCTAGTTGTTCAAAGGGTTGTTTGGAGAATTTAGTGAAAGGAGAGGAAAAGGATGCTAAGAGAGACAATATCAGAGATTACCATATTCATTCAAAGAGAAGAAACAATTCCTTTTGTTTGTCCTCCAGTTCCCTTACTCTTGTCAGTGAGTTTGGCATATTCAGCTTCAATTTTGTTTGTTAGACGTTTGGCATGCACATCAATATCTACCAAGTTCCAACTAGACCTGAGTCTCTCTATTCTCTTACAGCTGATCTATCATGTTCCTTTTGAGGCATTAGATTTTGTTTTCCAGAATGGATTTGAGGCACTCGTACCTTCTAGTTGCCATTTGAATCCAACACTCTTCATTAGTAGTGATCTCTTCTTTTTTCTGCCAAATTCTGAGGACTGTTTCAATAAACTCTTTTTTTGTGTGTGCATTTACTCTTCTACAACTGATTTTAGAGTATTTTGGGTCATATGTAGTTATTCATTGATTGAGAGAACTTAAAAATTTCCAACCCCTTTGGCCAAAATTTGGAACCATCAGCTAATGTTTATTTCATTAGATCTTATTTTTCTGTTATGGGTATGTGGCAGGTATGCTGGACTAATATAGATTGCTTGCCCATTGAAGCATTGTTCCATAACTTTTAAAGCTAATTTCAGCAGAGTGAAAAATTGTAGGTAAAGTAGTTTTCAAATACTCAGTTTATGACATCAAAAGGATTGACATTTGTGGATAGAATACCAAAGATGATTCCTTTATAGTATATACTTTTTAAGTGCCAAGCATTAACCACATTTCAGAGTTTTGCGCTTACATACACTTTAATCGGGTGTGTGACCACCAGACCTGACTAAACAACCATAATGAATTCTGTTGAACAATGTCCCCCTTGCAGGGGTGCACTTGCCCACTTTCTGTGCAAATGGTCACATACTGTAAGAGGATTTGAACTCTGGTGGTGGCTGTAACAGTGATCTCCATTCACCCACCCAACTTACCTTTCTTGTGGTTAAGTCAACTATCTTATCTTTCATTTACTGCTTCTCATTTATTTTGAATTTAAACAACATATTGAGGGAAGCCTTACTTGGATGGTTTTGCTAGTTTAGTTAGCAGGAAAGACTGAAACTTGGGGGATTTATGAAGTATAAATATTGCAAAACACTCATAAGTGGAGCATAATATAAAATTCCCATGTAGACATCAAAAAGTCCTTTGAAAACCTTGTAACTTATACACAAACACACCTCATACATCTGACTTTAAGATTGGTGGTTGAGACCATAGGACACATGACATGAAATAGTGGAGGCCCATAGTTTTTCAAAGGTTTTTTTGGGTAGTTTGGTGACTTTAATGAAAAGAGAGGAAAAGGATGCTAAGACGAAAAATATCAGATATTATCAAATTCAATCATAGAGAAGAAAGATGAAGGTAGAGTTCTCATGGTGATAGAAATGGAGAAGCTCCATGAAGAAAGAAGAAAACACCAGCCAAAGAATCCTTGTGAACCCATTGTAGCCCAGTTGAGACAGACTAGCTAGAATATTAATGTTTGAAGGGAATTGACCCATGTTTTGTTGTAAGCTGTAGTAAAGAGCCCATTAAGGCCTATTTGTAATAATTGAACCTTGAATTCAATAGACTGGTTAAGCTTGTTGTTCCCTCGGTTGGTTATGTATTGATTTTTGTGAATATGCATCCATAACATTATTGTGTGCTCTAAGAATAATTGCAGCCCCAATAGGCTTGCACCATTTTGGTAACAGAGCAAGTTTGATACTTGTTTGAGGGCATTTATAGAATTCTGGCATCCATTTTCAGTCAATGTTTCAGACCAGGATACTGTAGTTGAAACTGGAATATGGAGTATCAAACTGGAGGTTTGATGCCTAAATCTGTGTGAATGATATCAGTAAAGAGATTTTGTTGGGTACAATCATTGGAAAGAAGATAGTTACAGAAGGAAAGAAGACCGTTGGGTAGAAATGTGATTAGGGAAATTTCACATAAACAACAATATGGCAGCTAGGGATGGATATTCATGACATGAGGTTATGATGTTGGGTTTGTACTAAACATTAAGATGATCTCCTCAAGCCGTGATTTACCTTTCCAAATATTCCTTGCTTTTGTGCCACTTTGACTTTCCTTTTACTTTCTCTATCTATGTCAAGAGAAAATTTCGACCCATTGTATGTATTGCTAAATTTGGTATTCATGACTTGGGGCTATGGATTTTGTCTTACCCTAAATCGCCAACGTTGTCTATATTTATGCCTTTCTTAAGCGTATCAAGCAAAAGGACCCATTTCAAACTGTAACTAAATTGAACAAAGTGGCAACTTTAATAAGCATGCCAACTCACAAAAGGATTCAACTTTTCCCTGCATAAAAACTAAGAGCTAAAGTAAAAGGGATACCTATTGTTACTCATTGAAATTGTTGGAAGAAGGTTAATACTTATTTCATCAAAGGAACAAGACCATAATTTGTTGGTCTGTGTACAGTAGAAGGCTCTTGCGAATGGGGTTAAACTTATGAATGATAATGGACCAGTGAATGGGAAACAGGGGAGCATGTACTCAGCAAAACCAAACAACAAAACAAAGAATCTGGTTTTTAATATGTATTACAGGGAAGTAGCTGCTTTGCACTTGTCTTGACAGAACACAAGAGGTGAATCATTTTCATGAAAGAATGGTTGCCAATATGAATGAATGAAGGAGAAAGGGGATAAATACACTATAATACTAGTGCCCAACAATGGTATATAGCTTGATAATGTTAGAGATGAGTTGATAAAGGGATCCAAGTCTGATCAGAACTGCCTACACATCTAGCATGCAAATAAAGTGTTGTTTTCTGAGGTAGCTAGGCCTACTTGAATCCCAGGTCAAGTTTCTACCTGTCAGTGATGTTAGTCCAAAGACTGAATCGATTTCCTATGTAAGATTTATTAATACCTTTTGCAATATGAATGAAAATATAATTACATCCTACTGCTATGATATGTTTGGCATGAGGGATAGTTGACAATGGACATAGCAGGCCATGTCAAAGGAAGTAATTTAAATGTTCTATTCATCACTCTAGGTCAACAAACATAGTAAAATCTACCATGCTACTTTACCAAATAAACCTTTAAAGTCAACTGGTATACAACTAACATAAGAGTGAAGTCGAATTATGAAGTTGATTACTGGTGTATGATAATTTCTCCCTACACCCTAATGGACATATACCTCATCTGAGTCTAGAAGACAACACTACCATGCTACTTTACCAAATAAACCTTTAAAGTCAACTGGTATAGAAGCTAGCATAAGAGTGAATATGAATTATGAAGTTGATTGCTGGTGTATGATAAGTTCTCCCTACACCCTAATGGACATATACCTCATCTCAGTCTAGAAGAAAACACTCCACAAAGGCACCATGTGTCAACTCTGAAAGGTACCCCACAAACCGTCAATGCTGAATGGTGAACTTTGTAACACTGAGCTCACTCCGGATGATATCCATGAATATGTATGATTAACACTCAGATATATTATTTCAAATCTAGTGTTAATATAACATACATATTCAAAATGATAAGTTACAATTAAACAAAGAATGAACAACACATGCATCCACAGGTTTCCAATTTTTTTTTGTTAAGGTGTAATGCCCATTTTGTCTAGATTCCTTACCATTCATAGTTAATAGTAAGGTTAAGTCTAGGAATGTTGACAAATATAGAGGGAAAAATCCATTTTTAGGTTAGCGTAATTTTTCCTAGAGGATGATATTAATCCTCAACTGTCCATTTTGGGGTCATATTTTGTTACAACTATATATACATCTGCATTCTTAATATTATATGCACCCTTGCTATATACATTAGAAAAATTTTCGTATTTGTATCTAATTTTTTGGATTCACATGGATGCACATGAATATTATTTTTCCATCAAAATTTGAATATTTTATGTATTATTTGATCAACTAGTTTTTGTTTCTGGTCTATTACCAGTTCCATCCCAGTTCTGATTTTTGGGGTTGACTAGTTCCTATTCCTAAAATCTGCAATTTGTTGCTAGATATTTTGTGCGGTTGGTTCGGCACCGGGTCTGCGGGAGGTTCATATGCCGGTATTTCCTATTTTGGAACTATATCCAGTTGTTAGCGGGTGGTATGGGCTCCCCTCATTGATTAGTTCTCTGTGTATTAGAGAAGGTGTGTGGTTTTGTTGCTCTGGTTTCTCTGTTAAAATTACAAATTGTCATTGTCGTAAGGATTACCTGCAGGGAATCTTCGTGGTCCAACTCCAGACCTGCTTTTACACAGAGAATTACCTGTAGGGAATCTTCACTTCAATCCCAACAAGTAAGTATATATAAGCACTTTTCTCTGTTTCTACTCTGCGAAAAAATTAGTAGGTGTCTTAATAATGCAACAGAGGATATAAACTTATTCCATAGCTACCTGTAATGAAGGATATGTATCGGTTAATGGTGATACCAATTAGTATTCCCTAGTTGATTATGATGGACTGTAATTTTAAATATTTTGTCCTTCGTATACCCTCTCCAATATTTTCTGTAGCCCATGCACTTATTTCATTCATATATATATATATATATACATACATGCTTGTGTTGTTTGTTGTACTTGTGAGCTTTTGATGTAACTATAGTATACACTTGAACGTGTTTCATATATATACAAACACATGCTTGTGTTGTTTACTGTACTTGTGAGCTTTGGATGTAACTATAGTATATACTTGAATTTGTCTCTTGATTGGTATTTAGAATGCATATAAGTTTATTGATTTTTAACTATTTTATGAATCATGATTTACATTCTAGGAAGTAACAGGTGTTGGCATCCTCTGTGATCCTTGCAAGGGGAAAGGATGGATGGTTTGTGACTTCTGTGAAGGTCAGAAGATAAATGTGCAAATGCAGAGCAAGCAATTTTATCGGCATTGTCTCTCTTACAAAGCCGTGAGTCTATTCGCATGACTATGTATCTCTATTTGTGTATGCCTGCTTTTAGATATTTGGATTAATGAACTTGCATTTTGAAAGCCTTTTCTTGCAGTGGATATTCCCATTTTGTTGTCATGTGAGTGGTCTTTAATATGCCTGGATTTGATTTTTTCTCTTCTATGTGGAAAAGTAGCCAATCTTTCATTCAACCAGAAATAATGCCTTAGTAATTAAATGACATTATAAATGTGTAGAGTGATGCTTAATTGTCACTGAGATTGTTTGGAAGATGTGTTAAATGCCATTTCACCTAGGGATTTGTAGCTCAAGGAAATACCAGTTTTAAATTTTGGTGAATATAGTAAAGTATGGATGCTCTAAAGCACTTGAGCCTTAAAGTAAGGAATACTGTTGTCAAGCAAATACAAAGACTATCCAAGGAACACCTTTGATGGTGGGCATTTTTTCGTTTGAGCTAGAAGTGTGGTTCAACTGTCGGATATTTATTCACACTGTAGTTGCATAGCATATTTGCATGGTTTGAAAAGTAAAAATTTCTCTCGTCACTTTAATCACAAATCGTGAAATTGAACTCTCACTAGGAACAAGACAATCCATACCCTAGAATCTCCAAAGAAAAAACAAATTATGGTTACTTGAGAATATGAGATACCAAGTTTCCTGTCCCAAAATTATAAGCAATCTTTACAAAATCTTGGTAAAGAGATTATAAGATGCGTTTTGATAAGATGTGTTTTTGATAAAATTCAGTCTACCCCCAATGTTATTTTTGGATAGCAGACACCTAATCACTGATGTAGATGTATAGGAGAGATCATTGCTTCAATAGAGATGGGTTTGCTCTGGAGAAGTGGAAGGGTTTGATGAAAGTGAAAGTAAAATTCCAAACAAGGGGGTAGTGTTCTATTTCTTTTAGTTGGGTGATTGGGTATGCGATAAATGTTCATGATCACCTGGAAATCAAACAAACATGGAATCATATTTTATGTTTTTTTCTTCATGGGAAAGTCTTGCAGCACTAACAGCAATGTAGACATGATCTGTAAATATGGGACTTATATCCCTCAGGCCTCACCAACACGGCTTTTCTGCAGAATTGAAATTTGGTCTCTACTCTTAGAATAATGCAGGGTTCTCTATTTTTAGAGTTGATTCCAAGGATTATGTTATAGATTGGTCCACTACTTTAGGTCAGGTTTCGAGCTGTTGAAATTCAAAACCAATGCTAATCACCAATGCCAATGCATTCTCTGCAATGGGACATTCAATTTGTCAAAACTGAGGTCAAAGTCTCCTTGTGCATAAGTGGGTAGTATGTATGGAAAGGTTCGGTTCTGTTTACAATGCTCTGTTTCCAGGTTAATTACATCACATACTATGTATTGTAATGCATAATCACATGATTTGGTTGTGGCTCAACTATATCTCCCTATTAAATATACATTCAAGCAATAAATCCAAAACAGATTTGGCTCAGTCTTTATTCAAATTGCTACCACCAACATTACTCCAAGTCCATCAAGGACCTTGCATCTAGCTAAGAAATGGGTTTTCTCCATCATTTGAACTGGATTATTGTTGTAGTCATATTGGACTCACTAATAATTTCTCAATTTCCTTTGGATTGAATTCCATTTGTTATCACATGAAGAATGCATGATAATTCCATTTTGCTGCTGATAAAGTAGACCATGTTCATTTCTCTGGGTTGCTCTTGGACTGTTAACTTGGGCATCATTCTATGGGGTTGATAAACCTTATTTGTGAATGTGCATACCCTATCCTAACAGGCCATCACTAAGGTACGATCTATTCTAGTTGGGATATGAATGTGTTGTCTCTATTCTATAGATAGTGGTTGATTTTGAAGTTGTAGTAGGTATAGATTTTGTAGATGTTAGGTATGATGGAGTTATATGTACTTCTTGGTAGATTTAAGAAATATTCCCTAAGTTTATCTTTAGTTTGTAGCACTATTTAGTTTGTTGAATGTATCTAGATATTTTGGTAAGAGGTTGAATAAGTTTTCATTTTTATACTACAATATAATCTTAAATATACGTGGAGGGATCCACTTACAATACATACATTTTCAACTAATGACCCAAAGGAAACTTCCAATGGACAATTCCAACACTATTTGGATGTCTACAATCGAATATTATTGGTCTTGGCTAGCCACTCTACTCCTCAAAGTTTGTTTGCTGCAAAATGCTTGAAAACGGCTTGCAAACAACTTGTAACTATGACATTAAGCTTCCTTCTCTGTTGGTTGTCCAAATTCCTATAGTAGTATGAGACTTGTTGTATTAATGGTTTTCTAACAACAATTTTTCTACTTTTAAGATAAATTCCATTCATTTATTTCCATGATCTACTCATTCGTATGTCTTTCTTTCTCTGCTCTACAATATTAAAATGATGAAAATATAGTGAAATTTACCTCTTTTTTTGTGTGACAGTCCTCTTTTTTGTTGTTTACTTGCTTTGTTGTTGGGTAAACTTTTATAATGCTTCCATCTATTCTCAAGTGATTATGTGAATATTAGTACCACTCCATTAAAACAAATTTAGTGTATTTATTTGAGCACTGAATGGTAAGTTAAAATAGTGAACCTTGTTGATTTTAATAAGTACAACACTACATGGGATAAACGTTCACTACATGGGATTGGATATTTGCATTGAATCCTCTAACTTTCAAGTTTATGTGGAAAGGAAGCAATTCAAATGCTATTACATTGTTTCTGATGTCAGTTGTTAGGGTGATAGCCTATTAGTCATTAACAAGTTGGGCCTTAAGGTGGCATGTTGAACCCCTAGATAAAAATTATTATTTATACTAAGCTGGGGAATTATTTGTTAAAGAACACACCTTTTGTTTGCATAGCACAACTACAATTTACTTTGATATTTTTCATTTTTACTACTCATATGGTTATCCAAGAATACGTTTTCCTAAAATTTCCAACTGATGATAATGTTTAATAGAATTCGTTTTGACTTTTTTGATATTGTGTTATCTAACAAATTGATGTCAATTTTTCAGAGCTGTTGAAAGTGCAGAAGCTTGTTCTTACAAGGAAGGCAGTGGAAGGAGAAATATTGACTGCTGTGGAGGTCATCCCTAAGAGTGAGTCACAACAAAGCATTTGGGAGAAGTACAAAAAAGATGCTAAATATCAATGGTATGTTATAGATATTCTACTGTTACTTCTATTTAGATTATTAGTGTTCTTGTCATGTCTACCCATGTTAGGGGTTCACGAGTTTCCTTCTAATGGGCATGTTACGATCATATGTCTAGAGTTGCACAGAATTTTGATCCCTTTCTTTTACAATGCTCATGCTCATACAAAGTGCGTCTAGAGGATGTTGGATAGTTTGTTGTCTTTCTTTGCCTACAGATCTAGAATTAGATTAAATGCATAGAATAAAGAACACATGCATATTTGCATGGCTTAATACAAATAAATTTTGTAAGAGACGCTTATAATATGGAAAACCATTACTTTCAAGGCTTTTAATTTTTCTCCTAACTCATACACTTACGTACATCCATACATGCACACACAACAGTTTTGTTGTTGAGTTAGAATCTCAAAACACATGGAACTTGTATTTTTAAAGTCCATGACCTATTGATTCTTTATTCAAATACTGTTGTGATTCTTTTCTATATTCCATTATGTGGTCTTGTGGCCTTTGTATTGTTGTGGAACTCTGATTTTTTCAACTGTGTTTCAAGTATTCTAATTCTTGCAAAATTATGTTCACTTATGGAACATCGGTTTTGGAAACTTAGGGTGACATGTCTCAAATTGTGTTGACCACTTTGTTGTGTCTATGACCTTGCAATTTTGGAGGTTTTCTTCTTGTGTCCTTTCATCCTCACAACTTTTCTATTTTAGATTCTTGCAATACTGCAAGACGATGAACTTGCACAATAAAATTCTCTCATTTTGACTGAGATTAGTCCTCCCCTATCTAAACCCCCCGTGATCCACAAATGTAAAGTCGAATGTTGTAGTATTTAATATTAAGTGAAAAACTTATGAACTATCTCCAAAACCCCCACCTCCCTTCATTCTCTAAGGTTCAATTTTATACAATGGTATTTGAATTTAAATTGGCACATCTAATTCCAATGGGAAAGAAATTGAATTGTCCATTATTAAAACTGTTGGTATTTAGAACCCCATAAATCAAATTAGTCTTCATCATCACAAATATGGAACTCATGAATTGTTCATTAATGTGCATGAGATAAATTTCAATTTGAGATTGTTTTTTGATAAACCCCTTTTGAAATTTTGAATAGTTCAAGCAAACATTTGTTATTTTCTATGTAAAGTTTTCTTTTTTCATTCCTTCTCCATGTCTCTTCACTAATTTTTACTCTGAATCCCATTATTCTATTTTTCTTTTTGTGTTGTCTTTGTTAGTTCTTATTTCACATTCTCTTCATTAGCTATTATTAAATGGATTCATGAAGCTATGTTGTGTGGAGGTGCCCCCCTCTCCGCCCCTGCTCCCGAAATTCGCAGGATTCATGAAGCTAAAGGATTCATGAAGCTATGTTGATGAAGTGATGGAATGCCCCTTTAGAATCTCTTGATGGAACAATCGTTAGTAAGATGAGAAACCCCTGAACTTCATCTACCTCCTTGTGGCCTTATCAATTGTGGAAACCGATATGATCCTTTTTCCTGTTGACATCTTACTAATTTTTAGATTATAAATTATGCACATAATATAAATCAACTTTGTTGGTGTTAATTGTTAAAATATTCATTATATCATATATGCTGCACATAGTAGACATCTTATTTTAGTAACCATTCATGAGTTCTTCTCTTACCATCCCATTGCTGAACAAAATCACCTCATTAATGAATAACAACATGTATGTAGCAACACACACATCCTCAATTGGTTTCTACAACTATTTCTTAAACACATCCCTAATTATTTGTCCATATCAATTTTAGGTTATTAGGTATGGATGAATACCTTATGTTATTCTCTAAGACTCTTTTGCGGACCACTTTAATAGATTGTGTAACTGTTTAGGATATTTTGTTGCCTGAGCATGGTAGATTTTTGTGCTTATTAGTGTGGTTGAAAAAATAAATTGGATTTTAAGCATGAATGTCTTTGGATCTTATTGTCTTTTATTAGAATTACAAATGATGAAATCTATGTGTTAATATTTCTCCTCTTCCTAATTCTTAAAGGGTGCTAGCTCAATGGAAGAGTGCCTGCTTTACAAACAGGAGGTTGGTGGTTCGATTCCTCCATGACCTAATGATATTGGAATGTATTTCTAAAGGTAAAAAATGTAGTAGTGCAAGATGGATGCAATATTAGATGTAACACTAAATGCAAAACAATATGTAAAAGTAGACGTCACACTAAACACAAAAGTGGATGCAAAAGTTGACCTTATGTCAGATGCAAATATGGACAAAAAAATGGATGTCATACTAAATGCAAAATTGGATGCAAAAAAAGACTCAACACTAGACACAATTAATGACTCAAAACTAGATGCAATACTAGGTCCAAAACTAGATGCAACAGTAGATGCAAAAGTGGACTCCTAACTAGACGTAAAATTGGACATTATTTTGAGCACAAAATATGGTGTATCGATGGACATAAAACTAGGCGTAACACCAGGTGCAAAAATGGAAGGAACACTTGGCTCAAACAAAAACTTAAAATGAGACACAATATTGGATGCAAGATGGGACAAAACATTGGATGTAAAACTAGACGTAATATTGAATGCAAGATGGGATGCAACATTGGACACAAAACTAGATGCAATATTAGATACAAACATGGGTGCAAAACTAGGCACAACACTAGGCGCAACATTGGGTGCAACATTGGGCTCAAACATAGATGCAAAAAAAGACATCAACCGGGATGCAAAATTAGGTGCAAACCTAGATGCAAAATACGACGTAAAACAAGATGAAACATTAGGCACAAACATGGATACAAAAAAAGACGTAAAACATGATACAAAATTAGATGAAAATGGAGATGCAACATTATAAGTAAAATTGGATGCAAAACTAGATGCAACATTGGGCCGAAAATTGGATGCAAACCTAGATGCAATGCTAGATGCAGAATTGGACACATAATTTTATGCAAAACATGGTACAAAATTGGGTGCAAGACTCGATGAAAAACTAGGAGCAAAATAAGACGCAACATTGGATGCAAAAGTGAGCGTGAAACTGGGTGCAAACAAGGATGTAACAAAGGACGCAAAAAAAGATGCAATAGAAGTTGCAAAATTGGGTGGAAATAAAGGCGTAACAAAAGATGCAAAAAATTGAGCGCAAAAATGGACGCAAAAATGGATGTTAAAAAGGACGAAAAAAATGATGCAATAGACGGTGTTTTACGAAAAATGTACAATAGTGCTAGGTTTAGCGCCAGATTGTTCACCACAATTGAGAAAAAATTACACTAAAATCCGACGCTAAATTTGACACTAAATCTAGTTTTGTTGTAGTGATCTATTTAATTGTCGATGTAGTTATCAACTCATTATGTGAATAATGTAATTGTAAGATCATTATAATAGAGATTCTTAAATCTTAAACACTAACATTTAAGATTAAGTCTATGTGTTGTTGTGTGACTCATAAAATAAATAAGATTTAAGATTGTTCTGTGAAATTCTTTGCTCCACTATAAGGGGAATTAAGTGTCATCACTCTTTCTAAACCAATAAAAAAAAATTTAATTTTGTCAATTTAGTTGTCAAATCATTATATCAGTAATGTAAGTGATTCTTAAATCTTAAACACTAACATTTAAGATTGAGTCTACAAAATAAAAAAATTAGTTTTAGTTTTAAAATATTTAGATTAATTGTTTGTTTTTACAAAACATAATCCTTACTTTGGAACCACTAATAAATGTGGATTGAATTAGGAAGCACCATGATCACTATGAGGGATTTGAGTGAGTATTGTGAGTATTGTGAGTATTGTTTAGACATTTTGATGAGAATAAGACCAGCATAGATTTATCTAAAAGAGGATCTACTAAGCACCAACAAAGATCAAATCAAGATGCAAACCATTTTTTAGAGTGGAAATGTGTAAGTCAATGTTTATGGTTTTAATTTATCTAATTTATATTGTTTTATATATATACCATTCTAATAATTAAATTTTATTTTATTTTAAGCAAATAAATTATTTTTAATAATATTTTATTATTATTTTATAACTTTAAAATAAACACTAAAAAGTTACACATCTATTTTATACTGAACTGTAAAGTACATTTCTTAAATGCAACCAGAAATAAAAAAATGTGGATTAAATTAAATTACCACCCTGGTCTCCACACTCAAACTCCCATTTTCGAGAAGCTTCCTTTGTTTCTTTATTAATTCTTTAACTGTAAAATTTTGGTTCTAACCATCCCTTTGTGTACATTGGCCATCACGTTGAACATTATTAAAGTAAAGCTTGGCTTGACTTAGGGTTTTAGGTTATGCCGGGTGTCAGAAGTTACTATTGTCGCCATTTTTGGGTAGTTTCGACTCTCGAGATCTTTTCAAGGAGTTATTGGGCTTTTATGGGAATCGGTCAAAGGGAGTAGAATCACTTTTCTATCTCGAATTCAAACAATTCTTTTTCTTAACCACCGTGGTGAAGAAAACTCGTTTTTCTCTGTAACATTACACAGAAAGGGGTATTATCCGTATTTGTATATTCCTTAATTACACATGAAGGAACCTGCGGATATCCGAATACTGATGGAAGTAAGAAATAACTTTGAACTGGCCCGTGAAACTTTTTTTAGTTTATGAAAGACAGAATAATATATATGTGGCGAATCGCGTTCAAGTCCATTCATGGAAATCAGAGTTGGCAAAGAGAGTCGATGCCTGGGCCATGAACTCTTTTTAATTTCAGGGAAAAAAAACGTATTGATTCAAAATATACATGTAAATTGCTATTGATAATGATTATTTCCTAGCCAAAATTTCCGGGCTAGGGACATGAGGAAAGCCAAAACAGAAGAACGATAAGTTTTTGAGGTTGATGTGGGTGCTCGGGATGACTGTTTAATGTTGTAAAATCGACATGTGGTCTCTCCCATTAGCGTTGATAATTGGGAATTGGCAGACAAGAAGGATTGCTGGGTGCCTTCAAAATTCGGTGCCTGCCTTGCATGTCTTGCTTCCGAAGTTGTGTTGACCTAGTAGAATCTGAGTTCTTCTTCATGCTTTTGTATATGAAGCATTTCCAGGGGACACATATCTCAGAATTGTTAGTCTGTCAAGTGGGCTCAATATTTGAGAAGTGGGCAGGCAGGATGATGAATATGAAGATCTGGATGAATGGCATATGGGAGATAGCAAAGGACGCACTGTGTCAGAAGATTCTTGCTTCTTATCTGCCTGCAGATCCTACGCTTCCAGACCTTACTGGTTTCTGCTGCATCGTTACTGGCCCAACCAGTGGGATTGGACTCCATACTGCAAGGTGGCCGGAGATTAATTTCAGCAGGGCTATTGTTTTTTATCGCAAGTCATGTGGTTTAAAATAGATGCAGCTTCTGTTAATAAAATCATTCTAATCCCTTTGTTTCTTATGGACGTGTAACAGAAAGCTAGCAATGGCAGGTGCCCATGTTGTCATGGCCTGTCGTAACACAAGGATGGCTTCAGAGCTTGTCCAGGAATGGCGAGGAAATCAGAGAAAAGCGAATGGGAATCCTCTGTCGATAGATGTAAAATATATTTTTTTCTTCTTTATAGGCATTCCAACTGCATACATCTGAATTCATTAACATCAATGTTTATGGGCTGTATGTTATATATTTGTTCACTGTAACTATTAATTGAAACTTAATGGTAAGACATTTAGATTCTTAGCTGTTCTGATATGTCAATTATGACAATCATCCTGGTGAATCCTTTGTGTCATGTCATACTGTAATATGTTATGTCCATTCAATGTGCTTTCATCCTGGTGAATCCTTTGTGTCATGTCATACTGTAATATGTTTATTTAATGTGCTTCTTATAACAGTTAACATATTTAATGTGCTTCTTATAACAACTTAACTGTTGGTTAAATGGTATGAACAACCTATATGTTACTTGTTTTTAAGGTTACATAAGGTTACATATTATCATAGACCTTCTTCTAATTAAATTGTTCACTGTTAATTATTCTTTCATCAACTACTAGTTATTTATTTTTAGTTATTATTTATTTATTTATTTTTTTATAATTGTTTAATTCAAATTTCCATTAACACCCGCATATTACATTTGTCTAGAAAAATCATATTTGCTACTCATCTTAAATTCTAAAATATATAAACTTATTAATATAATAAAATTTTATAAAAACAACTGTATAAGAATTTTGTAAAACCAAATCTGTAAAACCAAATCTATAAATTCAAGTTAAGTGAACACTGATTTTTTTCAGGAAAGGCTAATAATTATACCATTTAAAATTAAGAAATTGTACCTAAGAATGAATACCTTTTCTGCTAGTTGTATCCTATTTTATATTCAAAATTAGTTATTTATTTTCTTTGAAATTTCTTCCAGGATTTAGCCATTTTGAAGTTGAGATAATGAACAATTTAATGGTGAACTACATGTGAAACACTAGGTCATGGAGCTCGATCTTCTCTCCTTAGCTTCAGTACGATCATTTGCTCATAGTTGGTTATCGCGTGGGATTCCCCTTCATCTTCTAATCAACAATGCTGGGATC
Source organism: Pseudotsuga menziesii (assembly GCA_001517045.1). Lineage (NCBI taxonomy): Eukaryota > Viridiplantae > Streptophyta > Pinopsida > Pinales > Pinaceae > Pseudotsuga > Pseudotsuga menziesii. The sequence continues at coordinate 209,865 of LPNX010155471.1, forward strand.
TTCTTGCTGGGAGGTGAGCTTTGGTTCTGCATTTCCTTTTTAAAAAATTACTAAGATACTTTGGAGAAGTGACAAATGAATTTATTCGTTTATATCAACAATGCTGGGATCTTCTTGTTGGGAGGTGAGCTTTGGTTCTGCGTTTCCTTTTAAAAAATTTACTAAGATACTTTGGAGAAGTGACAAATGGATTTATTCGTTAATATCAGAGCCACAAAAGTTCTCCAAGGATGGATTTGAGCAGCACATGCAAGTTAATCATATGGGGCCTGCACTCCTAACAATCCTCCTCCAGCCTTCTCTGCTTAGAGGATCTCCTTCACGAATAGTGAACGTCAACTCTGTGGTAATTAATTGAGCGAATAAAGCAATACCACTTTTTTTATTTTTCAGCCTTGGTCTACATCATGAACTAATTTAATTAAAAATAATTTAATTAAAATAGATCTATAATTGCTAGTTTTTTATTCAATTACCATTGCCTTTGTATCTTGGTTTTCTCTTTTAATTATCCTAAGATCTGGGTTTGGGTGAATCCATACTATTCCTTATTCTTTTAAGTCAACAAATGGATATTTTTTCATGCAAATTGCAGGCTCATCACTGTGCGGTGGTGGACTCTGAATATCTCAGTAGAGAGGTTAAACAGAATGATTATAACAGTTTCACTGCTTACGCTGCAAGTAAACTTGCTCACGTAAGAATCTTTACTAGTGATTATCTCCAATATTTCCATTTTCATTCCAGAAAAAATTACGATTTGAGCGATTTTAGTCTCTAGCTCTAACAACTTTCATGTCACTCGAGAAAATTAGCTGTAATATGTTCATGTTCCTTTAAATGATGTAACAATGGATTTTAAAATAGTTTTAAGACGACTTTTATAAATTCAATTTATTATGTATACAGGTCACCTAATTTGTAAGCTACATGTTAAGTTAATGGTTTTGAATAACGGTGGAATTTTGTTAGCTCATTTAGTTAAGGTGTGAGTCTCTTTAGAAAGACAATTTTCTCAAAGGTGAGTTAATTGAGAGGAAACACCCAAAAATTCCAACCATTATCATAGAAGTTGCTATGACCTAGACTGATGCCCCGGTTTCCTTTAAACGAATGCCCCTGCTTTTCTTTATGTCAAACAATGGTAAAAATGCACTAATCCCATGCCTCAAGACTTCATCTTCCTATTATCACCTACCTTTAAAACTATTATCACCTATCTTTAAAAAAATGTCTAAATAAATAACCTTCCAGTTAAAAAGATTGTCTGCCACTACCTATTCATTCATCTAATTTTTTTATATAATTTGAATTTAAAACAGTCCTTAAAATCTGGACAGTATTGCCAAATCTTAAGAGTATTATCTCCTCTTTTTATAATATAGGAAAGCATATTTACTTCAGGTCAGATTCTAAAATATAAAATATAAGTTCACTTTAAATGTAAGTACTAAAATTCTCAAATCTTCATCCTAAATCAACTATTTACATCTTCCAATAATACTATATAACAACAATTATATTATATAATTCTTGCAGTTGATGTTCCTTGGAGTTCTGTCGAGTAAACTTCCTACAGAAGCAGCCGTCCAAGTGATTGCTGTTCATCCAGGGATCGTCAGCACAAATATTTTGGTAATCCGCTATTCGACTCAGAACTTTCCAGCATTCTATTTTCTATGATCACCATTTTCTTCCTAACAATAACGGGACCGTAACTGTAGATGGGAGCTGCACCTAGTTACAAGGAAAGGTCTTTCTGGAAATTCCATGCAGCAGAAGGTATGTTATGAATATCATTCATTTTTGTAACATTAATGGTTGGAAAATACGTTTTAACATTGTTTGAAAGTGAACAATGTGCAATGAGATAAATAAATAAAAAGTTGCTTTGTTTGAAGGACCAGTGAGACTGTTTGTAGCCCTATGCCCATTTAGGTTTGTTTACATATTGAAATCTGAGCTTTTGTATTTGGAACAGGTGCAAGAAGTGTCCTCTTCTGTGCCACTACAAGAGAGATTCAACTGAAAGAGCAGTCAGGCGCAGGATGTATTTATTACAGTTCCAATTGCAAACCAGCTAAAGTTTCTGCACAAGCTGCCGATACTGATAAATGTCTCCAAGTTTGGGATAAAACACTCGAGCTTTTAGGGTTACCAAAGGATTGCACTGAGAGAAGCGTCAATCAAATTATGCCTCTCGCATATTCGTTTGACCTAGAACTTCCTTCCTGTACATGAAAATGTTAGATCATACAAAATAGCGAATGAAACTTTTGTTAACAGGATGCATTCTGTGAATAAATAAATATACATTGCGCGCCTTACCTTTAGCTATGCAATGCGAGAGCCGAAAGTATGCTGCTCGGTAGTCGAATCAGGTTCTAAGAGAATAACAGTAAGTTAATGTTGTTGAATATTCTCATCTTTCTCTGTAGATTCTCGGACCACTATTTCTCTAGGTGTTACATAGTATAAATACAATATAGAGAATCATGATTTGGACGTATCCAAATATCATATCCGATAAACTGGGTTTTGCATTTTAATAGAATGGAATCTTATTATTATATGTGAACCTGATCAAAGCAATCTTCAACAGTAATTTTGTTATTTCTAATTTATATTTAGTGATGTACAGCAGAACATCCTACTTTTTCTACGAACAAATGAAATATCTCGAAACATTCTAGTTTTGATAGCAAGAAGAAATTAAATATCTAGAAGTATAATTAATTTTCTGGGATTTGATCTTCTATATATGCTCATATATCCATGAATATATTTTTGTAGCTTCTAACATAAATTTCTTGGTGAATATATGTATTATATCCATGAATATATGTATTATATGTTTGTGATATGTAAATGATAATATGGCATGTCATTATAATTTTGGTAAGAAAATTATGATCGTAAAAATTGTTTTAAGATTTACCGATTTGATCTTCTATATTCCTAGAAGATCTATGAAGATAAGTTTGTGTTACATTTTTTTAAGAAAAGTATTCAAGTAATTTTATAAGGCATATATACTAATACCCTATTTATTAAATTGAATTAAGGAAAAAGTGAAAATCGATGGTGATACATTATTATATATAAAGGAATTTATTTAAAATAAATCACAATAGTAAAAAATAAATATATAAATTTTATTTAATTAAAAAAATTATAATTAAATTAAATTAAAGTTATAATAAATAAAATAAAATAAAAGTAATTCTTTATTATTTTTTTAGTTAATCAAATTTCGAAAGTATAAAAATAAACCAATTTTTTTAAAAATTGTGTATATATTTAATTGCTAAATGATAGGAAAAATAAAAATAAGGTTAAGTAAAAATCATCTATAATTTTAAAATTAAAATCAATATAACTTTTAATATTGATCTTTTAACTATTAAAAAATATTGTTATGATTTGATATGTAATATACAGGTATAAAAAATTGACATGAAAAATGTATGCAATTAACAAATAAAAGATAAGACAAAGTTAAGATATTAGAAAGTGGTTATTAATTTTAATGTATAAAATAAATTATAATTAAGTTAAACAAGAAAATCAAAATTAATAAAATTAATTAATTATCACAAGTTTTATATTAATATATACCTTAAATATGAGTATACTTTTAAAGCTCTCATTTATATTAGTATATACTTTCAATATCAATATACTTTTAAAGCCCTCATTAAATAAGGTCACCAATTTGAAACTAAGTACATAATAACTTTACTAAAAAAATTCATAAAACATAGTAAACTAAGTATTGCTTTGTGATATAAAAAAGAGATATGATGATTATTGTTATTGTTTAAATAACTATTTTTAGTTTATTAAATCTTTACAAAAATGAATAAAAATAAAAAATTAATATACAACACTAATGTCTAAAACTAATAAAGATTTGCATCTTTATTTATTTTTATCTCTTTTAATATTTAATGATTAAAAATAAACCAACCTTACTCAAAAGCATTAAATACTTAAAATAATAAAAAATAAATCTAAATACATACCTATTCATACTAAGATGATTCTGATCAAAATAGTTCTATACAAGTCTTAGTCTTCTTAAAAATATTTATAAAGTTAATTTTTTTCAATTTAATTTAATATAAAAAAAATTATTGTTTTGGGAGTCTTTGAATACTCCAAGACCATCATTAACTGGTATTGGAACTTGATCATTGGTGTACTCCCATAATGGCATTTAAAGACATTTTTCTTTGCTTTGATTGCCAACATATCTATAGAGAGAATAATATGATGGCCGATAGATTGTCTCTTTGTAGTATGGTAGGACATCTATCTTTTGCATCTTTGACATTTAGTCGTATCTTTTTTGTTTAGTTTGTGTAGCTGAGATAGGGGCAGTTATAACTAGTGTTATCTTGTTGAACTGGTGGATATCTGTTGTGAATGTATTCCAGTGCACATACTTTTACTTGTAGTTTTTGATAGGTGGATATCTGTTGTGAATGTATTCCAGTGCACATACTTTTACTTGTAGTTTTTGATATCATGGAGGTGATTACTCCTGGCTGCCATATTGTGGGCTTGAGCACTGTTTTCCTCATCTTGTATGGAAGGAGTAGATCTGGTTTGTTGGCAGTTATGATCTTTTTTAGCTTATATTCTATAAAATGTAACCTATTTCTTTTTTTATTAAAAAGAAATGATCTTTTCTATTTGAAAAAAAAACATTTTCCCCTTTAATTTAAATTATGATTTCACATATATCAGCCATCTAAAACTAAACTAGCCAAAATTAAAATACTGATACAAACCGTACTTGGTATGGAAAAACAGAATAATGATACAAACCGTACTTTCAGAATATGTTTACAGCATCATTATTCTCATTATACAGCGAGTGACAAACTGATCGAAGAGAAGATGCAGAAAAATAGTCATGATCTTGTCATCTTGTCCGTCAAATAAATAATAATAATAATAGTTAGGGTTTGTTTGAGCGGAATCGTTGCTTTCTCATGTCTTTTTAGTTTTTTTTTTCATTTATTCAAACTTTTGAAAGTTCTTCCAATCGGTTTTTTCTTCCTCTTTGTACTTCAGTTTCAATATCTGTTTATAATATGATTCAAAGAGCAAGATTGACATGTTTTATATTCACAGGTAATAAACATGTCACATAGAGTCCCACCATTACTCAGTAGTGGGGAAGGTAAAATGGCACCAAGAACCATATCGATTTGTGATTCTCAGAGAGATAATACCATATTTTAATGTATCCCTGGTCAACAGCTTTAAGATCATCTCTATTGACTAATCATAAGTGAATCCATTAACTCTTTACCTTTATTAACGAATGTAGAACCCACTATGACTGAGTGACCTTTGTGGTCCTGGGAAATATATTGTATGGAAACCATTTGGGCAATCATAGCCCTTCCACCATGGAGTTAATGAAATTTGTGATATTTTTGAAGGATTATATTATTCTTTTCTTAATTATATATAAAAAGAAATGACCATTTTCAAAATTATTTTGTGGTCCTCATTAATAATGTTGATGTCTGAATTGATTTTAATAAAAGCCACCCATTGATATGGTAATGGTAATGTTATTTTCATAAGTAGTTAAAACTTCCTGCTTTGACTTTAATTCTCATCAATGGTATTGTTATTTTCATGAACAGTAAACTTAAGTGCTTTGACTTTTATTTCAATATGAATGATATGAATGTTATATAATAAAAAAAATTATAAAGTATATTTTAAAAATAATTTTATAAGTTTAATGCTTTGACTTTTATAAAAATCTTAGAATATATATAAATTATATAATATTACAAAATTTATATTATAAGTTTATTATTTTCATTTAAATATGATATTATAAATGAAATACAAATAAAAAAATCTTGATAATATATATCAAGTGTGTCTAAGCAAATATATTATAAGTTTATTTAATGTATAGAAAGCTTGTATTACATGTGCATGTCCTATTAATATAAAGAGATATGGATATGAGAGGATAGTTTCATAACTCTTTTTGCATTTTAAAATTATTTAAAACAAATAATTTAATTATAAGATAATTTATTATTTATAAATACTATATTATAAATGAAATATAAATAAGAAAATTTGATAATATATATCAAGTGTGTCTCAAAAATATATATTATAGGCTTAGTAATTATTGTAAGTTTACAGAATGCATAGAAGGTTTTTATTATATAAAGAGATCATGGACATGAGAGGCTCATGTATCATCACATTTTCTATAGTTTAAAATTATGTAAAATAAATAAATTAGTTACAAGATGAATTATTATTATTATTTATAAATAAATATAATTGGGTTTATATTATAATAAAAACATTAAAATTATAATGACTTTTGGAGAAGAGTGAACTTGTCATATTATTATTATTTCTATAAATTATTATTTATAAATAAATATGGTTGATTTTATATTATTATAAAACATTAAAATTATATTGACTTTTGGAATTGAGAATTGCAAAATGTGAGATGGTAATGTAATGAAGGGTGTTAAAGAGTATCTTGTGTTATTATTTGTTATTTGTGAGGGATTCAAACTTTTAAAGATCAATTATTATAGATGGGATTTGATAAAAGATATTTTTTCTTTTAGCTAGTGGATGGAAACAAATCTTAAATAATTATGATGAAGAATTTATGTTTCTTTTTCTTTAAAGAATTAGTGGGTGAGAAAACCCCTAAATAATTATGATGCACAATTCTCATCAAATATAAACTTATTATGATTCATTGTTTATGACCTTTGATTTTTCTAGTATTATATTTAAGTGTTTAGATTAAGTCAACACAATTTTTTTATTTTATTGCTATATTCCATCACATTTAAAATAGTTATCTAGGCTATAATCTTTAACATTAATTAAGCAATTAATTCCTTATATGCTATATAAAAATCATGTTCATAGGAGTTAGAGTATTTGGTAATGAGTAATTGAGAGGAGAAATTGTAAATGACTAATCAATTCAAATTCTCTATAAACACTTACAATATATATATAT
>LPNX010155471.1:217124-574044 GCA_001517045.1 Pseudotsuga menziesii
TATATAGGTAAAATAATTATTAAAACATATTTTGATAATTTATTTATTTATTTGTAAACTAGAAAGCCAATAAATAGATATAAATCCCTAATTAAAATGACAAAAATTATTATATAAATAGAAAGAAAGAGATTCTTTTGGACAAAATTCCTACCTTAAAAATAAAGGGATCTTAATTACTACCTTAAAAAATATTTATGAATTACTTAATGTCATGGAAAACATTCAAATCTTTTCTACATAGAAATAATTTTTTACCTTATAATACATGCAGTTTGGGGTTAAAGACTTCATAAAATGGAAAGCTAAGGACATCAAAGGCTACCAAACATAAATCTAAAAATTGGAGGGGCTATCTTCATGAGTCACATCCATAAGCTCTTCAATTTAATAGTCAACTACGGTTTCCCTAAACCTTTGAGTCAAAGCCTCATTGTTCGCCTCATTGTTCCTATTTTTAAAAGTAAGAGTAAAAAAATCCCTCTAATTACATGACCATTATGAACAGGCCCCTTTTAGCCAAGTGATATGGAATTTATTTGTAAATTAAGATCAATATATGGATATAAGCCACAAAAAAAGAGTTAAATGTCACACTAGGTTTAGGAGCTATCATTCAACTATGGAACATCTTGTTATGCTTAGGATCAAATTGCAAAAAAGTGTCACGATAATGAAACCAATATCCTATGTTTCTTCATTGGAATTAGGAAAACATTTGACACAATGTCCATAACTAACCTTTAGAATAGACTAGAATAGATAAAAGTTCCTTTTGAGTTAAAAGTTGTTGTGATAAGGTTGTATAAGAACGCTATTTCTAAGTTTAAGAACATTAACCACTTGTAGAAAGAAATTAATTACAATATATAAAATTTAAGAAAGATTGCACCCTATCCCCTACCCTTTTTGGAAAATACATTGTCAAGTTAAAGGTTGTTGGTATATTAATTATTCTTCTTCTTCATGTTGATAATATTGTTCTTGTGATGAGAAGTCTTTAGGATCTCAACAAGCAACTAAGATTTCTCAAGGATTTTTTACTTTAGTATGAGCATGACTATCAACACTTTAACAAAACAAAGGTTATAATAATCAAATCCAAAAAGATCACTTACACTACATTATTATATGACAAAACAACTTCGATGAAATGAATTCATACAAATATCTCAGAGTTAATGTTTATAGAAAGATTAACTAGAACTATAGCATTGAGAAAAAATAAGTGGAGGGTGAAAAACATATAAAATTTTAAAAAAATTGTAAATGAGTGGACCTTTTTCTCTGGGATAAGAAGAAATTCCTCTTTGAGAGTTTTGTTAATCTTGTTATTTTATATGCTTGTGAAGTTCAATCTTGCATCACCCGCATTTGGGGCAATGAGATATTGTGATGCAAGATTTTTCCATTTCTCATGCTACATACTGGATTGATATTTTCCTCCCAGCAAAGTTGTTGGATATATTTACTAGTAGTTACTCCATGATTGGTAATGGAATTTGCAATTCTATTAGCCTTCCTTCTAACAATTGGAAAATAACCTCCAGAATTATGATAAGTATTGATTCTAAGGTTCCTAATAAGCTTTCCAGTATCCATTTTTTTACCACTTTACTTCTCTTTGAACCTTCTTGAATCCTATTTGTCATATTGATGATTAGGAGAGAGTCACCTACTATGACAGGAGTACAACCTTGATTAAGAGCCCATGTGAGGCCAACTAGTATTCCATCCAATTATGCACCATTGTTGTTGGAAAATAATAGGGAGCCCCCAAAGACACCTTGTATTTTACCACTAAACTTCTTGACTGCTCCTCTAAATCTAGTCAGTCATGGGTTTCCCTTTGAGGCACCATCAAAGTTGAGTTTGAAGGTGGTTGAGGGAGGAGGGGACCAATGGTTTAGGGATTCTTTGTTTATCATTATCGATTTGAGGCAGCCATTGTATTATGGAATAGTGGAAATACCCCATGATTGAAGTATTTGTATTTCTCTAGTGTTGGAGGCTAAATATTTGTCTTCCCAGACATTTACTCGAAGCATTTCCAGAATGTGTTTATTCAATGTAAGCCAGACATCTTCTTCATTCCTTTACCTATTTTCAAATATTCTATTGTTTCTCTCGATCCATATTTTCCATACAACAAATCCTAGAAAGAGTTCCCAAATTCTATTAAGAAGAGGACTTTGGAAAGGATTATGTGTCCAATTGGAAATTGAAATATATGGACGCCTTTTCATTCTATTGATTTCCTAAAGATGTTTTCTCCTCTTTTCAATATTTTGTTGGAAACATTGCATTCATCGAGGATATGGTTGATGGATTCTCCTTCTTTCCTACACATACAACACAAGGCTGGACCTACATAACTTCTTTTTAGTTTGTTTTCCCAGGTTAGGATGCGTTTGCGGTTTAGGATCTACATAAAGAAGGATACTTTTGGTTAGAGGTTGGATGTCCACACATTTATCCATTTTTCCTCATGGGACTCATTGGATGGATTGGAGAGGAGTATAGAATATTATTTCAGGTTGAAGGTGCCCATTTGGGAGAATCCCCATCTTATTTTATCACAATCGTTGTAAACTCGAATTTGTTGGGTTTTGAGTATTTCTCGAAAATATTGGATGTATTATTCAGGACTTAGTGATTGCCACCAACTGAGATTTTTCCATTTTCTAAAGTGAACTTCAATGTTTTCCTCTAGTCACATATCTTTGACTTTTTTTTTGTATGGACAAGAGTTTGTCCCTTAGAGTTGGAGTTTTGAAATCTTCCATCAAAGGGCTTTATTGATTCCAAGATATAGAAAGAAGGTTGTTGTTTCTCCATTACAGATCTTCCAAAAATAGAATTGATGAATTAGAGTGCGGTTGGCTTGCGCCGAATGTCGGATATGAGAACCTTTGACATTTTTCAAGAACTCGAAAAGGTTCATCTTGGTCTAGTTAGGAGCATACTTCACATGCCATAGGAGATCCCAAGGCTCAAATGAATGAGTAATCCATATCCACCCATATTCTGGCATTGAATATTTGATTGCTTGTTGTAGGATCTCTGAGACCTAAACCTCGAGCAAGTTTGGGGGTACATATAGAATTCCAATGAACAAGAGACCACTTTTTGTGTTTGTCTGAACCTCCCCAGAGGAAGGTGCATTGCATAACATGAGTTATTTTGAGGATCAAATTGAGGGAAACAAGAACTGAGAAAAGGTACGCAGGAATTGTTTATGGAACTGATTTGATGAGGATGAGGAGACTGGGAAAATTGAGGGATTGAAAGGTCCAGCAGCTTAATTTTGTTTCAATTTGTCAAGAAGGTCTAAAGAGGATACAATTTTCATTATTGAGTCTTTTAGAGGGGTGCCGAGGTATTTGGTGGGTAGAGATCCTTCTAGAAACTCAAGGATACAAAGAATTTTAGGTTTGGTGATTTTACAAGTATTGAAAAAGAAGACATGAGATTTTTCTTTGTTAATGTCCAATCCACTAGCCATGAAAAACGTTTGGAGACTATCTTTGAAGGCTTTGGATTCCTGCACGAAGAGCCTCCCATAAGAATAGTATCATCTACAAAATTATGGTGGGCTTGGGGAGCCATTCCAGTATGAATAGAAATACATTTGATTTCCAAAGTATGGTTTTTTTCTTTGAGGAGATGCCCTAAGCCTTCATCCATTATGATAAAAAGAAAGGGGAGAGTGAATCTCCTTGTCTGATTCCCTTGGTGGGATGGAAATTTTTTTAGGGGGTGCAATTAATTAGAATGGAGTATAATGTAGTTGAGACCAAGTTAAGGATCCATTTTACCCAGTGGTGACAAAATCCAAAATACAACAACATTTTCTTCAAATATATCCTATTTAACCTGTCAAAATCTTTTGAGAGGTCAAGTTTGATTAGAATTCCATGTATTTTGTGATTTTGAGAGAGTGGATGATTTTATAGGAGAGAATTATGCCATCAAGAGCTTGTCTTCATTCTACATATCCTGATTGGTCCATAGAAATTAAGGAAGGGAGGATAGGCTTGATCCTGTTAGTAATGGTTTTGGTGATAATTTTAAATATAAACATTACAAAGACATATAGGTTTGAATTTACTTGGAGATTTGGCTCCATTTTCTTTGGGAATAAGAGAGAGAAGAAATTTGAATTGAATGCTTTCATAAGTTTCCCTATTTTCCTTGAGTCCTCTACAATATTCAAAAATTCTTCCTTAATGATGTCTTATCAGGAATGAAAATTTTTATTGTAAAGTTGTCTAGACTGGGGACTTTATCAATTTTCATTTGTTTGACTACTTCTTCTGGCTATGCCATTTCTATGGGTCTAAGTAGAATCTTATTGTGTTCTTGAGAAACTAGTGAGAGGATATTCCTAAGAATTTATTCCATAGGTGTATTCCGGTTCAATTCTGGTTCTTCCATCAAGTGTTTGAAGTGATTGGTGAGGACTCTTTCTATTTCTTCATGTGTTTCTTCTTTTGTTCCATTTTATTTTTTTAAACAAACAATAATTTTTTCTTTCTAGCGTTGAATGGTGGCCCGAAAAAAGAAGGAGGAATTTGTCTCGCCCTCTTTAAGCCAAAGATTTATGAATTTGATCTCGATAGAATTTCTTCTTGAGTTTCTCTAGTGTCCAGTTCTTCCTACACTTTTTTCTCATCCTCCTTGAGGGAGTATGGATATCCCTCCTTCATTTTCTATTCTTTGGATGTATTCAAGTAGGGATTCAATTCGTTGTTTTTCAAAATGAATATTACAAAATGATCTTTGTTCTAGATTTTGACTTGCTCTTAGATGTGCTTCATCTTTTTTTGAAATGTATACTTTAAAGTTCCTTAAGGTGGCAGATAATATTTCCACCATTATTGCATGAGAGGTTGAAAGTTTGGATGGGAGAGGAAAAATTTATCGAATCTAAAAGGTCTTCTTAAATGTTCCCCTACTCTGCTCCAACTAGGACTAATGGACCAGTGATCTGAGATTGAAGCAGGAAGAACTAGTGCTGAGATATCTTCTCCTCTAGTGTGAATGGATTCCTACATTTTAAAAATGATCAAGTGAGTAAGCAATATACCTGTCCCCTGGATGCTTGTTGTTGTAGGTATATATGTTGGTAGTTGTGATGATGTCCTCCAGAGATAAATCATCAATCGGTTTGTCAAATTTGTTTGACTAGATGTCAGTAGAATAGTTCTTGTTTCAATCCTTGATTTATTTTAATTTTATTTATATTCGAATTATTTTTTATACTGAGATGGGAGTGAATTAGTATAAATCGCATATTTAACAATTTTTCTCTTCAAACTATATTTTAGTTTAATTTCAATCAACCAATAAAACACTAGTGCACAAATATATGAGAATTAAATCTCTCTCTCTCTCTCATATATATATATAATAAAGAGAGAGAAAGAGAGATTTAATTCTTAGATATTTACACACGAGGGTGTTTTATTGGTTGATTGAAATTGAACTAAAATATATTTTGAAGAGAAAAAATGTTATATATATATATAATTCTGATTATAATTGGAGACACCAATCTTCGAGTGTGAGAATTTACTTGTAACTCATGCTCCAACCTGAAAAGTATACAAGCATCAACTTGCATATTACAAGCACCGGCATGTATTTTACATGCACCAATCTGTAAGAACTTATATCCACTACGAAAGCACCAACTTGCAAAAATAAGAACCAACCTAACTAGGATACAAATTCGATTGTGCAAGCACCAACCTGATTGTGAGCACTGACTCACCAATGTTTCTACCAGTGACTGGAAGGAAGCTACAAATTCCTATCCTTATCTCATCCAACCACCCTAAAATGAAGTTCTATTTAGTTTATGTGATCAATGTCCTTTTGGCCTTTGGTGTTCAATATATGTGATTTGTGACTTCTTTGATCACCTTGTGTGATCCCTCTGTCCAAATAATCTTTTGAGCATCTCAGACAACAGATGGGTGTAATTTAATTACATTAGATGTAAGAGAAAGATGCACCATCTTAGGGGGAGACATGATGACAGGAGGAGTTATAAAAAAAAAATACAGGCAATCTTAAATAGGTTAACAAGTTATCCTTTGTCATTGTTGTTAAAGAAGGAGAATGCTTATATGTTGCCATCAATGCCAAAGGGGGAGATTGTTGAGAATGTAGTTTTCATTTATGCCAAAGGTGTTCATGAATGACAAAGAGATAACCAGTGAATATGATGGCAAGGTAATATCAGTGAAAGACAAAGGATAATGATATGAAATAGACAAATTGAAAGAAACAATCACATAGGATTTATGCAAAGACATTATGCAAATCCACAAATACATTATGGTAAGATCCACATTATTTCTAAAATGAATGGTCGGTTTGCATCCCTCACAAGATCGAACAGATGAGGATCAGTTCCGCATAAGATAGGCCGAAAGGTTGTAGTTCATCAAAGCTTGAAAATTGGACAACTAAAAATTAGTCTGCAAGAAGATCGACAATCAATAGCAGATCTGCAAGAAAAGCAGATAGGAAAGGAGTTCTGAAGCACCCAAGATCCAACGACTGAGAAAACATTCGCTAAAAATCAATGGTTCAGATAGAAAGTAGAAGGTGAAAAGAAAATAATCGTGAAAAATACTTTCAGAAACATTGATTTTCCAAATTCTGCATTCCGTAGTGTGGCAGCGGAAGTGTAGGTGTGGAACTACAAGGTCAAAGCTTTGGAAACATTGAGTTTTTGAATTCCGCATTCTGCAGTGCGAAAAGGAAAGTTCAGAAAGAAGAATCATAGAAAGCTATAAATCGAAGTCGTGAAATTTGAGTTTCTGAATCATTAGAGGAAATTTGGGGTCTAAAATGGGCCTTATAAGAAAACGTGCCAACAATAAATTTTGTGAGTTGGAATTCAAGAACCAATAGAATTTCAGTAAAATGAGTCAACCATAATGGTTGAATTGACATATTTGTCATAAAAGAAAACTACTTTTTTTGTTTATATTTTTGACATATCTCCTTGTGTTTTTACTCAAATTTCAGGCGGGAGAGCTTGTTGGATGCGGAATTTAATTATGAATCCAACGAGTACCCACACTGCATACTTTTGATGGACCCCGCTACCCCAAAAACAAGAAATATTTGAAAAAAATGTGATGATGATGTCATCATTACGTTTTTTCGGGCATTTCTTGTTTTTGGGGTAGCGGGGTCCATCAAAAGTATGCAGTGTGGTACTCGTTGGATACAAAATTAAATTCCACATCCAATGAGATCTCCTCCTTGAAATTTGGGTAAAAACACAAGGAGATATTTCGAAAATATGAACAAAAAAAGTAGTTTTTTTCGTTCTTCCTCCAAAATTAATAACTATTATTTTATCATTTTCCTTAGGAGGCCCATTTTAGACCTTGAATTTCCTCTAATGTCCTCCTTCTGCATTGCAAAAAGGAAAGTGCGGAAAGGAAAGTCTGGAAAGCAGAACTACGGAAAGCTATAAATCAAAGTCATGAAATTTGAGTTTCTGACTTCCGCCTTTTGCAGTGCGGAAAGGAAAGTCCAGAAAGCGGAACCATGGAAAGCTATAAATCGAAGTCATGAAAGTTGAGTTTTAGACTTCCGCCTTCCACAATACAAAAAGGAAAGTGTGGAAAGGAAATTCCGGTAAGCGGAAGAGCATAAGCTCGTTTTTGGAAACGTTGAGTTTTTTACTTCTGCATTTAGTGGTTCAGAAAAGGAACTGCGGAAAGAAAAGTCCAGAAAGTGGAAAAGCATAATATTGGTTTTGGAAACATTGAGTTCCTGAATTCCACATTCCACAGTTCAAAAAAGGAAGTACAGAAAGAAAAGTCTGGAAAGCAGAAGAGAATAAGATCGGTTTTGGAAACGTTGAGTTTCTGACTTTCGCAATCCGCTAGATGGAAAGAACAAAGAGGGAAGGATGCTGCGGAATGGTTGGTGTAGAAAGGTTAGTGCGGAAAGCAAAACATCTCAAAATTCCCTTTTTAGAAAATTCACAAAGCCCCATTCCGTTATCTGCATCTCAGATCAATGGTCATGGAAGAGCCTGTAGGAGATCAATGGTGCGGAACAGTTGAGGCAGAAAGTTAGGTGCGGAAAGACACTTTGAGAAATGTCACAGTTCAAAAATATGCATCATACCTTAGATAAACAATCATGAAGAATCCCGATATAATATCAACGGCTCAGGACGATTGTGGAGATGAAAAATGAAGAAAGTCATGACTAGAAGATTTAAACAACAAATTCATTAAGATGAATTAGCTTAGTTATTTTGAAGAGGCACAATCAAGAATAGAATGTCACATTGGTGAAGAGATGCGTCTAAGCATGATGGAATTTATTAAAATTTTAATTGAATGAAATAATTGTCTATGTGATCGTGCATGACAGAGTCCAATAAGTAAGCATCAAATTGATAAAAAACAGTTGAGGGTGGCAGGGTTGCTATAGGGAAGACTATAAGTCTACACAGGGTGTTGTAGCATCCCTGTCTGTTGTAGTAGGAAAAATCACAGGGTGTTGTAGCATCCTTGTCTGTTGTAGCAGGTAGAAATCCAGGGTGTCGTTGCATTCTTTCTGGAGTAGCAGATAAAGAAATTTTAATTGGTGGTTTTCTTCTTAAAGTTTCCATGATAAAATTTTTATTTTAACCTGTTTGATTCATTTTGTTTTGATTTTAAAAAGAAAAAGACAACACTGATTCACCCCACCCCTCTCAGTATTGTGGGATAAACCAACATTGGAAGCATCACTTAGTGCATACATAAGGAGGAGCATCAAATAGAACTCCATCCATGAAAACATTAGCTCCCTCCCTAGCAGTAGTGCCAATATTACACTTAGGACTCTTCATCATGCATAAGATATGCACCCTCCTTTCCATAATTAGCTTTAACTGAATGATCACTGACTTGAACGGAATGCGAACTAACTGGACTGAATGTGAATTGAGTAAATTCGATGTGAACTGACTGAACTAAGTTCAATCATTAACTAACTGCATGACAACCAATTTAGGAGGCTAACTGAGTGTCTTTAGTTCTTCACACTTAGTACCATCCACGCAAATCACTTTGCATGAGTCTTCCACATTCAACCTTGAAGGAATGGTTGGGATCCACTTTACTCTCAGTAGATCCTAGAGCCATCAATAAGCTGCCCCTCCTGTCATACCATGTTGAACGTGAGGATCTTCTGCAGTCACTCGCTCTAAAGCGGAGCATCATTATCCCTATACCTTTGTAATCTATGTATTGAAACATTTTGTATTGGAGTGAGAAGTAGCTTCCTCTTCTACTAATATTCTATGTATCCATTTAGGGTCATTAGATACCAAGATCCTCTATCTTGAACTTT
This sequence comes from Pseudotsuga menziesii, assembly GCA_001517045.1. NCBI lineage: Eukaryota > Viridiplantae > Streptophyta > Pinopsida > Pinales > Pinaceae > Pseudotsuga > Pseudotsuga menziesii. Next base: position 226,506 of record LPNX010155471.1, read on the forward strand.
GTTGAAAATTTCCTTTTGCAACCATTTGTGAGCTTGTCGTCCTCTATAGGATTTCATCTTCAACCTTATAGCAAAGGTTAATATCTTCATCACTCCAGGTGATCGTCAAGATCCTCATGTAAGTGTATGTGTTATCCCATGGGTTCCTTTTGAGCTCGTACAAGGACTTCTTTAATTTGCACACATGAGTCTTCCTATCATGTGTCTTGACTCCCAGTGATTGCTCTGTGTACACTTCCTCCTCGATTACACCATTCAAGAATGTTGTCTTGATATCCAACTGATGTATCTCACATCTCATACCTGTAGGTATGAACCTAATGGAAGTGTATATCACAACTGGTGCATATGTATGTTCGTAGTCTATGCCTTCTTTCTGTGAGAAGTCTCGTGCTACTAATATTTCCTTGTATCTATTGATGTTTCCATATGCTACATCCTAGATCTTGTAGATCCATATGGAATACACTATGAACTTCCATTCAGGTCTTAGAACCACATACTAGACATCATTCCTCTTGATCAATTGGTACTCTTGATCATAGTATCCTTCCCTTTCTTCTTGGCTACTTCTTCATAGCTAGAAGGATATGTATAAATGTTGTCACTCAACTTTGTTACACAACTTGAGTGTGTCCGAGGAAACTTAATTTCTTTAGAAGTCTCATCATGTTTTTCTTTATATTGGATGATATATTGTTCCCAATATGTTCTTCATTTCTAGAGGTGGATCTACCTTTCTCTTTATCTTGTTCTGAAGCTCTTTTTTTCGTCACAGTGTCTTTGACTTGGGGAGCCTCAGGTTCTTCCTCTGAACTATCATTACTTGTTCTTCAAAACTATCTACAAGTCAAGCTCATTTGCATGATTAGAAACATCTCATGATTTCAAAAAAAAATTAATAGTGAAAAATATATTTCACACAGTCATGAAATGATATTAGCCAATGCTACAACATTCATCCATATCCCGTACACATACAGTAACTTATAGATGCCTTCTACCCCAATGTTATTAAGATTTTGTACTACTCCTAATATGTCAGCATAGAGGTTTCAATGTAGATAAGTAGTGATGTAATGTTGTACTTTAGTTGATACATTATTTATTTACAACCGAGGCTTTATGAAATCCTTTACAATTCGATTTCATTGGAGGCATGCATGGAAAACTTGAATCCTTTCTCTTTCTTTATGCTTATCTCATTATCATTAATTATTTACTACATGGTCCACATGTGTATTAATTAGTTATCATTCTTATCATATTATATACTCATAATAATTATTCCATATTGATTATCATATCGTATTACCCTAGGCCATATAGTCACATGATAAAGTAAATCACTATATGTGGAAATTGAACCCAAGAGATAGAACAATTACACTCACAAAATTGCTAATCAAACATGCAAAATTAACACCAAAGGAGACTGAAATTGGAGCATAACACTAATCTATATTGAGTAAGTGTACAATAGCCAAAATTATGAAGTAATAGGCTACTGTAATATATAATTACATGAGAGAATCAAATGCATAAAGATTCCATTCGAAATAGTAAAAAGGAAGGCTTACCAAATCTAGTCAAATCCCCCATAGGTGCATAAAGCAGTTTCCAAATCTAAGTAGATTCTCATTAATTTTCCAAGTCAAGTGGGAAAGATAAAGAGGGATGGAAAGACAATTCATACATGCTTTTATTTGGATAAAAGGAGGGAGGATGATGTGGGAAAAAAACAAGTCAACTACACGTAGTCTAGCTTTTCCTTTTTCCTTAAATTAGAAATAAAACAAGGCAACTTTTTGAAAAAAAGAAGATATGTGCTTTAGAGAATATGGAATAAAGAAGACATGATAAATTGGGTTTCCAGGATGTTTCCCAAGCACTCCATGACTCATTTTTAGCATGTGTTGAATTCTAGGACATGTAGATGGAAACTAGCATAGAATGGAATCTAGGAAACTAGGTAATAAGACAAAAGTAATTAAATTGATGTCTAATGTAGGTAACTATGGGTTGATTATTCTAACACCCCCCGTTAAGCATGAATTTATGAGTAAATATCAGAAAACTATAGGGCCTAGAAACAAGGCTTAGTCACCCTTTACATACTGCTTCTCCATACAATCAAGGAAAGAGGAAAAAACCCAGCGGGAAAATCCTCCCTTAAACATGGACAGGAAAAACAAAATTTGTAAATCTTGTCATCAATCATGCTTCATAACATGATTGGAAATACCCAACAATGATTTGAGATTGCTGAAGGTCTTGTCACAAAAACTTTGGTGAATTTGTATGCTACTTGTTTTGAAGATGCACAGAAGAGTAGATCAATGGTACCATCATGCACAATCTGTCTGATGTAGTGCATATGGATCTCAATGTGCTTGGTTTGCCATCTCTGAACTGGATCATTGCAGATTCAAATGGTGATCTAATCATCACAGTAGATAATGGTTAAAAAATCTGATTCGAAGCCACATTCTCCAAGTATCCCCTACAACCACAATCATTGAGTTGCTGCATTTACAACTCCTCTATACTCTGCTTCTGTAGATGAGAGTGCTATGGCACCCTGCTTCTTTCTTCACCAACTGATTGGTCCTTCTACAAGAATGAACACATATCCTGATGTAGACTTTCGATCTGTGTTGTCACCTACCCAATCATTGTTAGTAAACCCAATCAAATCAAGATCAGATTTTTCTTTGTAGAAGATCCCATGAGTTCTTGTTCCTTGAACAAAGTTTAGGATCATTTTGGCCGCTCTTCAGTGGATCTCATGATTCTGATCCATGTATCTCAAAGCCACACTAACTTCATAAGATAAATCAGGTCAAGTGTGTGTAAGATAAAGCAAACACCCAATAAACTACCTATACAATGTATTATTTACCATAGGAGAATAATATGCTTCTTCAAGCTTAACTTCTGAAAGGAAGGGAGTTTTGCTTGGCTTGCAATATTTCATGTTGAACTTGTTGAGAAAATATAGAGCATATTTTCACTGACGTACTTTGAATCCATGTTGGGATTGAGCAATTTAAGAACCAATAATTGACTCAACAATCCCAAATATATCATAGAAAATGCATGGTTCATTGCATCCTTTAAGGAGGCAATCTCTTTATTTGAAATTCCTATAATCAGTAGGTCATCCAAATACAAGAAAATAATCATAAAAGATACATGAATCAGATTCAAATATAAATTAGGATCATAATTGCATCGAACAAAACACAGTGATAGCAAAAAGCCATCAATCTTGGCATACCAAGCCCTGGGGGATTGCTTGAGCCCATACAATGATTTCTTTAACCTGCACACTAAAGATGGATTAGAAACAAACCATTCAGGTTACTGCATTTAAATCTCTTCAGTGAGATCTCCATTTAGTAAAGCACACTTCACATCCGTGTGATGTACCTCCCACTGCTTCAAAGCTGCAATGGCTAGATCTAGCCTTATGGAGTCCATCTTTGCCATTGGTGCAAAGGTTTCATTGTAGTCAATACCATGTACTTATGAGTAGCCCTGGGCTACTAATATTTTCTTATATTTCAAAGGTGAACCATCAACAGCAAAAATAGTCTTGAAAACCCACTTACATTGAACTAGCTTCCTCCCTAGGGGAAGATCAACCAATTCCCAAGTGTTGTTCTTCTGGAGCGAGCTGAATTCTTCTTTCATGGCTGTTTTCCATATTGGATCATGTGATGCATATTCATATGTATTTGGATCTGATTCAACCATCAAACATAACTTCTCAGCAAATAGAGTATCTTTCACACAAAGGGCACTCTCAAATTGAGATCTAGTCCTCCTTGTGTCATTAGGATTTCCAGCTAGTTCCCTAGCTGCATGAATGGTCTTTGATGCCCATTTTGGTCTTGTAGGACTATTAGGATATGCAATCAAACCATCATTATCAGACATATCAGAATCAACAAACTCATTAGTCTCTCCACTTACAATCAATGGATCTGGTGGTGAAGAAGACTCTCCAACTTCAACTGCTACTAAAGGCTCTTCTTGTAACTAAACACTTCTTTCAATGAAAGATTTGTTAGTACTCAATTTGATCAGATTTTACCCTTTTGAATATTTAGAATACCCAACAAATAGGCACTCTTGGCTTTGGGGTTGCAAAGCCTTCCTCTTTTCAGTTGGGATTCTAGCCCAAGCCTTTGAGCCAAACATCCTGAAATGGGTCACATCTAGCTTATGACCACTCCAAGATTCGAAATGAGTCATACCATCAAGATGATTATGAGGTACCTTATTCTAGATTTAGGATTCATAGTTTATAGCCTCGGCCCAAAAATTTTGTGTCAAAGTCTTAGCCTCCATCATAAAGGTTGTCATCTCCTTTAGTGATCTGTTCTTTCTCTCAGCAACACCATTTTGCTGTGGTGTGTAAGGGATCGAATGCTGCATCTGAATACCTGCATATTTAAAATACTAAATGAACTCAGACTTGACATACTCACCACCATTGTTATATCTGAGGATCTTGAGTTTCCTCCCAGACTGGTTTTCAACCAAGGCTCTAAAGACTTTGAAGAGGTCAAAAACTTCAAACTTATGCTTTAGGAAGTGAACCCAATAATACCTAGAAAAGTCATTTATGAAGGTCAGTGCATATTTGGATTGGATCATGGACATATGAGGGAATGGACCAGCAATTTCACCGTGGATCAGCTTAAGAGGTGTGGAGGTTCTCTCATGACTAGCTTTCTCATACTTGTGCTCTGGGTGTTTTCCTAGGATACAACCTTGACATACTCCCTTAGAAAAGTTGATCTTTGGTAACCCTATGACCATATCTTTTTCACTCAAATCAGAAATATACTTGTAGTTAATATGGCCAAATATTTCATGCCAAATATTACTTTCTTCATTAGCCTGAATCATAAGAGAAAAGAGGTTTGAGTAGGGTAGAAAATGGGAAAACTTGTATACCTTTGAAGTGTGATAAACAACACCTTTTTCTATGACTTTACCATTCAAAATCTCACTAATTTCAACATCATCAGGGGAGAATATGACCTTCTTTGGAGAACTAGTATGAGTCATCTGATACATTGAAAAGAGATTGGAGGAAAGACTTGGAACATACAACACATTATTGAAACTCCCATGGTCAAGATCAATCGTACCCTTCCTCAAACTGTCAGTGAGAGAGTCATCTCCTAAAACTATTGGTGGTCCTTTCAACATGTCAAGAGAGGAGAATGTATCTTTTGTCGAAACCATGTGTCTAGAAGCTCTAGAATCTATGATGAAGCTAGGTGAGCTTGATGTGCCAGCAACCAAGGCATGTACTCTCTCTCTGTCTTCTGAATTTGATCCTCCTTCCTTCATCTTTGAGCAATCAGGAAGGGAGATGTTATTCTTCTCTAGGAGTTGGGTCAACATGTCAATTTGCTTCTTCATACAAGAGCTCTCAGGATGATAGCCCTTATTGTAGTATCCGCACTTGCTCATTTCTCCTTTGTTCTTATTCTTCTGGGAGTTCTTCATGGAACCTTGGGGCTCCTCTTGAGACTTATACTTGTCTCTCTTTTGGTCAAGTGTATTTTCATCTTTTTTCTTGCTTTTTGAATCCACCCTTGAATCTCTAGCAACCAAAGCTTGCTATTTGGAAGGTTTGATGGTGCACATCATCACCAACTTATCTTGCTCATGTGTGAGGGATTCCATGAACTCTGCAAGCTTAGTCATCTTCTAGGATTGATCTGTCAACTTGGTGGCATGGAAGGTAAAAAAAAACACTTAATAGTCAGGACCAAGCTTAGAGAGTATGTCCAAAACTAGTTTCTCTTCCTTCTTTTCGATACCACATTGTTTCAACTGCAAAACAAGGGCCTTAAACTTGGAAAAGTAGAGTTGCAATGATTCGAAGCTACTAGGACTCAAGAAGATCAGCTAATTCTCAATTTGATGTCCTCTCATCTCATTTTTCTTTCCAAAAGTATCTTCTAGATTCTCCCACACTTCATTAGGTGATGGAAATCCATCAAGATGGAAGAGGAGGTCTCTTGAAATGCTCATACACAAAATACCATAGGCCTCATCCCTCCTATTGTGCCATTTAATTTCCTCTGCAGTTTCCAGTGGGATCTACCTCAGTTTCCATAGTCACCCTGTAGAGACCTTTTTTGCTCAACAATATCTCCATCTCATATTTACACTGAATGAATTTGAATGGAGTCAAGATGATCTTCTGAGATTGGTCCATAGCTCATAAACTGTGCCCTCCAGTCAGTAGAATGCATTCCCAGTCAATGATGTCGAACCCGCAATAAAAATTTGGAAGGAGAGAAATTGATATACAAATGATCTGATACCATGTGGAAATTGAACCCAAGAGATAGAGCAATTACACTCACAAAATTGCTAATCAAACATGCAAAATTAACACCAAAGGAGACTGAAATTGGAGCATAACACTAATCTGTATTGAGTAAGTGTACAATATCCAACCTTATGAAGTAATAGGCTGCTGTAATATATAATTACATGAGAGAATAAAAGTCATACACATTCCATTCGAAATAGTAAAAAAGCAGGCTTACCAAATCTAGTCAAATACCCCATAGGTGCATAAAGTACTTTCCAAATCTAAGTAGATGCTCACGAATTTGCTAATTCAAGTGGGAAATCTAAAGAGAGATGGAAAGAAAACTCATACATGCTTTTATTTGGAGAAAAGGAGGGAGGATGATGTGGGCAAAAAACAAGTCAACTACACCTAGTCTAGCTTTTCCTTTTGCCTTAAATCAGAAATAAAACAAGACAACTTTTCAGAAAAAGAAGATATGTTCTTTAGAGAATCTAGAATAAAGTAGACATGCTAAATTGGGTTTCCAGGATGTTTCCCAAGTGCTCCATGACTTATTTGTAGCATGTGTTGACTTCTAGGACATGTAGAATGCAACTAGCATAGAATGGAATCTAGGAAACTAGGTAATAAGACAAAAATAATTAAATTAATGTCTAATGTAGGTAACTATGGGTTGATTATTCTAACACTATAGAGATATTTAATCCCTAAAGGAGACGTATAACACTTAATGACCATGACTAGTAATACATCACATAGTATAACCACTTTACCAAGTACAATATTCCACCTCAACAAATGAGGATATTGGTAGGACTTGATATTACTCACAAGTCTATAGTCTTGATTTACTCACAAGGATACCATTTTGATATTACTCACAATACTTCCATCTTGATATTACTCACAAGAATTTACAATACAACATCACCACCTCAATCATAGGAGGACATATAGGACTTGATATTACTCAAAAATTTAACTTGATATTACTCTTAAGTCCAAAGAATGAATCTTGATGTTGTACAATAAACATGCCCTCTAAGTGAGGGAGAAATTATTTTCCATACCAATATTATCTCAAAAGTATCTGAACTTCATCACATACAGAGGATTTTTCAACACATCTGCAATCTTCTCATGAGTAGATATGTACTGAAGTTTCACTGTACATTTCTGGAGCATGTCTCAAATGAAGTGATAATGAAGTGATACTTCATTTCTGTGTGTTTCAACTTATCATGAAACACTAGATTTTTGGAAAGCTTCATACAACTTTGGTTGTCACACCTAATCATTATATGCTCATGATTTTCATCGAACAATCCTCTAGGAAGCTTTCTCAACCACACTGCTTTGGTAGTTTTTATTAAGATCTGATTAGATTATCTAGGAAATTTATCTAAAACAATAACAAGTACATCAAGATGCATAATATATAAAATATACATGAGACACAAATATTTTCACTGGGGAAACCATAAAGGAGAAAACCTTGCAAACTTCCTCAAAATAGTAATATGATCAAAATAAGTAATAAGAAGTATTCAACAACTATCTATCTCTCCTCCTCTCTCTCTCATGCGAACTTGAGAGTGTGTGGTGTGTATAAATGAGGGAGAGTTCCTCCATATTTATACCCTTCCAATTCAATGAGCAAACATAAGACTCGAGCCTACATGTCTTCTCACATAGGGCCCACTTCTCCTATAGAGACTATAAGTACATATTACATGATGTTACACTAGGGATTATTGCCCTGACTTACAATGGAGGTTGTACCTCAAGGTCTAGACACAATTTAGACATCCCGTAAAGGGGTGACACACATCCCCAATGGGGGTACAACAACATACATTGATAATATACATCAAAATATCTTCTTAAGTTATAAATACATCAACACTCCCTCTTAACTAGGAAGGTATTCTCTCTCTACATAGTCATCAACACATCTAGTTAGGTATTCATCACATCATCATCATCACAAATTCATAGAGTCTTCATCATAGTTGTTTCCATCATCTTCTAATAATTTAATCATCATACCATACTATCTGTCATCATAAGTTTCTATAGAGCCAACCCTTTTTCATGTTGGATGTAGGCCTAGTCCTTTGTCAGGTTTTCATCACATCTTGAGAAAGCCTTCACATAGAAACTATCTAGGATCTTCTTTACATCACCAAAGAAATAACCTGTATCTTCTACCTTCATCTCATCATATACAAATCATCTCTTTTGTCCCGCACAAGAAAAAAACAACAAACAAAGCTTTAGATGTAGACAAACTGCATTATTTCACCATAATTGTAAGCTAGTATAATTTCCATGTCATTAAGACAACCCTAGCTTCTACTATGTGAAAATTGCTTAGGAGCACAACTCAGTGAATTATGTCTCTGCACGGTCAACCTACATTCTATCATTAAAACCACCTAGGTGCACCTCCTCATGCTTCAATACCTTATCATCTCAACAGGGGAACACATATATCTCATATATATGTAAGGACGGATTACAACCCAACAACCTGGTACACCAGGACCTTTTATGTTCTTTTTTTCAACCTCAAGGGATTACATCCAGACAACCTACATCTAGGATATTTTTTTTAGATAAACTTCAGGACATATTATGTCCTAGTAACCTATGTACCACACTATGGCTCATTCATTACACTCAGAAAACCCATGGGATGTATTACATTCAAGCAACCTGCTACACAAGGATTTTTCCTACTCAGACAACCTGTCTCATTTCCCATGTGAGATATCATGCATCAGCTATTTCTAGCATAGAACACATCAGTATTTATTACATCCAAGGATAACCTATGAGCTTCGCCTATACTTATCCAAGGATAACATACAAGACTGATTACATCTGAGCAACCTACTAGCTTTGCTAGGATGTTACGCTCAGACAAACTGTCCTCTCTAGCTATGCTATAAGTCTCATTCTGGATCATGCCATGTATTTCTCTCAAGTAATTGAGATTACCTTTGGATATTTCTAGCATAGAATCACATTAGGACTTATTACACCCAAGGATAACATGCGAGCTTCGCCAGGATTGATTACATCTGAGTAACCTACAAACTTCACCAGGACTTTTACACTTGGATAACCTATATCACCAGCTATTCTAGAATTCATCATTTCCTCTTTTGAGGGGCCTCGATATGGATCACATACTGGAGCTTCATTTCTCCTCTCTAAAAACAATGCAAGTGAGATAAATAAAATTAGACAGTAGCTTTCAAGAAACGTACTACCTCACAAGTACCTGAGCAAGTGAAAACACATTCTTCCTTAGCTATACTCAACGCCATGTGGGACCACATCCTGCCAAACCAATAGATCATACTGGATCCCAAACTAAAGCAACAACCTAGTTTATCTTCCTATCAGTGGCACTACCTACCTGGTCTGAATCAACATAACTATGTGTGTTAATATTCTGATTCACATCATATTTGAGCCCATAATCGACTATAACTTTTAGGTACCTCATACATGCTTTACCACTTTCAGGTGAACCTGTATCAGATTTATCAGGAACTGGCTTAGGGTGTTCACTATAAATCATATGTCTGGTCTTGTATTCTTGAGATACATTAATGATACATCGTGGAATTGACCTTCTTAGATGAAGCATCACTCAGAAGATTCAAGTTAGATGTCATAGGTGTGGCTATAACCTTGAAATACAACATTTTGAATCTCTTCAAAATATCCAATGAATACTTCCCTTGCCCAAGGAATATTCCATATGCACTCTTCCACACCTCCATGCCTAAGAACTAGTGCATCATACCTAGATATCTCATCTCAAACTCTGTAGCAAGTCTTGTCCTTGCATATGTAATGAGTTCCTCATTGCCTCTTAGAAACAAGTCATTGACATATAGAAAGAGCATCATGAGTCTTCCACATTCAACCTTGAAGGAAAGGTTGGGATCCACTTTACTCTCAGTAAATCCTAGAGCCATCAATAAGCCGTCCCTCCTGTCATACCATGTTGAACTTGAGGATCTTCTGCAGTCACTCCCTCTAAAGTGGAGCATCATTATCCCTCTACCTTTGTAATCTATGTATTGAAACATTTTGTATTGGAGTGAGAAGTAGCTTCCTCTTCTACTAATATTCTATGTATCCATTTAGGGTCATTGGATACCAAGATCCTCTATCTTGAACTTTGTTGAAAATTTCCTTTTGCAACCATTTGTGAGCTTGTCGTCCTCTATAGGATTTCATCTTCAACCTTATAGCAAAGGTTAATATCTTCATCACTCCAGGTGATCGTCAAGATCCTCATGTAAGTGTATGTGTTATCTCATGGGTTCCTTTTGAGCTCGTACAAGGCCTTCTTTAATTTGCACACATGAGTCTTCCTATCATGTGTATTGACTCCCAGTGATTGCTCTGTGTACACTTCCTCCTCGATTACACCATTCAATAATGTTGTCTTGATATCCAACTGATGTATCTCACATCTCATACCTGTAGGTATGGACCTAATGGAAGTGTATATCACAACTGGTGCATATGTATGTTCGTAGTCTATGCCTTCTTTCTGTGAGAAGCCTCGTGCTACTAATCTTTCCTTGTATCTATTAATGTTGCCATATGCTACATCCTAGATCTTGTAGATCCATATGGAAGACACTATGAGCTTCCATTCAGGTCTTAGAACCACATACTAGACATCATTCCTCTTGATCAATTGGTACTCTTGATCATAGTATCCTTCCCTTTCTTCTTGGCTACTTCTTCATAGCTGGAAGGATATGTATAAATGTTGTCACTCAACTTTGTTACACAACTTGAGTGTGTCTGAGGAAACTTACTTTATTTAGAAGTCTCATCATGTTTTTCTTTATATTGGATGATATCTTGTTCCCAATATGTTCTTCATTTCTTGAGGTGGATCTACCTTTCTCTTTATCTTGTTCTGAAGCTCTTTTTTTCGTCACAGTGTCTTTGACTTGGGGAGCCTCAGGTTCTTCCTCTGAACTATCATTACTTGTTCTTAAAAACTATCTACAAGTCAAGCTCATTTGCATGATTAGAAACATCTCATGATTTCAAAAAAAATTTAATAGTGAAAAATATATTTCACACAGTCATGCAACGATATTAGCCAATGCTACAACATTCATCCATATCCCGTACACATACATTAACTTCTAGATGCCTTCTACCCCAATGTTATTAAGATTTTGTACTACTCCTAATATGTCAGTAGAGAGGTTTCAATGTAGATAAGTAGCGATGTAATGTTGTACATCACCATTGAATTCTTACCCATCATGTGCAATTCAATAGTATAAATGCAAGCACTCAAACATGCATAATACATCAACGAAATATAAAGAATTCCATAACCAAACAATATCATGAAATGACAATTAAATACTTATCTTTATTTTTTTGGTGGGTAGACTCATTCTTGATCCTTATTTCCTTGCAATAATAACTGGAGTCTTCTACTTCATCTTCTCTTCATCCAAATGTTGAGATGGATAATCGGTTCTTCACATTCCTCATTTCTTGAGGAATCTTCTTTGAAACGTGAGAGATTGATCTTTAGTTTATCCCATATTCTCTTCTCTTGTTATAAGCCGAGCTTCTTCTTCTATGCACTCTTCATAGAGTTTTTTGAAGGTAATCAACTTCCTTCTGGAACACATTCCTTGAATGAATGAATCCCATGACCTTGGGATGCCATTCAAGGTGGTTATAACACTCTCTTCTTTGTCACATCATGGAACATTTCCTTACTGATATACTGATGCAAGTAATTTTCTTCAAGGATTAGGAAGATCCTATACTTCCATGCAAGAAAGTATTCAGATTCACCAAGCTTGTCATCAAGTTGGGTGTGATGAGTCATTTTGAAATAAGAACCTCAAACAGAAATAACAAAGATTTAGATATTATCAATTTGAGGTCTCTGACTTGGTTTCAGAGCTGGATGATCTAGGGTTTGTCAGAGAAATGCTAATTTTTCAAACTTGGAATTTAAAACTTATTATTGGATAGAAATATGGCCCTCTTCAAGGTGTGTTTTCCAATGTACTCCTTTTTTGAAAACAGTGGTGGGAATCTCCCGGAACAAGAAGCCCTATTTTTCCAATTTCTTCTCTAGAAATGTCTAATATTGATTATGATGTATATCCAAAGTTTTGGCTCCTTACAATCTGAAAATTTGCACTAAGATATAGTGATATGTATTCTTTCCAACCCCATAGGTTAGAGAAGAACTGGATTCTCCAAGTGGGACTTAATATGTGTTTCCAAAGGTGACTATTTTGGGGATTGTTCCGATCATAGAAAACTTGTATGAACTGCCACATGTCATTGTTTCACATTCTAGGTCTTAAACGTGGACCACAGAAACCATAGTCCATTTCTTACATAAAACATATTGTAAAATTTCATTTAGACATTCCAATCTCGAGATATCCCAATTCTCCCTAGGTCACATGTTTATGAATGTATTCTGGAGGAGGCTGGAATCCTGATTTGGAGAAATCATATCTTCTAAAGTATAGAGAACATGAGACTGAAACTATTACAAAGGGTACAATAAAATTTCATATTTGACCTATAATTTTTTTGGCTCTTGATACTTCTCCAATTGCGAGTTTTAGGGAAAGAGCTAAGATGACTAGATTCAAGCTTCGAGGGTTTTCAAGCACGAAACCCTAATTTTCTAGTAACTACCATTGTAGCTTTATTTCAGCTACACCATGAATTATTTTAGAGTGAATTTGAAACCAAGTTAGTTTTTCTTAAGATCTTATTAGATTATCTATGATATTTATCTGAAAGAATAACAAGTACATCAAGATGCATAATATATAAAAGATACACATGACACAAATATTTTCACTGGGGAAACCATAAAGGAGAAAACCCCCGTAAACTTCCTCAAAATAGTAAGATGATAGAAATATGTAATAAGAAGTATTAAAAAACTATCTATCTCTCCTCCTGTATCTCTCTCTCTCATGCGAACTTGAGAGTGTGTGGTGTGTATAAATGAGGGAGAGAGCCTCCCTATTTATACGCTTTCAAGTCACTGTCCAAAAATAAGACTCGATCCTACATGTATCCTCACATAGGGACCACTTCTACTAGAGAGACTACAAGTACATATTACATGATGTTACACTGGGACTATTTCCTTGCCTTACAACGAAGATTGCACGTCAAGGTCTATACATAATTTAGATGTCTCGTAAAGGGGTAACACACATCCCCAATGGGGGTACAACAACATACAATGATAATATACATTAGAATATCTTCCAAAGTTACAAATACATCAACATTCTTCTTGGCAAGAAGTGTGAGTATAAATGTACTCTTCCTCTATGGTACTCTAGGAAACTGAGCCCTACTTTTTGCTAGACCAAGAAATTTGTTTGGTATGTGTGATATTCTTTACATATTTTTTTTAGGTGGGAGGTTGTTCTATTAGTGGAGCTCCTAATGATCCCTCTAGAACCTTCATGGAAACATGCTGGTAGGATTTTTTCATTCATAAATTCAGGTTATTAGGCTGTTTTCGACACGAGCACAACAATCGCCATTTTTTTTGGTTGTTTTCGGTTGTTTTGGAAAATATTCTAAAAATATGTAATTTAATCCCAGTTAATGGATTGGAGTCTATTTTCTAATTTGGTTTTGTGAGGGATTCATAATGATAATGAGAAAATATGAGGTGTGGCTCCAAGGTTTGTTGGTTTTCCCAGTTAAGGGTTTCCAAGGTCAATCTCTATGTTTTATGTGTGAATGTTGTGGTGTACTCTATATTTTTCTCAAAATAATATGTATCCTTTGTTTCTCTACATAGGTTTAAATATTACATGTGGTATCAAAGGTTGATTATTGGCATGAGGGGGATGGATTTGTTGCTGAGGGTTCAACATGGTTGATAGATATTGTATCTATGATAAACCTAGGTCTAGTGGGAGATTTTAATTGTTGATTTGTGCATTAAAGAGAACGGTGAGCAGTTTGAGAATCGAGATCGATAAATTTAACAACCTTAATTTTGAGCTACGGAAGCTCAAAATGGAGGATCTTCTTGTAGACTAGGAACAATGGATTTCTATGGATCTAGGTATAAAACCCACTGGGATGTCACAAGAAGATTGAGAGGAATTAAGAAGAAGGGAAAGCAGTATAATTAGACTATTCTTATAAGAATCTGTCTTGTTGAACGTATCTAGAGAAGATAGTGTGGTAAATCTATGGACAAATATAGGGAGTTTCTATCAATCAAAATCCCTTGTAAACAAGTTTTTTTGTAAAAGAAACTACTTCATCTCATAATGGATGAAAATGACACAGTGACAGCATATTAATTTCTACAATACTCTAGTAAGTCAAATAACCTCTGTTGGCATGAAAATGGCTGAAGAAGATTGAATGTATTACATTATTGTGTTATTTTCCAGATTCCTGGGACAACCTAATTGTTGCAATAGGTAGTGATAGTCAAGTGACCTTAAAATTTGATGAAATAGTGTTATCCCTATTATCAGAAGAGATGAGGTGAAAAACTATGGATACCCATAGAATGGATGACTTATCTGTGAGAGGTCATCCTTGAGAGAAAAAAAAGGAATATGGGGGGAGATCTAAATCTAAGGGTAGATATAAATCCCTAAGAAAAGGTATAAGGAAGTGCCAGAAATGCGGTAAACATGGGAAATATAAAAACAATTGCATATTTGATAATGTTGAGAAAGAAAAGGGATTTGAGAATACACCTTCCACAGAGGAAAATACCTCCTTAGAATAAGAAGGGATGCATACCTAGATTCCATGGGTAATCATTCAGAACATTATATATGGTTTATTGACTCGGGTGCGTCATGTCATATGAGCCCTAATAGGGAGTGGCCTTGTGAATATGAAAAGTATAATGGAGGATATGTGTACTTGGGAGATGATTCACCAACCAATATCATTGGGAGTGGTTGAGTCAAGTTGAAACTCAAGGATGGAAGGATTAGAAATATACCTAGAGTGCTACACATTCCAAATCTAGAGAGAAACTCGATATATTTTGAAAAGATGGATGCTGCAAGTGTAAGGACTGTGTGTGGAGATGGTGGTTGCAAAATGGTTCAAGTGCCAATCGTAGTGATGATGGGAGTTTGGTATGGAAATATGTATAAACTATTGGGAAACACCATCATTTATGAATGTAACATTTATTTTATTCCCGATAGAGGAGATAAAGATGACATAATCTGTACTGCATTAGGAGGAAAGACGATGCTATGGCATCAAATATTGGGGCATATCATAGAAAAGGGTATTTGAGCATTACAAGGTGAAGGTATGGTTGAAGGTATGATTGATTTCACTCTAGATTTTGATTTCTATGAACATTACATATATGGAAAGCATAATCGAGTAATATTTGCATCTGGTTCTACAAGGGTAAAGGGGATTTTAGAGTTAATACACAGTGATGTACTTGGACATGTTCATGTTGCATCATAACGTAGATATGTGTATTATGTTTCATTTATATATAATTTATCAAAGAAAACGTGGATTTATTTCCTTCAAAAGAAATATGAAGTATTTTCTAAGTTTAAAGAATTTGAGGTTCTTGTAGAGAATAAGCCAAAAAAGAAAATAAAGGCATTGAGAACAGATAATGTTGGAAATATCTTCATGAATGAATTCAAGGATTTCTATAAGAAGTGTGGTATAGTATGGTAGAATAATATTCCATACACACCTCAATAGAATGGAGTTGTTGAAAGGATGAATAGGTTGTTGATGGAAAAGGAAAGAATCATACTAAGCAGTGTTGGGATAGAACAATAATTTTGGGAAGAGGTAGCAGAGAGAACATGTTATGTGGTAAATTGGCCACCCACATCAACATTAGTTGAAAAAAATATTTAAGAGGTATGGACTCGTAAGAAACCCTCTATTTAACATTTGAATATTTTTGTTGTGATGCTTATGTACATGTTCCAAAGGAGAAAAGGAACAAGTTGGATTACAAAACTGAGAAGTGTATCTTTATTGGTTATAAATACGTTAACAAAGGTTATAATACTTGGAATATTGTAACGAAGAAGACTATTTATAGTCGATATGTTGTGTTTAGAGAGGTTAAAGAAGTCCCTAGAGAGGAAGTGACTCCAATGGAAAAGGAACTAGAGAATATAGAGTTTGAGTTAGACAGTGAAGAATATGACTCAACATAAGAAGCTAAAGAAGAATAAGAAGAACCTCATACCCCAATTTTAAGGAGATCATCTTGAGAAAAAAGGAAACCAGAAAGGTATCCCCCTCCTATTTTTCACTCTCATTTTTCTTTTTCTATAACTGATGATGATCCTAGACATGTGGAGGAAGTTGTTGATTAAGAGGATAGTGATATATGGAAGAAGGCCATGGTTGAATAAATGGATTCCTTTGACCAAAATGAAGCTTGGTATCTATTAGAGTTACCAGTTGGAAGAAAATTATTTGGAAACAAATGGTTGTTTAAAAAGAATTTAAATGCAGAAGGTAAATGGGAGAAGTAGAAATCCTTCTTGGTGGAAAAGGGATATTCTCATGTAGACGGGATTGATTTTGGTGAAATATTTTATCCAATTACAAAATTAACCTCTATTAGATTTCTTCTTGTTATTGTTGCTACTTTTGACCTTGAAGTGGAGAATATGGATGTTAATACAATGTTTTTACATGGATATATTGAAGAACAAATCTACATGAAGCAACTAGAAGGGTTCACAGTAAAGGGAAAGAAAGATATGGTATGTAAACTAAATAAGTCCCTTTATGGTCTAAAGAAATATCCAAGGACATGGCACCAAATTTTTGACACATATGTACCTGGATTAGGGTTTGTGAGAAGTAAGGCCGATCACTTTGTATACTCCAAAAAGATTGGTGATCACTTAATTAACATATTATTGTATGTTGATGACATGTTGGCGATTGGAAACAAAAAATATGTTATAAGGGATGTGAAGTCTCATATTTCCTCCAAATTTGACATGAAGGATATCAGTGCTACAAACTTCATTCTAGGAATGGAGATAAGAAGAGATCGTTCAAACATGAATATTTTGTTAAATCAAAGAAAATATGTTGAGACAGAACTACAGAGATGTATCATGCAAGAAATTAAATCGGTGAAGGTCCCTAATCCTATAGGTGTAAATTTATATGTATATTAGTGTACCAAGACATAGGAAGATGAAGAATATATGTCATGAGTTCCATATTCCAGTGTAGTTGGAAGTTTGATGTATGCAATGGTTTGTATGAGACTAGAGATTACTCGTGTAGTGGGAGTTTTGAGTAGATATATGTCAAACCCATTGAAAGAGCACTAGACAACTATAAATAGGGTCTTAGATATTCATGTGGCACCACATATTATGAAATATGCTACCAAGGAAGACCTAGACGAGTTATAATAATAGATGTACATGGATTTGTTAATGTAGACTAGGTTGGAGATATTGATCGCAAAAGAACTACAAGTGGGTATGCATTTAACTTATTTGAAGGAGCTATTAGTTGGATGAGAAAGAGATAGGTTGTAGTTGCACTCTCAACTATGGAAGTTGAATATGTGGTAGCCACACATGCTAGAAAAGAAGCAGTATGGTTGTAGACACTATGTTCAAGTGTTGGGTTTGTACTGAAAGTTGTAAAGTTAGATTGCGATAGCCAAAGTGGAATAATCTTGGAAAATAAACCTACTTATCATACCAAGACAAATAATATTTATGTGAAATATCACTTTCTGATATATGTGGTTGAAGACAAGAAGGTGTTGTTGGAAAAGGTTGACACCCTAAAAAATGTTGCAGGCTCATTCAAAAAGTATGTCAGTAAAAATAAGTTATCTTGGTGTAGAGAATATATGGGAATTGACACCATGAACCTGTGACCCTATGAGTACATGAATCAATGTTATGAAAAGTAAACAACATATGGGAGAATGTTGGATTGTTCTCGGTTATTTTTGGGAATATTCTAAAAATATATAATTTAATGCTAGTTAAGGGATTGGAGTTTATTTTCTAACCCGAGTTAATGGATTAGGGTATTGGATACCGAAAAATAACTATATTTTGTATTGTGATGGATTCATAATGATAATGAGAAAATAGGATGTGTGGCTCCAAGGTTTGTTGGTTTTCTTGGTTAAGGGTTTCTAGGGTAAACCTATGTGTTTTATGTATGAATGTTGTGGTGTAATATCTATTTTTATAAAAAGAATCTGTATCCTTTGCTTCTTTAAATAGGTTTAAAAATTACAAAATCATAGCAAAACCTAAGATGAAACAGTACCCAAAATTTCTCTTCTGATCAACAATGTTTCCACCATAATCAGAGTCAGTATAACCAATTAATAACACCCCTCCACTGGAGGGATATTTGAGTCCATAAGAAATTGTACCACAAAGTTACCTCAAAATATGCTTACCTACAACCCAGTGTCTATGTCTAGGATTAGACATACACTGAATCGAAATTCTAATTAAATAAAAAATATATGGCCTCAAGTGTATCGGGTACATCAATGAACCAATCAACTGTCTGTATAAAGTGGTGTCCACTCGATGTGATCCAGTATCAGTATCATGAAGTTTTGTTAAATTTGAAACCATCAGAGTACTCATGGATTTACAATCCACCATACCAAACCTATGCAATATGTCCACAATGTACTTCCCTTTTGTTAGAAATATCTCATCATTTCTTGACCAAATCTCAAGGTCTAGAAAATAGTGTATCGAACCTAAGTAGTTCATCTCAAACTCTAAGGTAAGCTACCTATTACACTCAAAAATAAGTGTTTCCTCTCGAGTGATAAAAATATCATCAACATATAGAACCAATATCAAAGGTTGGTTCTCCACTACTTTGAAGTACAAGTTTGAATCTGCTTCACTCTTAAAGAAACCTAGTTTCTAAATATAGCTATCTATTATGGAATACCAAGCTCAAGGATATTTCTTAATCCCATAGAAGGCTTTTCTCAACTTGCATATATGGGAATCCTTCTCATGAATCGTAAATCCTTCAGGATACTTAATCTAAAACTTTTCCTCAACCTCACCATTGAGTAAGGAAGTATTCACATTCATCTGGTGAATTTCCTAGTCTAATATTGATTCAAGTGAAATCACAAATCAAATCATGGTATACTTGGACACAAGAGAAAATGTATTCCCATAATCAATGCCCTACTTCTGGGAGAAGCCTCAAGAAACAAACATAGATTAATATTTTTCCACACTACCATATACAACATGATTTATCTTGTAAATCCATATATAAGTAACAACTAACTTCCTTTCAAGTATAGGAATAATTTCCCAAACATTATTCTTCAGTATTGACTGATATTCCTTTGTCATAACATCTTTCGACACTTGTTTCTTTGAATCCTATTCATATGAATAAGGATTTGAGTCACCGATGTCACTCATCAATGCAACACACACTGAATACATATTATGACCTCTTTGGATCTCTAAAATATCCCACTGGAGCTCCATTTTTTCCAGCATCTCTCAGTACATGTCGTTGCCATTCTGACCTCCTCTTGGAAGGAGGTTCATTAACTAGTTCAATTGGTTCATCAATCATAGGTAACTGTGAATGCTCTTTTAGAATATCCCTCTAAACATCAGAATGGGAAGAATTGTCATCAAGATCTTATGATATAGGAGCCTCATGCTCCTTAGTCCCTCTATCACATTCAAGCTCTTTCAAGCTCTTAAAAGAAGCTTCCTCGTATAAAGTCACATCTCAACTAAGCTCAATATGTCTCTCATCATGTAAATATATTTTGAATGCTTTGGAGGTCTCACTATATCCCATAAGAGTTCCCTTCTTTCCTAAAGGTTCCATATTGATTCTCTTTTCATTTGGCATGTGAAGATATACCAAACACACAAAAATCATCAACTGTGAAATGTCTATATTCTCACCGGTGAACACATCGTCAGGTGTTTTCTTATCTAGAATGACATGCAGACTTATGTTCTGAATGTACATTGTTGTACTGGTATCTTTTTCCCATTAAGACAGAGAAATATCCTGGTCATATAACATGGCTTTTTCAACCTCACAAATAGTTATGTTCTTTTTCTCTGCAACCCCATCCTGTTGGGGGTTGTAAGGAACTATTAATTGTTTGCAAATCCCCGCATCACTACAAAACTCATTAAAATCATTTGAATAAAATTCTCCTCCATTATCAAAATTTAAAGCATGGATGTTCCTACTTGTATGATTCTATACTAAGGATTTATACTCTTGAAAATTACTAAAAGTTTCACTCTTGGATTTCATAAAATAAATCCAAGCCTTTCTAGATAAATCATTAATGAACAATACATAATAGATATATCCACTCAGGGAAGGGGATAGCATGGGACCACATACATATGAATGAAATAAATCTAAAGTCCCTTTATATATAGTATGGCTACTAGGAAAATTCTTTTTGACATTCTTTTCTAAAGAAAAACCCTGACATACACTGTCCTGCACAAAATCAAAACTAGGAATACCTTTCACCATTACATGTAAATCGGGTAGTTCCCTGAAGTGGAGGTGGATAATCCTATTATACCAAAGATCACATGGGTTTATACTATGATCTCGCATGGATGAAATATACTTTCCCAGGACCTTGTAGAGTCCTCCTTCTCAAACTACAATAACAATAGCAGTATCAATGCTCTAGATCTTTAGCCATAAGTATGATTGATTCTCCATGAAGATGACTCAAAATCCCTTATCTTCAAGAAACAAAATAAAAGAAGGTTATTCTTCAAGCCTTGGAAATAAATAATGTCCTCCACATGCAACAAATATCCCAAAATCAGTTGGAAGGATGTATATCCAACTCCTTGGATAAAATAAGTTGAGTTGTCCCCCAACTCTACCATGCATGAATACTTCTTCTCCTTTAGTTTAGAGACTACGCCCCTTATACCTTGGAATGTTCTTGGATGCACCACTATCAATCAACCATTTTATATTCACCTGTGATGATAGATATAAACAAAGCAGATACAAGGTAATACTCCCTCTGTGTCTCTTTCTGCTCAGGTGTATACTTTTGGGAAGTTTCTTCTATGATGGTAGAAGAATTAAAATTTCCTTCATTCTTTTTCTTTGTATTTCACTCTCTTGCAAAGTGGCCTTTATTTCCATAGTATAAATATTTATCATTTTATTTTTTTTAATTTCTTGGTAAACTCTTTCTTCTTTGCATGGAATCACTTCTTGGGATCGAATGGCTTCCTCCCTTTCTTCATTCTTTCCATGAGGGAAATATTATCCTATTTTGTTCACACAACCTTGCTGTAGATGTGTCCCTCTTCTTGGATGCAATCATTCCATAGAAATTTGAAGTTGGGATTATCTTATCTTTCATTCACTGCATCCAAGAGGGTATCCCATGAGGAAGGGAAGCCATCGATGGTGGTTTGAAGAAGGTCATCCTCATCCATTACCACAACGATGCTTGCAATTTGATCTTTCACTTGTGAAATATTTGTAAATAAGGATGATATGGTCTCATCCCTCTCCATATTAGGTTGCAATTTTTATTATTAAAGGCCCTATTTTGAGTAGGATCCTTCTTCTCATAAAGGTTAGTTAGTGTTTCAAAACACTCCTTTGTGATCTTCAATGAAGTGATTACAGACATGATATTGTACTTCACTGAGTCATATATGATCCTCTTTTCCTTTGCTTGATTATTATTGTAATTGAGTCACCCTGCATTAGTGGTAGGATCCTCTATCATAGAGGTCACAAATGTATCTAGATCATTCTCCTCAAGAATATTCAACACTCTTTGCTTCTATGTGTTGAAGATGGAAGTACCTTCAACACGGTCTTCTGGTAGGAAATAGATTAATTATTAAATGTATAGCATCAAGAGTCAGTCTCCATGATACTTGTGTTGTATCAAGTCCGGAACTTATGTTGTATTGAGTTAAGAGCTTGTGTTGTTTCAAGCTAGGATGTTGAGATCATGACATATGCATGTACTATAATCTTATGTTGTCTTAAGATCAATATCTTATGTTGTATTAATATTAGGATCTTGTGTTGTATCGAGTCCAGAACTTATGTTGTATTAATAAGTTCATGAGTCTTGTGTTGTATCAAGTCATGGGGATATCCTATGCGATTTATGCCTAGTCATGGTCACCAAGTGCTATAAGTATCCTTTAGGGATTAGCTACCCATAGAGTGATTTACTTTAGCATATGACTATATGAATCGGGGTAATACATATGATCATATGTTGGAAACAATTCTACTGAGTATGATATGATAAAGATGATTGATTAATTAAACAATCATGGACCATACATAATTAATTAATTATAAATGAGATGATCACAAAGATATAATAAGGATTTGAATTTCCCATGTCATACCTCCAGTGAACTCGAATTTCAAATACATTAGTTAAAGTCTAAGCTGTCGAAAACAAGTTTCAGTTAATTAAGGAATCTACTCCTTGATTTATGCAAAGTGATTGTCATGGATGGAACTGATTGTGAAGCACTAAATAAATTTAGCTAGAAACCTAACTAATGTTCAAGCAATTAGTTAATCAGTTCAATTTAGTTCAGTTCAATTCACTTCAGTTCAATTCAGTTCAGTTCAGTTCAATCAGTTAACATTCAGTTAGAGGCAATAACACCAGTGAATTAATGAAGGGTGCATATCTTCTGCATGGATGGTAATTTTGAGGTAATAACTTGGAACCAAGTCAAGGAAGGAGAAATAGGTAATGGGAAAATATTTCACACAGTGTTCATAGTTCCAAAAAGGCATGCAACCATTTTCTACCTGTAACACCCCAGTTTTGACCCTGTTGCATTAAATGTACATGATGTATATATTGTAGATAATCATGGTGCGGAGCTAAAGGCCAAGGCCCCACCATTGATTGGTTATGATATGTTTCGGGTTGAAATTGTCACCGATGGTATATCGGGGCATGCGACATACATATCAAGTTTTGTCGTCATGTAAATATGCATATTTAATTAAATGAACCCAACCAGCTATGTTCGCTGCAACCATAATGAAAAGGGCATGATTTTCACAAGGATAAGGGTGGGGGATGTCAAACCTTGAGCCATGAGAGAAAATATATGTGTCACCACCCTATTTTGATTTTCCCATCTTTCCTTGGTTTACCCAACCACCACCATTAAAAGCTCTACTATTAGTTGGGGCAGTTATGGCTGGAAGTGGAGTGTGGCAGGACTGTCAGTCCTTGCTCACACCCACACTCCACCAGTGGACTGAACCTCATGATGGGCAGAAGAATGACTACGCCCCTCATTTCATTCAGACTACTACGCATTCTCTCCATTGTTGGTTCATCCTCCCGCATAGGCAGAGTTGTTCATCCTCTTGTAGGAGCGGAAGTCTTGCTCATTCTCACGCATAGGATTTTTCCCAGTTTCGACTCACGCAGCGAGCTGGGAGCCATGCTCTTTCATCCACAATTTTCCTGTGAAGGGCCATTCACGTTTTCTGCTATATGTTCTCCTTACAGACTGGTATGGCCATGTAATTTTCCCGTCATTTCAATGTTGAGATTGGGACCGTTGTTTTTCCCATGAGTTATGGTTGCCACCGTTCTCTCAAGATTCGTTGTGTTGCTGTGGTCTCCCTTATGTTGTGTTGTTGTGGTCTCCCATACGTTGTGCTTGTTGTGGTCATCTTTACATTTTGGGGACGGGAGTCTATTCATTTTCGCGCATAGGCATCTATTCTGTTTGATCTCACACATCCAGGAGGGGAGCCGCTTATCGATTTTCATTCACGTTCTTCCACAGAGTGGAATCTGGTGTGTTTTTCCCTCTGTATTTTGGGTTCTGGTGCAAGTTTCCCTCATGCACAGGTTGGGAGACTGCATTTTCTTCCCCTGTGTGGTCTATGTAAGTTTTCCTGATGACTTCGTTGTCCAGGATGGACTGTTGTTTTCCCCATGTTGTGAGTTGTGTTTACTGATACGTTTTGGGGACTGTAGTAATTCGCTTGGGATTCGTTTTGACCACGATAGGGCCAAGAACGACTTAGGAATCATTTTCCCTGTTTAAGTTGTAACAACTGATTGATTACATGCGTGAAATGGTTGGTCTTCGGACTGTGTTGGGAGCAGGGATGGGGGCTTGGTTTGCTTGATAAACCTGGTGTAATTGGAAACCACATAGATAGATCTAGAGGGCTGGATTTCTTCTCCACAACCCCTGAATAGCACTGGAAGGGAATGCAGGGCCTGAGGGACTGTGTAGCAAAGAAGGGACTGATTCCTTGTGTTGGGTGTGTGTGGGTGTCTTAGAATTCAGGCTAGTTCTGGTGTAGGTGTTCCTGGATTTGTAATGAGCTCACCAGCTTAGCATTTATCCTTCCTCGGCTCCTTGATGGCCTGATAAACCTAACCATGTTGGCTTGGCTATCTTGTTGATGGCCTGATAAACCCAACTGTGTTGGCTTGGCTGTGTTTTGTGTATCCTTGGCTAGGTGTAATCCTTCTTGTTCCTTATTCCTTGGAGAATCATGCCCAGCTCGGGGGTGGCAGCGTTGCTGAGAGATTAAAGAGCACACTGGCCTATGGTTGGGTGGAACGTTGCAGCGACATAGCTGGTTGCAGAACGAGTTCTTCATAAGATAAGTAATCTTGTATATTTTATTTCTGCAATCATATTTTCTATTAATGAATGTGATGAACATCTAGAATGCTTGTATGAATGTATGTTTGCTTCCGCTGTATGATAAATGATCATGTACACATGTTCTAGTTCAAAGCATTTTATTTCAACATTTCAGCAATTTTATGAATGCACATGTTCATGGGTTTGGTTTCCCGGATGGTTAAGGCCATGGTAGCGTCCTCTTCACCAGTCGGAGTGTCGGGGACGTTACACTACCTGTCGTTATATGATTGAATAGGCTTGTTATTAGAGTTCTATGCACTTTGCAAGGCTATGACAATATTCTGAGTGATCTCTATTCTCTAGTGATGCTTAGATATCACTTATCAAGCAATCTGAATGTGTTGTAAAATCATTATTTTCCATTATATATCATACTCAAAGGATTGTTTGTTGGGTTTTTCATCCTCTATATTTTTGGATGGTTTTCCCAGGGTACATCATGTGTCTTATGGATTGAATAATTTGTGTTTTTGAATTGTTTATGAGATCTACATGCACTGGATTTGTTTATCAAAAGTTTTAAAGTTCAAATATATTCAAATTTGCTCAAACATTGACATTCATGTCATGGATGCAATATTTTTATCAACTCTTCAAGATCTATGTAGGCTTAACTTGCTACACAAAACTAATCTCCTTCATGCTCTATGCTCTGATACCATGTGAATGTTTGAGAAAAATAAGAGATTCTTGAACTTTAAAACTTTTATTAATCAATCGTTGCATATATGAACCTTCATAAAACAAATCATTCACATAAATCATTCAACCATGAGAGACAAGATATACCCTAGGAAAACTATCAAAATACAGAGGATGAAAAACCCAACAATTCTTTGAGTATGATAAATAGATTTGCAGAGAATAGTTTACAACACATAATAAGATTTCCCAATAAGATATATCACCTCAACAATAGAGAAGAGAGTTCTAATACAACATTGTTATAAACTTTCTAAGTTCTCGACACTTTAATAACAAGTTAAAACACCTAGCATGCAAAATTTAGTGAGTGGAAGACTTAAGGAAACTACTAGGAGCATCACATAGCGCATAGACAAGGAGGAAAATCAACTAGAACTACCCCCATACAAACATTAGTGCCCTCCCTAGCACTAGTTTCAAGATGGAACTTAGTATTATTCATGATGCACAAGATATCTGTCCTCCTTTACATAAATAGATTTAACTAAATGTGAATTGACCAAATTGAATGTGAATTAACTGAACTAAACTCAATCATTAACTAAATGCATGAACACCAAGTTAGGAGGCTAACTGATTGTCAAGTTAATGCTTCAAACTTGATTCCATCCATACAAATCACTTGGCATGAATCAAGGAGAGATTCCTTATTTAAATGATAAATTGTTTGTTTACAACTGAGGATTTATTGAAGTCTTTACAATTCGATTTGACTGGAGACACGCATGGGAATTTCAAATTCTTTTTCTTTATCTAAGATTATATCATTATCATTAATTATTTACTACATGGTCCACAGATGTATTAATTATTTATCCATCTTATCATATATCATACTCAGAAGAATAATTCCATACTGATGATCATATCATATTACCTTGGGCCATATAGTCACATGCTAAAATTAAATCACTTTAGGGGTAGCTAATCCCTAAAGGATACTTATAGCACTTAGTGACCATGAATAGTAATACATCACATAGTATAACCACTTTATATTAATCACTTGATATTTTTTTAGACAAAAACAAATATATTATAATATATAAAACAATGGTGTAACCACTGGAACAATATAAAAAAATTCAAAGTTTCCCTTCAAGAGCGACAATCAAAACTCAAAAACTTCAACCCTTATAGTGTTTGGTTTTCTACCTCTACTACCCAAATAGTTCAGCATAAAAGATGAAAACTCTCCTAGATACACGCTATTCACAACTAGACTTATATAGATAAAACCAAAGAAAAATTCCTAAGAGAATGAGAGTCATTTTTTTCTCTCCATGGCGTGAAGAAGAACCCGTGAACGCAACAGCTTCCAACTTCACCACCTTCAATTCCAGCTTTTCAAATTTTAATTCCAAGTCTTCCAGCATCTTTGTCAGCGCGTTTTCGGTTCGGGAGATAGATCGACTGAATTCTTTTCTTAGCTGATCCATGTCCATGTCAATTGTTTCTAGTCGACGTCTTCCCTTCATATCAATCCTTCTCAAATAATGATTTGTCCTTTTTATCTTCTTCTTAATGGCCCTGATATCAATTTTGATGAATTGGGCTAGTGCAGAGGACGTCGTAGACTCCGAGGATGTATCCATTTTGGAGAGAAAAACCTAAATGCCAATGAGCCAAACAAAATCATTGCTAGTGCATACGAACCAGAGTTGGAAGCCACAACCATTGCAACATCCCTTATTTATAATCTTACCACCCTTCTCGTTCAAAATTTCCATATTTGTCGGATGATTCACCACTTTCTTCACATAGTGGAGATGGGACATGGTACATACAATGAAATGAAATGTTCTTTGGACAAGACTCAAGATCGTACTCCCATTAATACTTGGTACACCTCTACATGTGTAATCCCATGCTCCCACCACCACCTTGATAGCTTGTCACAAGTTGAAGAGCTTGACATCAAGAACCATGTGGGAGACCTGACGATAGCCCATAGGACCATAGGCCTTGGTCCTGAATCCTATTGGACTTGGAAAAAAGTGCTAGTCACATTATTCACCAATAATCCTATGCCAAGAGTGGTGTCTATATTCATAGCAATATCCACTTTACCATCGGAGTTTCCTTAAGACATGGAAGAAATCGATTTTGCAGAAACATTTGGCTAGTTTTTGAATTTTTTTGATCAACTATCGAATGTACATATGAGACAGTAACGAATTTTTAGAGAGAGCTTGGATTATTAATATTAAGATTCCTAGAACTATCAATTCATTAATTCCCTATTTTTTGGCTAGGCGGAGACCTTTCTAGAGGGCCAATGCTTCCTATACATTGTTTGTTTCACATCCTAGACCCCATGAGAAAGTCGATTCCGGTTTTCTATCTTGGGTGATGAGAACCCCTCTGATGCAGGAGCATTAGCTCTCAAGACCAACTTCTAAATATCTGATCGGACCTTAAGCTCTAGAAATTTACCCAAGGAGGGGTCAGTTGTAGAGACATTGTAAACTTTCATGTAAAGTATTTTATTTTCCTAACATGTCTAGATAAGATAAAAGATCTAATTTGATAGGTGTCAGTAAAGGATGAGTAATGTAACTGATGTGATGTAGGAGCGTTGTGGCATGCCGAAAATGTGATGAGTTGGTCACATGCTGTGGAATATTTTTGGTTGTTTGATGAGTCACAGTTTATTAGCATCGATAGGAATGATGGTGAATAATGACTCCCTGCATGGAGATCAAGCCACAATTTGTTTTGTTGAGACAGGAACATTTTCATCATGATGTGTAGTTGTTTGTTTTTTGGTTGCAGGACCACCCGGTGGGGGAAGTAACAGTTTAGGTTAAATAGGAAGATTAGAGAAGTAGGGGGGGTTATGTTCTTCCGGGTTAGAATTCCAAATTCGCAAAAGGAAAGGTCAGACCTGCGTCTGGTTTCCACTTGTAAATATTTTGAGAAGATTGAAGAAGGAGATTCGAGCTGTGTGTTTGTTCTATTGATTAATAGAAATATTAGCCGTGTGTTTGTAGTGTTGTTAGCATATATGCATTTACTGTTTGAACTGTGTATCTTTGCTGAGCCGACTTTGGCATTTTTTTGAACATCTATGTGTTTCTGTGAAATTGTTGATTCACGTATTAAATCGTTGCTTGAATAGTTGATATGGGTCGTAGATGCATGCATAGAAGTGTTAGGCTAATTAATCTTGAATATTGCAGGTTGGATTGATAGATCCTTCGATCAATCAATGAAGATTGCATATTTTCTTCCATTAACAAGTTTTGCAGAGAATGAACGGTGGGGATTGAGTCCACAGATGAGGATTTGATAGTACAAGAGATATCTGCAATGGAAGTTGTGAGGGAGATAACGGATCTACAAAGATATTTGAGATCCACATCAAAGGTTAGATCAACGGTTGTGGAGAAGGTCGCAAATATTTGACGATAGGAAAAATTGCAGAAGAAAAGTGCAAAAGGAAAGTTTCAAGGGAGAAACTTTGGAAAATTTACATCCTCCATCCCACATCCTGCAACCTGATTGTGGAAATCCTGTTGCGGAAATAGAGTTACAGGAAATTCTGTTGCAGGAAGGAAGTTGCAGAAGCAGAATTACGGGGAGGTAATTTTAGAGAAGAATTTGGCTGAGGGATAAATTTGGTAATATTGCTAAGTGTAGGAGTCACCAGATCTTGGAGGTACTGGTTGGGTTGGTTGTGGTTGATCCTACTTGCACCAATTTTGGTATCAGAGTGGGAAAGTATTTATTGGGTGTTGGAAAATAGAAGCAACTTCCAGGTATGATTGGATAGAAGTTGTTGAGAAATTCCACAGTTGTAGTTGTGGGTATAATTTTTGAAAGAGTGAGGTGATGCAGAAGCTAAAGATATAGGGGAGAAATGAGTGCTCTAAAGGTTTAGAGGAGGTGAACCTGCGATGCCAATAGTTTGAGCTAGAGGAAGAAAGCTAAAGAGGTTTTAGTAGAAGCTTGATTGCAACTCACTGACTGGGCATGAGGAGAATATTGTGAGAGATAGAAGCGTAGCAGTAGAATCCTAAAAGAGCAAAGAAGAGTGCTCAAGAGGTTCTAGATAGAGGACCAGCATTACCAAAATACCAAGTACAGAGAAGGGGCTTGGTGAGGTAAGTTGTAGCAGTGTGAAAGAGATCTATTATTATAGAGGCTTAGTGCAAGAGGATGCTTGCACATGTAGGCAGGGCAAGAGGTCGTGACAGAGGTCAACCAGTGGTGAATGCAGAAGTTATGGAGGAAATGAGGGAGCTACGAGCACAGATGGAAGCCATGGAGATAGATAGATGAGGATACTAAGAATCAGTGGGAAGAGAGTAAGTTTACTCTAGAAAAGAGAGAAAGAACACGAGAACAAGAGAGTGTTCTGTGAAGGTTAGAACATAGACCAACATGAGTATGAGAAGAAGAAGTGTTTGCATGCAAGTGGAGAAGAGGCTTGTAGCATGAGAAGTAAGTTATAGGCATATATATCTACTTTGGGAAGGGTGTATGCATGCAAGGGATAGCAGTAGGAGTGAATACATCTTAGCAAAGAATTCATAATCTTTGAAGACAGTGATGAAGGAAACTAGTGAGGGTTTTTGAGAGAAAGTGAAGTGTGACCAAGGACCTAGTAGTTCAACTAAGTATTGAAGTATAAGAGGATAGTTATGTTCTCATGTAGATGAGTTTTGGGAGAAATCCTAGAAGGAGCATAGAGAAGTGCTCAATAGGGTTCTAGAAAGAGGACTAGTGCTTGCTGAAATACCAATCATAGAGGAGGTTTGGTGAGGTGAGGTGTAGTGGGGAGAACTGTTACTGCAGAGGCTAGTGCATCTCATAAAGAGTGAAAGAAACTCAATAAGATGACTATTAAGAGTCATAGCAGAGGTTAAGGAGGCAGCCACAAAGGGAGGAAAGAAAATGCCAAGGAAAATGGCATATGGAGACAGCTGAGTGATGAAGAGTATGATAGAGAGAAGGATGAGATAAAATTCCATATTGAAGTAATGATGGAGTTGTTACAAAAGAAGGAGGAAGACCAGAAATGTGGTTTTCTTGTGAAAATAAAGTTGAAGTGGGATAAGCTACAAAGGAGAGGAGAGTAACTGATGAATGCTCAGTATGAAGAATATATACTCAAGGCAAGAGAGTGTCTGAGGGAAGTCTTGAAGACTGAAGCTTCAAGTGAGACCAAGAGGTCTCAATGTTTTGAAACTGATATTTTGTGTATGTCTATAGGTACAATGAATGGAGAAGGACAATTTGTTGATACTATCATCTATAAGGAGGAATTCAAGCATAATCTTAATTCTGTTTTGGAAGAAGATGAGATAGATGAGTCTCGTGCAAATACATATGAACAGTCAAGAGAAAGTGTTTCTTTTCAGCATGCAGCAAAAGCTGAAAGTAGAAAATATTTGGTTTATGATGATAGCCAATAGCGGGATGAAGAAAGAGAGGAAATCAAGCATTCAGATGTTATGCTTGGGGAAACTGAAAAGAAGGTTATTGAGTATTTTCTAAGTCTTGTAGAAAACTTGGGATAGTAGGAAGATTTGATTATTGAGTCATCACATAACACCATGGAGTCTTGTGGGTTTAAATCTGAAAAATTGAATGTGTTTGCAGGTATTGTAGAATACAATCCATCTTATGGAATTGTCTTAAGTAAAGCTGAAAGTTATCTTCTAAGGCATAATGAGGAAGATGTTAAGCATAAATACACAGTGCTTGAATAAGATGACAGGGAGATGTTATTGCTGGAGAACCTGTTAGAGAAATATGAGTCTAATTGTGAATGGAACCCTCAGTTAAACAAGCTATGTTTTAATAGTTTTGACAAAGAGATGGAGTACCTTGAGGGGTGCATAGGCAAGGATGAAAGTGTGAAATATTAGTCAGTCTAGATAGACATATGGAATTGTTTTCAAGCAATGAAAAAGGAAAGATGAATTATTGCAGCAGAAGGAGTCTACGGAGTCCTTAATTAATGAAGGCAACAATCTTATTGGGGAAGAGATAGTCATGTCTTATGAGAGGGGATTTGTTCCTGCTGGGGACAAAGAAGATTTGGTTTACATAGAGAGCCAAGGTAAGAATGATGGATTGACCTTTGGGACTACCATAAGAACATAGAATTAGAATTCTATTTTGACAAAGAGGGATGGGATAGTGTCATAGAAAACTTTGGTTAGTGACCAGAAAGAAGAAAGCCATAAGGAAGAAAGTGAGGCTACTGTGTCTCAAACTGGAGATGAAACAGTCTTTGGACTAAGAAAGACTAAATTGAATAATAGAAATGATCAAAGAATTGAAGGGAAAATATTGAATATTGTCAAGACAGAGGTTCTTGAAGGGAATCAAGTAATCAATGAATGTTTGAAATATTGGATAAAAGTATTTAAGCAAGAGGAATAAATTGTAGTCAATGAGGAAGACATGTTTATTGTTATAAAAGAGACAAGAGAATATACTGTTTCACGGTTCTATGATGTGTTTACTAGTATAAAAAGAGGAGTGATTGAGTATATGACTACAATCAGAAAACTAGGAGATAAATTACTCTTTGAAAGAGAATTTGTAGGAAGAGAGAATGAGAAGGATATTTCAGAGGGGGATATATTCAAATATATTCAAAAAGTTTGGGTTGCAGCAATGTCCGGGACAACATCTACAACAATATCAAGAATTGTAGCAGAAATTAAATCAAGGAAGGTTGAAGAGGGTAACCAACAAATTGAAAATGAATGTAGAGAATGCAGTAAATTGCAGTGGGAGAGTAATCAAAACAACATTTGTTTTCAGCATAAAACTAAATTGAAGGATGGCATAGATGAATTGTGGAAATTGATGAAAATTCCTAAGAAAAGATACAACAGGGTAAAGCAGGAAGACCACTGTCAAGTTGAATGGAAAGAGAAGAATGATGAAGGTAAAGACAGTGGAGTACTACAGCATAAGTTTTGGAATCCTGGAAGGTTACAGCCAAAGAAAAATGAAGTTAGTGAAGCTTATGGACATCAACAAACAAAAGTTTGGGATCCAGGAAGATGTGGGCTAAATATGCATAATCAAGAGAACATGTCTTCTTTCTACTTTGGGAGTCTGATGCAGGAGCATTAGCTCTCAAGACTAGCTACTAA
Source organism: Pseudotsuga menziesii (assembly GCA_001517045.1). Taxonomy (NCBI): domain Eukaryota; kingdom Viridiplantae; phylum Streptophyta; class Pinopsida; order Pinales; family Pinaceae; genus Pseudotsuga; species Pseudotsuga menziesii. The sequence continues at coordinate 259,472 of LPNX010155471.1, forward strand.
ATTTCTGATCAGACCTTAAGCTCTAGACATTTTCCCAAGGAGTAATTAGTTATATAGACATTGTAAAATTTCATGTAAAGCATTTATTTTCTTATCAAGTCTAGATAGGATAAAAGGTCTAATATGATAGGTGTCAGTAAATGATGAGTCATGTAATTGACATGATGCTGGAGCATCGTGGCATGCCGGCAATGGTGATGAGTTGGTCACATGCTGTGGCATATTTTTGGTTGCTTGATGAGTCATAGTTTGTTAGAATGATGTTATATCATGACTCCCTGCATGGAGATCAAGCCGCAGTTTGTTTTGTTGAGACAGGGATGTTTTCATCATGTTGTGTAGTTGTATGTTTCTCGGTTGTAGGACAAATCGGTGGGGGAAGTAATATTTTAGGTTAAATAGGAATATTATAGAAGTAGAGGGGGTTCTTTTCTTCAGGGTTATAATTCCAAATCCGCAGAAGGGAAGGTCAGACCCACGCATGGTTTCCACTTGTAAATATTTTGAGAAGACTGAAGAAGGAGAGTTGAGATATGTGTTTATTCTATTGCTTAATAAAAATATTAGCTGTGTGTTTTTAGTGTTGTTAGCCTATATGAAATTACTATTTGAACTGTGTATCTTTGCAGAGCCGACTTCGATGGTTTTCTGAACATTTGTGTGTTTCTATGAAATTGTTGATTCACGCATTAAATCGTTTCTTGAATAGTTTATATGGATCATAGATTCATGCATAGAAGTTTTAGGCTAATGAATCTTGAATATTGTAGGTTGGATTAATAGATCCTTTGATCAATCAACGTAGATTGCTGATTTTCTTCCATTAACAAGTTTTACAGAGAATGAACGGTGGGGATTGAGTTCGTAGACAAATATTTGACGGTACAAGAGAGATCTGCAATGGAAGTTGTGAGGGCGATAATGGATCTATAAAGATCTGTGAGATCCGCATCAAAGGGTAGATCCATGGTTGTAGAGAAGGCCGCAAAGATCTAACAGCTGGATAAATTACAGAAGAAAAGTTGTGGAAGGAAATTTGCAAGGGGGCAACTTTGGAAAGTTGACATCCCACATCCTAGATACTGCATCATGCAATGTGCTTGTGAAAATCCTGTTGTAGAAACTCTATTGCAAAAAAAGAGTTGCAGGAAAGCTTGTTGCGGAAAGGCGATTGCAGAAGCAGAATTGCGGGGAGGTAATTTTTTAGAAGAATTTGGTTTATGGCTAAATTTAGTAATCCTTCTAAGTGTAGGAGCCACCATATCCTAGAGGTGATGGTTGGGTTGGTTGTGGTTGACCCACCTGCACCAACCCCCCCNTCAAGCTCTGTTTATTCTATCCTTAATTCCCAAGAGCACAAGTTTTTCAGGGCCCTTTTGTTTTCTTTTGGTAAATGAGGGGACAAACTATGTAGCCAATATTCTTCTGAAGGGGTAAGCAAGAAAACAAAAGAGACTCCAGAGATGAGTTAGACAATCTCCCAATAGGGCTGCTAATTTTGTGGAAACCTACTTTTCCATTGAGGATTTCCCTCTAAAGATATGAGAGTTCCTTTCCAGCCAAAGCTTCCATAAAATAAACTTTGGGAGAGTCATCCAACATGATTTAATCAGCAAGTTCTTTAGACTAGAGAATGGGGATAGGGTATCCCAATTTATTATAATGGAATGGATATTTTCCAGGGGATGAATTGAGCCTGTCCTTTCAGGAAGAGTAAGGTTTCAAACAACTTTAGGAAAGGAGCAAGAGAGCAGTAAGTGATTTGCTGATTCTTTACTATTAAGGAAGAGCGGGCATCTTGTGGGACCTTCCCATGCTTTCTTCTTAATATTGTATCCAATTAGAATTATTTCATGAGCCAAGGTCCAAAAAAAGAAATCTACTTTGGGAAGACCTTTCATAGCACAGACGCTTTTCCAGATAGCTATATTGTCAGGGGGTTGCAAATTTTTAATGAGCCTATAACCAACAAAAGTGGTGTAGATCCTTGATCTCCTACCCCACCCTCTATTATCCTTAGCATTCCTTGATACTGGGGACTTCCCTTGGAGTTTGAAATCATAGAATATTTTTCTTCGTTGAGGTGAAGTGGATAGTAAATAAGCCATCCCTTCTAGGATTTAGAAGTGTCTGTATTCCATTCTGAAATGTCCCAAAGAGTGAGGATGTTTTGATTGCACAAATACTCTTTTATATGATCAATTCCTAGACAATTCTTAAGGGGTGGGTCACTCATTATCAAGTTCTCCTAGAGTTTGATATGATTTCCATTCCACAGAATCCATGTAAGCTTGGAAGAGAAGAAGCTGTGAGCCTTCTCCAAGATAGCAAAAACAACTAAACCTTTTCTTATAAGAGGGGGGATTTCAAGGCATCTCAAACGAGTCCCAGAGGGAATTCTTGCACTAGGACACACTGCCAGTGACGATATTCCGGATAATTTTGGCTCCAAGAGCCAAATTCCGAGCTGCCAAATTTCTCATTTGCAATCCTCCTTCCATCAAAGGTTTTGACACTTTCTACCAACTTACCAATGGGTGCTTCCTATCGTTCTATTTTACACCTTTCCAAAGGAACTTCCTTAAAAGAGCTTCATTGAGGGAAATGACCCCTTTTGGGGCCAGGAGGATGTAGCACTCGTATATGGGAATACTGGAAGGTACCACTTTAATTAACACAAGTTTTTCTATTGGATTTAACCATGAAGAACCCCAAGTGTTGATCCTAGTTTTTATTTTTGTCCACAATTTGGAGCTAGTTGGAGGATTTTGGGGAAACCTTGAAGATGAGAAATCATAAATATTTAAACATGTCCCATTGAGTCTTCCCCTTAATTCCCATAATTCTAGTAATATATGACATCTCTCTGGGATTAAAATTCCACCCATTGATTTGAATTTCTATGTAGTTGATCTGGCTCCTCGAGGCCTCTTGATAAATATCAAGTTCTTTTTTAAAATTTCTTGTTGAATGAACAATTTCTCCTCCTAGTAGAATTGTATCATTTGCGAATTGGGCGTGATTAACATCTCTGACCCCTTTGGAAATAAAAAGACCCATAAGATCATTTTGTTGTTGACTTTGGTCTAGCTGAAAGCTGAGTACTGAGGATTGAATCATATAGAGAAGAGGAGAGAGAGGAAAACCATGAAGAAGACTATGGGAGGCTTGTAACAAGCCAACATGAGACCCATTAAGAAGGGGTGCAATCCAGGGAGATCTGATGTAGGCTTGGATCCATCTGATGAATCTAGGATCAAAGCCAAAATGATCCAAGACCTGAAAAAGGAACTCATATCTTACTATATCGAAAGGATTAGCTAAATGTAGTTTAATGATCATACCTTTCTCCTGACATTGGAAGCTAGAATAAATTGCTTCTTGGACAAGAATGATGTTGTTGACTATATTCCTTCCCTTAATAAAACCACCTTGATTCTATGGGATTATATAAGGAAGAACCCCTTTAATCCTGTTATCTATGACTTTGGTAATAATTTTATAGCCAATGTTGCAGAGAGAAATAGGCCTGAACCTATCAAAGGAGGTGGCTCCTTTTTCTTTGGGGATCAACTCCAGGAGAGAAGAATTATTACTCCCACGAATTTTTTAGCAAGATTCAGATTTTATAGCCATTTTATGAAGATCATTCTTAACGGTTTTCCAGCATGTCTTGAGAAATATGGGTGTAAAACCATCCGCGACTATAGCTTTATCTGGTTCCATACTTGAGAGGGCCCTTTTAATTTCTTTTTTTGAAATAGGGGTTGTAAGAATCCTAATTGTTGAATGATTGATCTTAGTGGGAACCAAGTTTAAGATTGGGGAACTTGGAAGACTTCCTAGAGGGATTTCTTCTGTGTATATGTTTCAGAAGTGTTCATACACCACCTGCTTAATTTCATCAAAATCCTGAACCATTTGACCTTGGCTCTGAATTTCCTTCACAGATTTGTAGTGCTTACTCCCTTCAGCTTTTCTATTGAAGAAGCTCATATTTTTGTCCCCTGCATTTATCCATAGGCATCTCAACTTCTGCCTCCAATATTCTTCCTCTGTCATACAAGCTACATACAAGTTATGATGAAGAGTAGTTTCCTTTTCTAGACTTCCTATATCCATTGGGTGACCCTCTTTCCATCTTTGACGCTTGTCCATACTTTGTTGGGATTTGATCCTCTGCGTATTTGGTGATTTTAGAGTCTTATACCAATATTTGAGATCTCCTTTAAGCTTTCTTAATTTTTCTTCCCAAACAAAGAAAGGGGAGCCTAAGACCAGAGTTTTCCAAAATTTTTGGACTAGCTCGTGAAACCGTTTCTGCTTAATCTAATTCAGGGTAAAGCATAAAGGATTGGGACCTAGATTTCTCCCCTCGAAGAGATTTAGCAGGATAGACTTATGGTCTGACATGCTTATAAAGGGAAAAATGGAAGAATCAACTCTTAAACCAAGAAAAATAAGGGATCGTTGAAACAAGATCATATCCAACCTTTCTGCGATATGCCCAGGGCTGATTCTTCTATTGTTCGAGGTGAAGAGACCATGGGAAGGATTGATGTCTTCTAGATCCCAGTCCCTCATTATGTATTCTACTAATTCTCGAAGAGGGTCTCTGAAAATTGACCCTCCTTTTTTGTCTTTGGCACTGAGTGTTATCTTTAGGTCCCCAACAAGAATGAGGTTCTCAGGATGTAGAGATACAAGAGTATCCTGAGCGATTTTCCAACACTCTTTATTTTTTGAAAGTAAAATAGGAGCATAGACATTTATAATGCTTACCCGAAGTCCTGAATCCTTATGGTCAAAATTTGTGAGAATCCAATGAGTGTGACAAAGGGTTTGAACAAGATCTAATGAGGCTATCTTCCACAGCATACCAATCCCTCTACAAGCGCCCCTAGCACTTATTTCTATTCCTTATTTATTTTTCCAAAAATATTGACTAGTTTGGAGAAAATCCTCTTCCTCCATTTTTGTCTCCTGGATCAATAGAATGTCGGGATTGGAAATGTGAATTAAGTCTCTTATTGCTTCGGTTTTTTTCCTACCCCCTAGACCTATACAGTTGTAGAAGACCACCTTCATTACTTACCTTTTGAGGGATTGGTGACCTCTTTGGAGGCCTAGCCTTTTTGTCTAGTAAATATAGGATTCATCATCGCCTCAATCATGGATTAAGCCCTAGGAATTTTTTATGCATGTGGCTTATTATCTATGCTCCTTATCCATTTTCCTCCCACTTTTAACTTTTTTCTGCGAGAGTTGTGAGAGGCATATTTCTCCTTCCTCTTCCTTCGAGGATTCCTCCTTTGAGTTAGGATCTAATGGATCAGGATGAACTATTGTTTCTTAATGGATGCCCTTTCTTGGTGGGTATTTCCCTTTTGATCTAGGGTTTAAGGGTGATGTGTCCTTATTTGCTTCTTCTGTCCTCATAACTGTTTCCTCTTCCAATATTGTTTCCTCTCGGACTTTTTCCAAAACTGCATACCTGTCCCCTTCCTCTGATTGGGGATTTTGGACCAAATCTTCTTTCCTATTATTCTGAGGAACGATATTTCTCCCTTCTATATTATGGATATATTTTGGATTATCTCTAGAGATTCTGCTTTGAATCCATGCTTCTTTCACCTATTTTTCTGTATTTTCTGTGGGAATCTTTGGACAATTCTTATGAAAGTTCCCATAATCATGACAGCTCCAGAATTTGAATGGAAACTGCTCATAATATAGCTTCTGATAGTGTTTCCATTCTCCAATCGTTAACTTGATAGCCTCTCGCAGACCAGCTTCCAGATCCACTACAACATATATTCTGGCACAAGAGTAATTTTGTTTAGGGTTTTCTTTATCGATATATATTCCCAATATGTCACCAATAATTTACAGGGACGATAGGGTCTAGCAATGGATCAGAAGATTTAAAAGACAAACCTAGAACAAAACAAATTTAGGGACATCCACAACAGGATTGAAGTCTGGGGTCCATCAGTTCAGATAGAGGCCTTGAGGCCCCATGAAGTAAGGCCCATTGCAAAAAATCATAGCCCTATATTCCTTGGAGATAATCTCAAAAATAAAATACCCCATCCAAACGCGTAGAAGGTCACACTGTTGGAGATCAAGGGTCTCCAGTTTTTTTGGATCCAATTATCAGTTGACTTGGGAGATGTCCATAACCTTGTAAACTGACCAACCAGAGCACGATATTCTAGAGAGACATCAATATGCATGGGGTGCCACGGCGACAGGTCAATTATTGGGACCTCGTCTAGCTTCTTCACAAATTTTGGGTCTGGAGCATATCTGATTTTCAAGGTTTGAATAGAGACTAGGTTACAAAACATGACATAATATTCAAGGGATTGTGGCAATGATGCCCCACCTTTGTCTCTGTTCATGATGATGATCCAAGCCTTGGCCCATATCCAGACACATTAGTGTCAGATCAGAACCTCCTGACAACGATCATACCTAACATGTGGCGTAGGGATCCATGTTTCATATCAAATGTTAGCAATTAATAATTAATTACTATTACTCTTACTCACTTGATATTACTCACAAGTCTAACTTGATATTACACACAAGTTTACATACTTGATATTAGTCACAAGTCTACAATTTTGATATTAATCACAAGACCATCGTCTTCATATTACTCACAAGACTTTACAATGAAAAGTTACCACCTCAATCATATGAGGACATATATGACTTGATATTATTCAAAATCTAACTTTATATTATTCATAAGTATGAAGAATGACTCTTGATGATGTACAATCAACAAGAATGTGGACTCGACAATGTAAAAACTAATAAAATGTGGTTGTGTATAATAGAGAAAATTAAAATTGGAATAATAAGTGCACTACAAGAACATTTGATAAATTTCACTACATTTGAGGAATATTGCAAGATTTTATCAAAAGTGTGAAAAATAGGCCATAGGCCAGGCATGTTACAAATACATAGATACTTTTTTGAGGATATAAGGACCATTGATGAGAGAAATCATTAGTTAAGAATATATTTTCCTCTTGATCTTCTTCCTCATCTTCTATTTTTACAAAGGATTTCAATCTTTCCATGGCTCTGCTCATCCTTCTTCTTAGTAATATTAAGGGAAAGAGTGGATGGTCACTACCACTCTTATCTAATCAAACACAACACAACATAAACACTTATAGTAGAAGGAATGCCATGAATGGAGTTAGTCTACCTCATTAGGAGTGTGTTTAAGGCTATAAATTTTTTATTCCTATGCACTTTCCACCCCATATAGACACTCCTCTTCTTTTACATAATTAAAATTGTCTAGTTGAAAAAAATAACATTTTCTCACACCTAAGTGCTAAAACCATTAATTTATAGTTTTGATTGTCTTATGAAATTCCACTTCCATTTAAAAGCATCACATTCTATTCTCATGATGTTATGATTTATTAAGATAAATGCTATGGATTTCAGAAGATAGATCATCATGTCATTGTCAAACCTCATATATGGTCTATAAGATTGCATTACAAGGATATGAAATTTGTATGGTTGTCATTGTCAAATCTCATATATGGTCTATACGATTGCATTACAAGGATATGAAATTTGTATGGTTGTCTGTATATTCGTCATAGTCATTGGATCCATGAAAACCATACTCATGGGTCAAATATCCTAATTTCCAACCCTTTGTTTCCTAGCACAAAATTCCATCTATTATAAACCCATGTTCATGATCATTAGGATTAATGAAGCACACTTTTGACCATTGTTCCATGTCCTATATTTTGAATAGTATTAGTTGAATAGGACATGTATATTTAACCCAACTTGATTTAATAATATTCCCCTCGGGACTCTGATTTTAACCATTGGGAAACTAAGTTGTTAATGAGAAATTGTTTTTCATTTTTGGGAATTTGTATTGATACTACCATGTAGAAATATTCATTTCATCCAAACACATATACTATTTTTCAAAATACATATGATTGAACATTGCTTAATATAGAATTGTTTCTACTCACTGTGGAAATGTTTAGCCATTATATTGTCTCTTGACTGTGAACTCTAGATTGTGTTCTCATTAAATAGAACATATGAATTGGGACCATATAAAATATGACAAATCTATAATGACTCTCATATTCTATTGGCCCATTTTACATCTGGATTGGGACCATATAGAATATGAAAATCTATATTGTCTCTCTATATTCAGATAGTCATGGATTGTTCTGGTCTTGTTGTTCCTTATTATATTAACATCATAATTAATTAGGAATTTTTTCATTTTATATTTTGTAGCATTAGGGTACTTGATTATGGTTTTGCTTGTTTCCCTGTCAAATGTTATCATCTTCACTTAACTTGGACCATCAAAATTATCTTTTTTAGTTGTTAGGTCATCTAATTCATTTGGTCATATGGTAAATCGTTGCAAACTAGAGTAAGTTGGTATGTTATTTATTAGGGTCTACTATGATTGGTCTAAGTTATGGAACTCTCTACAATTGTAGTAATACTTTTGTAGGCCATTTCTCAATTATATCTATAGCATTTAATTAATTCAACTATAGTGTGGACAAAACATTGGGGTATAATTGAGCAATGTTGATTTCTTGTGATCATATTTATCTGGAATTTTTGGTGGAAGTATTTTTCCATTTTGGAGATGCTAGGATGGTAAATTGCAAGAATACTACGTTGTTATACTTTTTTTAATGCAAAATTAAGGGGAAATATAACATTTCAAAGAAAAATAATGGCTCATGGATCCTTTCATGTCATTTAAATTCCAAAATATGGAACAAACTATATGGAAAAATTCATTTTACATTTATTCCAACAAACTAGTATCTTTGACAGAAGATGCAAAATTTGGTAGTAGTGCCAAATCATGGTGAAAATTTAAAAATTATTCACAAAAAGGTTTTTTCTATTATATTTGCAAATCCTTGAAATAACTACTCAAGCTGAGCACTATAACCGAAAACTAAGAAAGCAATCAATACCCACATAAAATTAGTTAAAGAAAAGCATATGCCTAAAAGCACAAGAGATTGAGAAAATCGTCCAGGAAAATAATAGGATTAGCACATGAGTGATTCTAAAAATTGTGCTACAACTATAACACTAAATATTTTTCTTGGTGAAAAAAGCTGAATGAATTGGGTATAAATCATTCAACAAAAACGTGGAATGTGTTAGCACTATTTTGGGATAATTGGTTGGAAGGGGGTTAGGCCAGTGAAAGGAAGAATAAGGTTAGAAAATTTTTCATATCACATGACCTTGAAAGAGGTTGATGGGGTATCTAGATGTTCTAAGGGGTTTGTTCATTGGTTTGAAATGATAAATAATTGAAAATTGTAAGTACTATCCTTTCAAATGTGCGTAAATAAGAAAATCCATGCAAGATTATATGGTAATAGGAATGAACGGCCTATATGTAAAACAAAATAAGATCAAAGGTTGCAGATGATTTCTCCAAGGTAAGGTGCTCAGTCTAAATTTTTTGATATTGGAAGAAGAGGGTTAACTTGCAGGAAAGATCAGTCGTTGGATGGATAGATGGAGATAGATCAACACAAGACAAAGATTTCGCTGAGCGAACATGCAAGGAGAAATTAATTTGTTGGATGCCCAAAATATTGTAGGCCCTCCACATTTCAATGGCTGAGATCGTATGATATTAAAGATCTATGGCTGGAGTGGATTACACAATATCAACATGCACAAGGAAATGAACTTTTCACATTTACGAAATCACGTAGGCTCCTCATGTTATGACGGTCAAGATCATTTAGTGATAAGGATCTGTGGTGGAGATTTATTTCGTAGTGAAAACTTGCACATGATAATTATATTTCTCAATATGAAAAATCCCATAGGACTAATGACTATGATCTTGGCATAGATAGATTAACGGAAGGCATTAATTTTGCACCTGAAACATGTGCGAGTAAATGAACTTTTTGGATCTTCAAAATCCGATAGGTCCTGTACATTTGAATGGTGGATATTTGGGCAGATTCTTGATCCATGGTCCAAGAATATTTCACAATGAAAATTGGAAAGGGGTAAATCATGTTGGAGGATTGTGAAATTGGGTAGGGGATTTATCTTCCGATGGCTCAAATTAAGCTCTAAATCCAATCTATGACCATAAATTATTTCACAAATCAAAGATGCATAGAGGAAAGAAATTTTTGAAATTGTGAAATCTAGTAGAGATTGTGCCATTGGATGATTGAGATGCATGGTAGATTAATATATATGGCTGGATATAATTTTGTAGCTTAAATATGCAAGGAAAAATAGAATGGTGGAGGTTGTGAAATAAATATAAAGGGGAGATAGAATAAAGGGTTAGGATTTAAAGAGATGCAGATATATGGCTTAAAGTGATGTCATGAGATGAAAGTGTGAGAAAGAAGAAAAATGGAAGATCTACAAAATGGAGTTAAAGGATATAGGAAATGAATGGTGCAGATTAGATCCCCGGGGATGATATATGGTCCAAAAATCATTTTGCAACGAGAACATGATCACTCTAACTATAGAAGGAAATCTATGAAATCAGGTAAAATAGATGAAGATCAACGGATCAGAAATATTTATATCCTGGTCAATGGCTATAATTCAATTTGAAATTGTGATCTAGTATAGGAAGGATAAGGGAGGTAGCATTGTAATGGAGGGAAACAAAGGATTAAGGTGGGAAAAATATCAACAACACATAATTAATCATGGAGGATGGAGGGATAAGAACTGTTTCTACTACAGAAGGTGTGGGACTGATGTGGTAAAGAAATATAAAAGTACTATGCACGTGTAATTAGGGATTTAGTTTATTCTCCTGCATTAGAAAATGAAATCTGAGGATTGTACTGAAGAATCCAACTCACACAACATCCTTTGGCCACTTGTCAGTTCACCAAGCAGGCATTTTGTTCCCATTGGAGGTATTTAAAATGGTTCAAGTTGAGAATGTAGAAGCTGAGAACTTAGAATACCAGAAAATTGAGGAACTGTTTGAACATAAAGATGCATAATTTTTTGACACCATATTGCTTAATGGACATGTTGATTCTATTAAAGAAAAGCTAAATATTCTAAAATATCAAGGAACAGATATTCATAACGTCTACCAATCCTATTTTCATTATTTTACTACTGACCAAACCCTAAGTTTCCCTGAATTCATTGATTGGTGTGCTAACAATTATTCCCTCTCTAAAAGAGTAATAATGGATATTACCATCTCAAAAAATCTTTTTCTTGATAGTCCTTTGGTTGTTAGAAAAATCTTATTAGTACCTGTTGAGTTCACCCTGAAGTCTAAAGAATACAATGAATATTCTATAGTCCAATATTTTAGGGATTTTGCAATAGAAAAGAAACACCAATTCTTTAAGAGTTGTTTCAAACCATATGTCCAACTACAAAACCTGTCATTCCCTGTAGATGCAATCATTTTTAATGAATAAACCCAGTGTATTGTAACCTTGATGAGTAAGTTCCCAGGGTTAGATACATACAAGTATATCACTGAAACCTTTATGCGTTTATTTTTTGTTTTGAGTACTTGTCCAGTTGAGTATGTAGAGTCCAGTCAGTTGATACAAACTTCGTGCCTTAAATTTGATGAATTCTTGGATGAGAATATTCATTCTCAGTTAATGTATTTCCACAAGACCAAGACTTTTAGATTCCATTCCTATTTACTGAAAATGTTTTTATCATTCAATGAGGAGAATTTACAGTTGCCTGAGATGGTACTTACTAAGGAAATGAACATGGATTACACTAAGTTTATGAATTTACTCATGTTTGAAGTGTATAGTGCAATTGTTTAGAAGAAATTTCCCAAATTATTGCCAAAAATGAAAAACATACTGCAATTTTATTCAGAGAAAAGGATTGGTGATTGTTTTCTGTTTGAGTAAGGGACAATGATTAGGTTGCATGGATTTGTTCATCAACCTTATTTATTGCCTGCCTTTTTTACTTGTAGAGTGTTTTCATTGGAATTAATTAGACAAAAATTGATAGGGAAGTCTGAACACTTTTGTATATTTCAAGAAGTCTAGTGAGATCAGATATCCATGGGCTGTAGGCCCTTATATCATAAAAATAAATCTTCTCTTCTAATGATCGAGAGTATGCTGAAAGAGATGGGTTTTTTTTACAGAAGCTGCTATTAATTATCACCCCATCATGTTATTTCAAATAGAATACATGCTCTGAAAAGGAAACCCTTTGAGCATGATGAGGTTGTTGGATTAGTAGAAGCTACAAATTGGTATAATTATCCACATGAAACTCAAAAGGATACTGATATGCATGAATATTCAACTTATTCTATAAGATAAATTACTTTATTACATCCTGGAACTTCCAACTTGGTCTTAGTAGCTGAGAAGATCACACCTTTAGCTAGTTTCTCAGAAAGGACCAACAAGAGAGATTTTTCAGATGCCATGGATACTGAAGAAGAGTATACTACTAGGACTCCAAAGAAGCAAAGTATTGAAGTATAAGGAAGAATTTTCCAAGCTACAAAAGAATACAGAGGTAAGAAAAAGATGAAAGTGACTGGGCCTGCTTTTGAGGTGAAGGAATATGCATTTGCTGATACACTAGATTATTCCATGTCTCAATTTAGAAATAAAATAGAATTGTTGGAGAAATACAAAGAGACTAAAGATATAAATTCAGAGGAATCTTTGAAGTTGTATTCAGAAGTAAGGAAAATATCTAATCAATATGTATGCCTTATTTTTGTTAGATATTATTCCCAGAATACTTTGAACTTGACCTTGGAAATCAAGAATAGGGTTGATGAAATGAAGATGGATTTGGAAAACATACCTATCCATGACATGATACATCTGCACAACCAAATAGGGGATATTCGTTTTACTAATATACTGAAATATACCTTGAAATTGTCAAAGTTGTAGATGAGTAAAAGAATAATTGAGAATCAATTGAGACAGGAGAGGGTAGATAACAAATCCCACCAGGCACAAATAAAGAAGTTATAGACAGATATGTGGGTTACTGAAATCTAAGAAAATAAGGGAGAAGGGATATAGAAATTGCTCAATGAAAAGGCCCGAATTCTATACAACTATTGTAAAATAATATAAAAATACCTTCTACATAGTTGATACAAGAACCTAAATTAGCTGAACTTGAAAAGGAAAAAGAAGGCTTGAGTAGCGAGTTGAATGATTACAAGGATAAATTGTTAAAGTTTGATGGAAAAGAGAAATAGTGGCAGAAATACATGACTCTTGTAGTTGAGAGTGAGAAGAATTTCAAAATAAAATATGATGAAATGGAAAGGAAATTGTAGGAGAAAGAAAGGGAGTTACAAGGAAAGGAGAAAGAATTAGAATGTATAATTGTTCCTCCTACAATTGAATCCAGTGAGCAAACCATTGTCCATGCTATGTCACAGGTTAGCATAAAATATTTAGAGTTGGATGGATTAAAGAATCAAAATAAAAATCTAGAAAACTTGGTAGTGAAAAGGGAATAAGAAAGAAAGACTTGGGAAGCCAAGTCCCGGGCTTGGGAAGCCAAATGCCAAGAATTACAAAACAAGAATGATAAGATCATGAAATAGGTAACAGGTCAATCATCTGTGCAAGGGGAAAAACATATCATTTGAGATTCCATTATTGCAGAAGCATGCAAGTTGAGACCATACCTTAACTATGTGTTGCATAAAGAGGTTGTGATTTAGTCATCTAGATAAATTATGACATCAGCCAAGGTGAAATTGAATAAAAAACCAATTGAGTATTCCAATAATGCCATCAAATTTTTGAATGGATTAACAAAGGATGATTTGAAAAATACAAATATTAAGGACAAAATATTAATTATAACCTGGTCCAAGAAGGTAGTGAACAAGTATCATCATTTAGACACAGTCCAAGAAAATTGATATCATAGCACATCAATTGAAGCTCTTCAGAGATATGTTTGTTCCCTTGTTTAAGAAAGGAATCCCATTCTTTTGGGAAGAAAAAGAAACAATGATGACTCAAAAGGAATACCAGGAAATGTTGATTCCATGCAGATTGGATCACACCAATTTCGTTGATATGAACCAATCGTTTTCTGGAAAGACAATTGTTGACAATTTGAAATAATTTTCTCTTTTAAAGAAGCATGTGCACATCTACAGATTTATTCTTACAAGGATCAGATAGAATTGATCGTGTTGGCAAAGCAGATGTCCACTTTGGAGATTCCATCTGCATACCAATGGAAAACAATAGAAAAGTTCAGGAGGACCAAGTACACGTTGCATGCCTAAAGATATGGGAGATTATGGAGAATTGAATACTGAAGAATAGTTATTAGGAATTAGTTTATTTTATAGAAGCTGTTAGTATTCAGTAAGTGTCGAATGACACATGTAAAGCAAGTTATTACTATTTTTAGTAGTTAGTTTTATTCCAGCTTGTGGAGAAATTGTATAAGAACCTCTAACTTGTATGGAAAAAGGCTTGGAACCCGTGAGAACTGTGTTGTGTATTTGGAGATTTATCTTAATAAAATTACAGAACTGTAGCTATAATTTTCTTCAAATATTCATGCGTTGTTTATGATTGCATCCTGTCTTTTCCTTTCTTACTATGATTGTGTTTCCTATATTACCTTTCATTATGTATTCCTTCATGTTTGAAATAAGTGTTTAATGGTTAATAATTCGTATGTATATGGGCTGGTTGTTATTTCATATATTCACCAATATTTTCCTCTAAGTTTAGCATTGGATTCATCTCTAATAGATGCCCATGTTAATGGACTATTCATTATTCCATCTTTTACACTAGACTCAAGCATTTTGACTGTAACTGAATAGCTATCTTGTCTTTGTTGAAGTTTCCAAGCACACAACTTTGTGATTCATAATATATATTTTGACTCTGTAGCCCAATGTTTACTTTCCATGTTTCAACCAAAAACACAATTCGATTCTTTGTTTTATTTACATATTTGGCCTTATTAAAACATCCATTGAGAGATCCCTCTCTGGAAAGAAAGAAGCCATCTTTCTTTCCTAAATTTGGTTATGTGGTTACCTTGATATTTTCTTTCACAACCTGAGGTATATTTTGAGTGATAACATATTGGCATCATTTTCGGGGAGAGAGAGTTCAAATCAGCCCTAGGAGAGATGACAAAGACTGCAAGATTCAAAGAAAGAAAGGATTTTCATGGGTAAACAAAGATTTCTACATTTGAAAAAGGTTGTGCATTTTCCATGCGTGACTCCACATTCATTTTGAGAAATATTTCAGAAGGAAACCTAGCTTCTAAGAGAGAACACACACGAGGTAATCCTAATACTGAAATTTCACAAAGTGTGGAAAACCCAGAAAGTTTGTTTAGACATAGGGCTGAAAAAAATAAAGCTAGCACTTCTCATACTGAAAGGACTTTAATTCAAGAATATTTCTATAGTTTTCATGATTTATATTTGGGATTGAATGTTGGGATTTCCTTATTAAGATATAAATCTGATTCATACTTAAAACAAACAGCTCGATTAATGCAAATAGACTTGAGTCATATCTCTTAGATTCCCTATCGCAGAATTCACAAACCCTATACAAGTTGAAGAAAGTAGTCCTCTTTTTCAAAGTAGTCCTCCTCAAAGCCCTCCTGTATTGTGAAACCCACCTATTGTACCAAATCCACACAGACCAATGGAAGCTAGGTTTTCACCCTTGGATTTTCCAGTTGTCGTGCATGACCTCCCCTTAAATTATTCACATGGGATTTTTCTTATATGATGGGAAGGAAAAAATTGCATCAAGACAACAAATGGATAGGTTTGAGGATTCCGTTGACCTGCAGGAAGTTGGTCATGATGATGCAAATATGAGGTTGTCTGCTCAGATTTTGTCTAGAGAGGAAAAATGGTGGTTCAAGGACTTACCAGCAAGATCTATCCCCACCTTTGAGGCCTTTCAAACACTATTTTTGGATAGGTGGGAAGAAAAAAAGATCCTTTTACAGATATTATCTCAATACAACAATTTAAAGAAAGGGAAATTTGAATTTGTGCATGCGTTCTCTAGCAGATTTATAAGGGTATATAATTCTATTCTAGCTGACATTAAACCCTTGGTAAGTGCTGCAAAAATTCATTATGCAGATTCTTTTGAGAGTGACTTTGCACTGCTATTAAGAGAAATAAAGTATACTAGTTTTCCTGCTATGTTTAAAGATTCTTTAGAAGTAGAGGAAAAATTAATGGATTCGGGGAAACTAAAGAATAAAGTAGAGGAAGATAGGAGAAGATAAGAAAATCAACCATCTACTTCTGACCGTTCTTCTTCAAATGATGCCAAATTTGAGATGATGATTGTTGGAGTATTGGTACAACCTCCACATGCTATAATCGCCGCACCTCTGGGAATTCCCTGACGATAGGGCCTTGTGCTGAGTTTCAAATGTTCATCAAAATCTGCAGGTTTTGGTGCATTAGAGGAAATTTGAGGTCTAAAATGGGCCTCCTAAGGAAAATAATAAAATAATAGTTATTAATTTTGGAGGAAGAATGAAAAAAACTACTTTTTGTGTTCGTATTTTTGACATATCTCCCTGTGTTTTTACTCAAATTCTGAGCATAAGAGCTTGTTGGATGCGGAACTTAATTCTACATCCAACAAGTACCCACATGACATACTTTTGACAAACCCCACTACCCCAAAAACAAGAAATACCTAAAAAATGTGATGATGCTGTCATCATCACATTTTTCAGGTATTTCTTATTTTTGGGGTAGCGAGGTCCATCAAAAGTATGCAGTGTGGGTACTCGTTGGATGTGGAATTAAATTTTGCATCCAACAAGCTCTCTCACTTGAAATTTGAGTAAAAACACAGGGAGATATGTCGAAATACGAACAAAAAAAGTAGTTTTCTTTTATGACAATAATGTCAATTCAACCATTATGGTTGACTCATTTTATTGAAATTCTATTGGTTCTTGAATTCCAGCTCACAAAAATTATTGTTGGCATGTTTTCTTATAAGGCCCATTTTAGACCCCAAATTTCCTCTAATGTAATGGTAAACCTAACATAGTATCAGAGCATAGGTCTTAGGTTTAATTTCCCCGAGATACGAGAGAGGCAAGGTATTGGAGTATCGGTACAACCTCCACATGGTATAACCACCACACCTCTGGGAATCCCCTGACGATAGGTCCTTGTACTGGGTTTCAATTGTTCATCAAAATATGCAGGTTTTGGTGTAACAGTAAACCTTATAATGATTAAGACTATGGAGAGATTAATGGATAGGATAGATCTAGATAATAGACCACCAAACATAGAGAAGCTTGAAAATCAGATAAAAAATCCCAGTTTTAGAAGACCACCTCCTCCTCCAAGAAACCATAGGAAACATGATGATCAACAAATTATACCACCATTTCTACAGAATTTGGTTGATGAGGGAGAAGAAGAAGAAGATCCAATGGACCATCAAATTCATCACTTTGATGATGCTAATGCTGAGATATATATTACTAAGGAGGAGCATAATATGTTTGCTCAGGATGATGCAAGTACTATTTCAGTGACAAATTTAGAGAAGTATCTCAAAGGATATCAGAATTCTATTGATTACGTTTAGAAGAAATTAATGTTGATAAGTAGAGATGTAGTGATAAATAAAGGAAGTCCAAATCAAAATCAACCTTATGCTAGTAAAAAAAATTAAGAAAAAGAAAAAGATACCACTGTATATAAAAATTATGAGAATAGAGAACAAAAGACAAAATAGAACAAGCAGCTAGTAGAAATTGATGTAGACAGACTAATTTCATCTTTCAATCTGCAGTTTGAACTGTAAAAAATAAAGATTTCTATTCTTTTTAATGAAATGTTGAGGAATAATGAATAGAGGGAAACAATTACAATAATTGTTAAAAATCAGGGTGAAAATCAACCATTTATCTTAGAAGTGATAGATGATTATCCCATTATGGTCCTTGGGCCCAAAATTGAAGAGACAGATGATGAGGATGTTCCTCCTTTTTATCTGAGTCTAAATGTACATGATATGATATTACACAATGCCTTGTTAGATTCTGGTGCATCTCATAATCTTATGCCAAAGGTGGTAGTGGATATTTTAGGGTTAGAGATTGCTAGGCCTTACAAAGACCTGTATTCTTTTCATTCCAGAAAAGTAAGATGTCTGGGGTTGATAAAAGGCATGGTGGTAACCCTTAAATAGCTTCCAGCCAAAATAATTGTCATGGATGTTGTGTTAGCTGATATCCCTCCCAAGTTTGGAATGTTGTTGTCAAGATCTTGGAATTAAAAATTGAAGAGAAATTTACAAATGGATACGACATATGGCACCATTCCTTTATTTGGAGGGAACATAAGATTGTATAGAGAGAAGAGACTAGATTATGTGGTTAGCAGTAGAGACAAACCAAAAAACCATTCTATTTATGTTGTTGATACTGACCTATGATCTTCTATATTTTTTAATGATGGCCCTCAAGCTGATCCTAAAATTCCTGGACAAATAGAGTTTAAAGAAGATCAAGATTTTGTAAAAAGACAGGAAGCTTTAGATAAGAAGAAGAATGAAGAATGTATATGGACTATGTATTTTAATGGGTCCATAAATAAGATTGGTGATGGTGCTGGCATGTTCATAATTTCTCCAATCATAGATTTTAAAGATATGTCATATAAATTCACTTTTGAATGTACAAATAATGTGGTGAAGTATGAAGCTCTACTACTTGTCTTGAATGCTTTAAAGGAGATGGGAGCAAAAATAATAGAGGTGTTTGGGGATTCTAAGCTTGTAGTAAACCAAGTGAATGCTAGTTATCAAACAAAGCATCCCAAGATGAGGGATTACAGAAATGAAGTATAGGATATGTTTGGTAAATACTTTACAAAACACAAAATCATAGTAATTTGTAGAAGAAAAAATGGAGTGGTCGGCTGTGGCTGTTGGTAAATTCGAAACTCCCATCCATTCTTAGAAAACATATAGAATTGAAATTGTAAATAAACCCTCCATACCAAACAATTACAAATATTGGCAAGTTTTTTATGATGATCTGCAAATAAAAATATTTTTGGAAATGTCTGATGAATTTGTAACTACCCATATTGACACAGAAAATGTAAATTTAGAGAGATTCCAAGATGATGAATAGAATGAATATGAAAAATCTGAAAATAAAAAATTGAAAAGTATGCTAGTGGGAAAGGACATAATTCAACTGAAGAGCAATTTTATCCCAAGAGGTTAGATTCCCTTAGAGAAAGTTTTTGAATAGAATGATGTTTCTAAATATCCAAAAGTGAAACCTGCTGATAATTATGTCGAGGAGAAAAATATAGGTACTAAAGAAGCTCCACGGATTATAAAGCTATCTAAGGATTTTCCTGTTAAGGAAAAAGAAGAATATATCAATCTGATGAAGAAATACACTAATGTATTTACCTTGAGTTATGAGGACCTCAAAGAGTATGATACCTCTATCATACGACATACCATTCCAATAAAACCTGGTGAAAAGCCTTTAGACAAAAATTAAGAAGAATAAATCCAATATTGCTACCTGTCATAAAGAAAGAGATTAAAAATTTATTCAATGCAAAGATTATTGTAAATCTGAGGTTTTCAAAATGGGTAGCTAATTTAGTACATGTTACAAAGAAAAATGGTGAAATTAGACTTTGTGTATATTTCAAAAATATTAACAAAGTTTCATTGAAGGACAACTATCCATTACCAAAGATGGATCATATTCTGCAAAAAGTGGTGGGTTCTGAAAGAATTTCTTCTATGGATGGTTTCTCAAGCTACAATCAGATCAAAGTACTTCCCGAATACCTAGAAAATATTGCATTTACTACACCATGGGGTACATTCATGTATGCCAAAATGCCCTTTGGTTTAATGAATGCATGAGCTACTTTTCAGCGTTCTATGGACTTTGTTTTTATAGAGGAGAAGAAATTTTTTTTGGTTGTCTATATGGATGATATCATTGTTTATTCTAGGTCTGACAGGGAATATATCAAACATCTTGAGAAATTTATTTCTGAAATGTAGGAAATATGGCATATCATTAAATCCCAGAAAATCTAATTTTGCATTGGAAGAAGAAAAATTGCTAGGACATATCATTTCAAAGGAGGGTATTAAAATAGATCCATAAAGAGTCTATACAATTCTAAAGGTTGAGGAGCCAAGGATAAAAATTAAAGTACAAGCATTCATTGGTGAGGTAAATTTATTGAGGAGGTTTATTCCTAGCTTTGCTGAGATACTGAAGAATATTACCAACATGCTGAAAAAGGAGAATGAAATAAATTGGACAGTAGATGCAAGGAAGTATTTCAAGGATATTAAACATTCCATTACAGAAGCTCTAGTTATGTTAAGTCTAGATTTCATAATATTTTATTATGCCTCATAACATACTATTACTGGAGTTTTGTTATAGAAGAACAATCAGAATGCTAAACAACCCATATATTTATTGAGTAAAGTATTAAGGTATGGAGAACTGAAATATGATATCATGGAAACGCAGGCATATGCTCTAGTAAAATATTTGAAAGATTTCAGACTGTATAATTCTTCACTCACATATTCTTTCCCATGTTCCAAGTAATATGGTGAAGAGTATTCTCACACAGCCAGATACAGAAGGGAAAAGAGAAAAATGGATTGTTGTACTGTTGGAGTACGATATTAAAATCAAGCCTACGGAGTTGATTAAAGGACAAGGGCTTGCAAAAATGATGACAGACTCTAATTGTGAATCCTTACAATTTAATTTCTTGACCAATCACTCAAATCATCTTGATATAGGTGTATAGGTAATGCTTGATTTTTCTACGTATCCATGGTATTCTAATATTATGTATGTTTTGAAAATTTTACAAGCTCCTGTAGGGTTAAGCAAAACAAGAGCAAGATCTATGAAGCTCAAAGCTACAAAGTTCTGTGTTTTGAATCAATACCTATATTAGAAAGATCATGGTGGTGTGCTACTAAATTGTCTTTTGGAAAATGAAGCTCAACAGACAATGAATGAATTTCATAAAAGATATTGTGGAGGGTATCACTCATGGAAGGTGACAACAAACAAAATTTTGAGAGCTAGTTTTTACTGGCCCTCAATTTTTTTTGATGTTTATAAGGAAACCACTACATGCCACCAATGCCAGATTTTTGATGGTAAGAGGAAACTGGTTCCACTTCCTCTTAATCCAATCTCAGTAGAGGTACCTTTTCATTAGTGGGGATTAGAATTCATTGGAGAAATTAATCAAAATTCTTCAAGGAAACATAGATGGATTTTGACAGCAACTAACTACTTTTCCAAATGGATTGAAGCAATACCTACAAGGAGAGCTACAGATGCAGTGATCATGGATTTTATTGAAAATAATATTCTAGCTAGGTTTGGTTGTCTTAGGAGGATTGTGATAGAAAATGAAGCTACTTTTAAATATAAGAAGATGATAAGTTTCTGTCATAAATATCATATCAGTCTTAATCATTCTACTACTTACTATCCATAGGGTAATGGAATGGCAGAGTCTTCTAACAAAATTTTGGTGAGAATAATTAGAAAATTGTTAGAGGAAAACAAAAGGGCTTGGCATAAAAAGCTGAAATATGATTTGTGGGCTAACAGAATTAGCACAAAAAGAGCAATTCGAATGTCACCATTCTAGTTAGTATATGGAGCTGAACTTGTCTTTTCAGCGTATTTGGGAGTCCCCATCATGAAATTGTTGCAGGAGCAGGAGGATGAACCAAATCACATGCAAAGGAGGATAAATCGAATCATAGAACTGAATAATATGAGGGAAAAATCCTATGATAAAGTGCAAACACACCAAGAAAAAATGAAGAACACTTTTGATAGGAAGGTCAAAGGAGTACAATTCCATATTAATGATTTGGTTTTGAAATGGGATGCTCCTAGGGAAGACAAGCATGGTAAGTTTGATCACATTTGGGTAGGTCCATATATCATTGCAGCATATAGAGGTGAAAATTCATCCATTTTACAACGTCAGGATGGGTCTTAGCTGAAGGGAGGCCCAATCAATGGAATGTTTTTAAAGCATTACTTATCCTGAGGGAAGGAGGTAACCTTTGTACTTTATCCTATATATATTTCTTCACTTTGAAACAAGTACAGATGGTGAGCCAAAGGATTTGAATCCCATAGAGAAGGCCCTAATATCTGGAAGGGTAGAAATGTTTATTTAATTCTTCATTTTTATTTTTATACATACAGAAAAACAAAAACTAGAAGTTAAATGCGTTGAAAGATTGGGAACATCCCAATGGATCAAGAACTGGTATACAGGGTTTTTTGCTATGTCACAGGGAGGATAGCATCCCCAATTAGAGCCAGCCGTTAGCACTATTTTGGGCTAACTGCTTGTGTTACGGAGAGAAATTCCTATGGCTTGGGGTACCACAACAGACAACTAGACTTCAGAAATCAATATTTCCCAATATGCAATAGAAATAAAAACATCTAACACTAAAGGATCAAACCTCGTACCTTTTTCCGGATGGTTGAAGTAGATCCCCGTTGAGCTTTCCAATCTTCAGCTTGAATTGTTATAGCACGTCCTCAACAACAAGTAAACAATACAAGCATACTATATTTCATGGTGTTAGATCTATTCTAGCATATATAATCAATAATGTATAAGCATTTGACATATTCCAATGGATGCAACATTCATTCAAATACACATTACTGGACATGAAAAGATATTTCTATTAATATGAATCAGAGATTACAACTGAAAACCTCTGATGGCACGTCTGCGAATCGGAGAAACTGAATCCCCCACTTGGGCCTCCACCACCTCAATCCTCCATCACTCTGATAGCAAGCTCACTAACAAAGGAAAGCTTGGGAAGAACACAATAGTGCTCCAAAGGGACAAAGGGATGCAGACTCAAGTATAGTTCTGGCAACAATGGACTATAGTTTCGATACTCTCAATTCTCTCTTATGCTTTCAATGTCTCAATGGTTCCTTATATAGTTTTTCAAAGTGATACTGAAAGGTCAAATCCATGCGATCTCAAGGCATATGGAAGGCCAGGAGTCATATGAGTCGGATCCAATTCAAGGAACGCTCCAACAGTTTTGGATTATGTACACATCCCGATGTACGCGACTATAGAGGGAATATTCGCGTATGTACGCGGTTATCGGGGAAAAGGCCGCGTATATCATTTTTATAATGTTTTTAGGGATGGTCAATGATACATCAAAAGACAACAAATGGTCCATAGGGAATAATGAGTCTGCAGCAGGACAGGGGAAGGCCATACAATGTGTGATTCACCTAATGTGGTGAAATCCGCTATAACAGATGCCCCCTAATGTATGAGATCAGAGGGGTTATATGATGGCCGAAATACATTATAAGTCCATCCCAGAAGTGAAGTGATGAAGGTACCCAAATGGAAGACCAGCCACCCAATCAGCATAATACCATAATACAACTCTGCATAGAACTGCGAATACATCTAGCAGTCCCGGATACATAAGAGTACAATGGCCATGAATAGGCATGAAACATGATAGAACATATGTGGTCATCGCCACGTACAATATACATAGATCAGAATCTCCATGATGAAGATATACAAAGTACAATGATCTCCACAAAGGATGAAGATATATAACCAATCAAGGTCTTCATAGTGGCTGGAAATGTCTGACATATACTGGAACAAATCACGAGAGCTGAAATCTCATGAACACTGGCAGGATCAAGGAGGTAGCATATAGTGGATGCCACCAATCTGGAAGGTATTCTACACAAACCACTACGAGTACATGTCCTAGATGCGAATAGAGGTGTCGAGGTCGAACATAGTAGTCCATCATCTGATTACCGGTCATTGATGTATACCGTTAACAGATACGAGATCACCCACCAATAATGAAAATGGGAATCAAGGTACTAGAGTGCAAACTAACAAGTGTGAATAAATGTGTTGAGGTCGAACACTTGAGAGAATCCATCGATCAAGGGACATTGATGTATTCCCAAAACTGTTGATGGCAAGAGAACCTGCCACTGATGACTACAAGTCTCAAGGCACTCAACATGACTCTAGACTCTAATCCCAGAATAAATGATCTGAAGTCGATGGGATGAAATCTGCTGGAAGGAGGGAATTAGGGCATCCCCCATCATCCAACACGAGGCACTCAGCAAGGCTGTATAATATGGAAGAACTCGATCATAAGGTGCACGAACCAGTAACTGTACCGGGAATGGCCGACATGCAAAGTCAAGATAACTGAGGAATAGGCGACTCAGGTTTCAACTTCCTTCGAACAAGAGCATAACAGCGTATGGTGACTGAATGAAGGCAGCATAGACTCGATATACAAACTAGGACATCTCTATGACGCAGAAGGCATCAAATAGAGGCTCCATAGGGACTGGAAGCTTAACCAGTCAGTGGAGATAAAACTCAAATAACGAGTACAGCTCCTAAAGTCAAACTATAACCCAACCAATGGATGTGATATACAGTGCTCTGTTCAAAGGCGACACGACTCGACAGCTGCCAAAGATAATATCTTTTCTTGTCCGGATTTTTGGTTTTTTGATTTTTTTGGTCTTTTTCAGTTATTTGAAAAGCTTGAAAAAAGAATAAACTAGCTTTATAGTTACAAACTAGGAGGAGACGAGTGTCATAAAGGCAAACAAACTAGTTCCAAGCAGTGGAACATACCTATGCTCAATGCAAGGATACATGTGTAGGATATCGACACTCGGGGGAAAATCCCCTCCCGGTAAAAGGGAATCAAGCTGCGAAGGATATAAATAAAGGCTCTGCATGGCTAGACATGAGACAAGCTCAGGCTATATGGCTGAAACACAACATCAGGGGAGCTGGCATAAAGCTCAATAAGACATGCAAAGCTTATGATAATGCATCCACAACTTGATACAAGGGGAGTCCGAGGGGAAACAGGTTAGCATAAGATCAAGAGGAGTATGAGGCTCTTGCTAAATGTCATGGCAATACTATACAATGGACTCCCACACCCTAAAGGGGGAAACATTGGCATGGGCACCAAATGCAAATAAGGCGCTAACTAGGGTACCCATGTAAGGTGAGTCTCTACCACTCATATCATGCCACTTCTATAGCAGCAAGAAGGTTCCGTGACATAATAGAGTGGGTTCGTACCTAAGGATATAGTGACATGGTCATAAGGTCATGTAAGATGCAAATGGTGGTGAGCCTAACCTATATGCCAGTATAGATGTTATACCTGAGATCAGTACGAACGGGTCAATCCAAAGGCTGAAACATCGCTGAAAACGGTCTTCTACATCACAAATTAGGTCAGAAACGGTCCAAAAAGGTTAGAAACGGTCAAAACTATAGGAAAGGGGGTAAAAATTTTCAAATATTTGAAAATTTTTCTATAAATAGTAAAAAATATAAATCATTTGAAACTTTTACCCATTTGAGCTCTGATATTCAACTGTAAATTCCAGGAGATCCAGCCGGCGGAATTCACAACCGATTCTTCCAGGTACTTACTCATGTTCTCAGCTTGCATTTCAATACAAATTTTATAATTTTTCATGGTCAAATGAATTTTTAATGGCCAAACTTACATGAGCGCTACGGCCCACGCGGGTATCGAGGTTTTTTCCGCGTATAGGGCTGGCTATACGCGGAAAAGGGACCAGGAACCGCGGACATATGTGGCTGTTTTGAAAACAGCCACGTATGACATCGCGCATAAGGATTTGTAAGAATCTAATGGACATTTGGTCAACTTCTCATGTAGGATGGTGCCAGAATGGCGAGAACACGAGCATGGTGATGTAGAGGAAGCAGTAAGGGCTGATAGAATGGCTCAAGAAGCTCTAAGAAGGTGTGGACTCTACAAGTTTTGGTGCCTAGGAGGCTTGAGGGCCAAACCAGGACTACTACAGATGCTTGTAGACTATTGGGATCCAGACTCATAGTCCTTTCGGCTAGACGGTAGGTCCCTCACCATTGAGGTGGAGGATATCTATTTCATCACAGGTCTATCATGGCGAGGTGAGATGGTGAACCTTCGTGCCCGCGGAGGGCCAGGTCATGGGATGACTATCGACGAGTACATAGCAGTGTACTGCTACCCAGAGACGAAGAAGGTGGGGAGCCAAGTCCCTACCAGCGCTATATAGGTATTGGGCCTAAAGGCCATACTACTAATGCTGGGCAGGATAGCAGGCTTAGCATCACTCCATTAGGCCTCTCAGCCACTGATGTTCTATGCGGTGGAGTGCATGACACCGACCATCTATGACTGGAGCACTTCCCTACTGAGCAACATGAAACATCAGCTCAGTGAGTGCAAGGCAGGTAGGATATGGAACTTTGGGTTCAGCAGTATCTTGAGCACGTTTTTCTTCGAGCGTGTTCTGATATTGATCCCTAGAGTGGATGTTCCTCTCCACGGGGTTCGAGATCCAGCCCAACGACATTGGGTAGACGTGATGCGCAGACTGGGGGGTGGTAGGGTGGCCAACCCTTATCCAGTAGACTTCTTTCCTTGGTGGCGACGACAGATTGTTGCCATAGAGGACTACCCTTATGCAGGGATAGACTTCCGGGGAGACCCGGACATGCCATTACCACCAGGGTCAGCATATGGAGACATAGGTAACGAATCTCAACCCTTACTCTTTTTAAAATTTTTGAAGTATTTAATTTTTTTTGTGTTTTCTTGATTAATGGAATCAAAAAGACATGTTTTTGGGTGACAATACATAGTGACATCTACCATTGATGTGCAGATGTGGGACCACGGCAACCAGAGGGCTTCCCACGTCATAGACGGAGGGGAAGAGGAGACGATATCACCGGTGTGGATGCGGAGCGAACGCTCCAAAGCATCCATACCAATTTTGTGCGACTGACTCACAGGATTCCCATGGCGCAAGTCGAAGACTTGCCTGAGGCTATGCAGAGACAGGTGGTTGGTGTACCACGTGCATGAGTGCATTTATTCCGGCGGCTAGCTAGAGCCGTGGTGACATATCATGATCACAACCCTCATCCACCTCCACAGGACTAGACACCTGGGAATGTATCTATTTTGTACTACTGTGTATATGATGGTGGCTTTCAAAGCCCCAATTTTGTATTAGGACACTATGTATTACCACATTTTTGATGTATATAAAAAAGTTTTATGGTGATCGGTTTATTTATTTACATGTGTAAAAATTGTGTTTATGATTAATTTATAATGAATGAAACAAATGCCAATCTAACACATAGTTATCATATGAGTCAGCAATTTGATTAAAATTTCTTGGAATGTGTATATATGTTATGTTCTCAAATTGCCGTTCTATCAATCTCACACGTAAGAATATCCTCAATAACGTCGGATCTCTAACATGGTACAAACCATTTAGCTGTGACACTACTAACTCTGAATCAAGACGTACCTCAAGAGAGAGAACACCATGCGAAGTGGCATCCCATAGAAGCTCAATAACGGCACTATATTCAGCAACATTGTTGGAAGATGGCCGTAGACATACACCTCTTGAAGACAGTACATGACCCATAGGAGTAAAAATCACCCAAGCAGCTGAGGCTGAGTGTTGAGTGTGACGGCTTGCACCATCCGCGAATCCTATGTAGGTGAAAGATTCCATTGACATCTACCACAAAAAATGGAAACTAATCACAAACCCGATCACGATAAACAAGAGCTAACTATGCAAAAAAGCTGTACAATAATATACAACAAACAACCTTGGCTAAAGATCATGCATAGTATTTTTTAAGATAGAGCCCATTTCTAGGCTCCGCCAAGGCTGTCCCTTCGTAATCCACTAACGCGTAGGCACCCTTCTCTAATACATGCTTGACCACGTAAGGACCATGCCACATAGGATTGAACTTCCCTGCCCCCAAGGGTTCTTTCGATTGATCCCACAAAAGGACCAAGTCTCCCTCACTAAACACTCTCGAACGGACAGACTTATCGTATTGGGCCTTCACATGACGCTTATTAACCTCTAGAGTCACCAAGGCATCTCTACGCTGCTCATCGAGTTGCTCAAGGTGAACCAAATGCTCCTCCAAAGGTGAAGTGTCTGGTAAGAGTTCCACGGCTAACTTCAACGAAGGAATCTCCTCACTCTCCACACGGTCAAGATCGGGAAGAAATTTCGATCTATGATAGAATTTCTCCCATGGTGGCTCAACTCCCAACCTAGCCTCGATAATCGCTTCATCTGAAGGGACAACTGTATCAAGGCAGTCGTGGGCATGAGAAGATTGTAATGCCCCCGACGGCAGCACATAGGGGTCTTCCTCCTCTGCCTGTGAAGAAGAAGAACAAGGCTCTGCAGCAGATTGAAGATTAGCTTTGTAAGCTATCATGGCTGCAGGCAACGGCACACTCATCTCAATGGCCTCACTCAAAGGACTCGGCAATGGAAGGATCCAAGGATCTCCCATATGATTTGTGCGAAAAGGAACCGATCTCGTAGACGTGGAAGCACCATTGAAACTAGCTCCTATCATGAGGACGGGTGCAGGACAACTAAAGGTTCCCATAAGGGAAGGATACATACCTACACCGACACTCCCAGTTGTCGGCTGGGAATGTTCAACTTTCGGAACCGAAGCTTCCGAAGATGCACTAACAGGCAGATTCTTGAATGACATCTGATCAATTGTCACAATCTTCCCATTATGAGGAAAGCATACAACGCGAAATACGGAAGACGCAAAGGCTTGCATACTATACATCCAATTCCTTCCCAGTAAGAGAGTGTAGTCAAGGGGTGCATCAACCACCTTGACCTTTATCGCAACGGTCTTCCCTCCCAAACGGACTTTAAGAGAAGGAAGGATCCCGTGCGGCCTAAACGATCTCCCATCAAAAGCAGTTAACATGGTCCTAGACTTTGACAACTCAGGAGAACCAAGACCCTTCCAACAAGACAAAGACATCACAGAAGCAGCAGTGCCCTCGTCAATCACAGTATGCTTGACGATCATATTAAGACATTCTACATGCACCAAAATGGACACATAGTAGGGAAAGCGAGGTTGATGTCCTGTGGTTTCAATTTTGATCACTGAGGAAGAATCATCACCATTCACACCAAGAGCGGAAAGCAAAGCCTTCCTTTGCGACGGACAACTCTGAAGCACTTCCAATGCAGACATCGCACAAGGAGTATGACCCAAGTCCTCGATAACTGAATAGTTCTGGGCGGCTCAGGCATTTGGATTATGCCCCAAACGCTTAAGTACCCCCTTAGGAATGCGAGGTGCAGCTTTAGGCTTATCCGCAGGTTTCTCAATACGCAAAGGGGTTCCTGGTGGATCAGGTTCTTTGCCTGGGTTAGGTTGTGACGAAGAATAATCTTTCGTACGCGTCACAACTTTCGCGGCACGGACCATATTAATGCACCCACGACCACTAGTTTCAGGTGGATCTTCATCACTAGATTGATCATGGGACTTCGAGTTCATATTTTGGTTATGCGGTAAAGGGTTTGTTAACACAGCTGGGCCCTGTGCTATGAACTTCGAAGCTTCATCCATCCTAGGGCACAAGTAAGTGAGGTGATTGTCCTTACAAATCTTGCAAGGAAACTTAACCTTACGCTTATTTTGCTTGTCCCCCCCAGCATTTTTATTGTTCTTGTCATTATTGTTGGCATTCTCATTTTTATTCCCACCCTTCTTATTATTGTTTTACCCTTTTTTCTATTCCGTCCGGGTTGTTGGTTACCCTTCTGGTCAGACGATTGCACAACAAGTACATTCACCGTTTGGGTGGGCTGAGATGAAGCCGTAGCTTGTCCCGAGGCAGATTGGTTGATTGATAATTGAGAAACTTGTTTCACAACCAAACCTGCAGGTTTCTTACTTGCACTACCCACAATGCCATCGGCATGTGGTCCAGGTTTGACCTTGGGATCGAAACTAGAACGAGGGGCATTAGGTATAATCTCATATAACAAACCAGACTGAGCATAGATCAAGTCTAGTTCCTATGCCCTAAATATGGCTTGTTCCTCATTCTGCACTCCGGATGTGGAAACATCCTTCGCGATATATGGAAATAAAGACTTGAGGAACCACTCAAGGAGGAATTTCGGTGGTATAAAGGCTTTGATTAATCTCTTCCGTCTACGCCACTCCTGAATATGATCAGAAATATGGGTGGCTTTATCTTGCTGAAATGTCGACAAGAGTTTAGTACCAACATCATATCGTATCGGTAGCTGGAAGTGATTAAGGAAAGTCATCACAAGGTCATCGAACAAAGTAAAGGCACCCCTAGGTAACTCTATGTACCATTTCACCGTAGGCCCTGTAAGGGTGCATTGAAATAGTCTCAAACGGACTGAGTCCTAATGCAATGAATTGGAAGAGCACCATAGGTGGAATGTCGTAACGTGTTCACTCGGATCCTCTCCTGGTTTGCCTTCGAACTTAGGTATGTCCAAAGGAAGCTTGGTAGGGATAGCCGGCCAAGCCGGGTCATGAGCCACAGGATCGTTCGTAAGTCTTGATAAATCAGGTAAATTGAGTGTCGCAAGGAAAGGGAGCTTAGCATGATGAGGTTTAGGGACCGCTCCCTGGTTCATATAGGATCGATTACCACCATGACCTTGGCCATAGTGACCTCCTCCTGTATGACTCATATAGGGTGGTGTGGAAGTCGCATAATGAGGTGGACCTTGACTAGTAGGAGCTACAAATCCATAGTTGGGAGAGTAAGCAGGTTGTGAATACCCACCTCCGTAAGGTAAAGAGACCTGTCCATACTGCGCCCCATAGTAGGGTCCATAGGTCACCGCTTGCGATGCCCCATGAGACACTCCATAGGTAGGAATATACATTCTGGAAGTAGGGATATATGTCGAGGAAGTAGCAACCTGACCTCTAGAAACATGAACATAACCTCCCGAAACTATGGGTGGTATGTAGGCTTGAGACACAACTAGTCTAGTAACCGCAGTACGGATCTGACTCGTAGCTACGTGCCGACTCGAAGGACCACGAGAGTAAGGTGGAGGGTTTTCACTTGAAGAACTCAGAAGCAAGGATGAAGGAATATCGGTAAGAAGATATGTGCTAGTGCCTATCGTCACTCGTCTAGAACCTGGTATCGCTATGGGATCACTAACTCTAGACCTAGAAGGTATATAAGATGTAGCTTCCACCGCTGGGATGGAAGGTGCAATATGACTAGTACTCCTAAACCTCTCCGCAAGTTAAGGCATGGGAATGCCCCCAGGTATAGTGTTAGGATCAAAGTCGGATTCAACATGAAATGTCAAATCATGCATAGGAAAACCAGTGGTAACATAACCACCATAGCTGGTGCTAGGAGGGTCAAAGTGAGTCTCAGCATCATCCGGCATTCCATACCAGTATCGGGTCAATGGGGAATCTGGCCTAGTATGAGTAGGTCTATCATGTAAAGATCCTATCTGGGAAATAACGGGACCGATCTCAGCTAGGTCAGGTGAGGGATCATATGTAGGAGTAAATTCCCCATCGTCAACACGAATAGGAGGAGGTGGGTTAGGAATAATCTCTGAATGATCCTCCATGGTGTGTGAATCAATGTGTGACACAGTCCGCCTGGACCGACTAGGCCCCTCTCCCAAAGGAGGAGGAGAAGTGGAAGGCGGAAGTCCTGCTAACGGACGAGAACGGTGCAGAACCGCACCTGACTCCACAATGACTCAACAAAAAAGCAAATATTCTCTATTTACGTCAACCCTAGGCCAACTAGCGTGCACAGAGCAACCACTATAAAATCTAAAGCCAATAGCAATCAAACAAGGGCTGGATAAGTGAGCTCCCAAATGTGGCCGGTATGTCTCGCCTAGGAGAGGTTTGAGAGGCCCTTGTCACCACAAGCAGAGGTTCGAAACCAATTATTGTGGCCCTCAGCTTCAACGCGTAAAGCGACTGTGCTGTCTGACCCCAACCTGGTCGGGACACATGCAGAATAACCTCTACACGTACCCCCTCGATATCCTAGGTAAGGTCACTAAGGTCACCTCGATATAATCAATGCTCAGGCAGATAGTTGCAGGCGGGATTGACCGTATGGGCAAGGTAGCAAAGCCCGAAATTCCCGAAACAGCCCCCAGATACGAATACAATCCTGGCTATATCGTCGGTGCTACATAGTTACCAACCAGGGGTTATCCCGATCAACAACCGGTCACACTGCCTAGTGCTTGACTCCCTTTTGAGAGGAGCTTCCCTGAGAACGCTAGTTATATAAAGGATTTCACACACTCCCTGGACAGACACCTAGTTGTTGTAGTTTAGTGATCTTGGAGAATTAACTTTCAATGAACTATTCCAAGATCCTAAAACCTAAGCTTGTTGGTGCACCCTAGAAAAGAAAAGAGTGTAATTCATTTTATTTAGCGTTGATTTTAGTTGGCTTTATTACTCAAAAAATAGGATATGGTCGTGCAACTAATGGTGTTATGACGCAACAAGAAGTAAAATGCACACCTAACAATCAATGCAAATGCATTGTGTCCATGAAAATAGGGTATGCGTACTACGTGAATGCACAACTTCTTCTTCAAATGCTGAATGCAAATTTCCCTATATGAATTCCTAACTATTACTCCAAAGCAAATCTAGATCTAATGCAAGTACAATGCAAAATGCATAATGCAATGCATGATGATAAGCAAATATTTTTTGGATTTTTTGAAAATAAAGAGATACAAAAAGCAAAAGAATGACTCTAACCACCCTAGACTGTGCAAGAACACATAAACAGCATTCCAGCAAAGCACTAAGGCAAAAGGACTCTAATGCACTAATCTCAAACAAAAAATCAAAGATGCCATGACAAGAACTTTTCTAAAAGAAAAAATTTAGGCTAAAAAAAAAATGTTTCTGGTCAAAAAAAGAGGTATTAACAGACTCAGGCAGTGCCAAAGGAGACTTAGCAACTAACAGCATTCACCCAGCAATCCACTATCTTCCACAAAAGGTAAAAAACCAGGGTATACGCGACTGTGTGCAGTGAACCCACGTGTATACGCGGAAATCCCAGGGGAAACCGCGTGTATACGCGACTGTAAGTAACAAACCCGCGTACAGGAAGAAAAAGATGCACAAATTCCAGGCAAACAGATAGGCTGAGACTAAATTCACACCAATCAGGCTCTACCAGGAATACATGCCCCCATACTCGACATGAAAACAAGAGAGAGAGAGCAATTCAAATACATTGAATGCCAAGAGATCAACCCCCAAAGGACAATTACTAGGAACTCCCCAGCGGAGTTGCCAATTCTGTTACGGAGAGAAATTCCTATGGCTTGGGGTACCACAATAGACAGCTAGACTCCAGAAATCAATCTTTCCCAATATGCAATAGAAATAAAAACATCTAACACTAAAGGATCGAACCTCGTATCTTTTTTCAGACGGTTGAAGTAGATCCCCGTTGGGCTTTCCAATCTTCAGCTTGAATTGTTATAGCATGTCCTCAACAAAAAGTAAACAATACAAGCATACTATATTTCATGGTGTTAGATCTATTCTAGCATATATAATCAATAATGTATAAGCATTTGACATATTCCAATGGATGCAACATTCATTCAAATACACATTACTGGACAGGAAAAGATATTTATATTAATATGAATTAGAGATTACAAGTGACAACCTCTGACAGCATGTCTGTGAACCGGAGAAACTGAATCCCCCACTTGGGCCTCCACCACCTCAATCCTCCATCACTCCGATAGCAAGCTCACTAACAAAGGCAAGCTTGGGAAGAACACAATAGTGCTCCAAAGGGACAAAGGGATGCAGACTCAAGTATAGTTCTGGAAACAATGGACTATAGTTTCGATACTCTCAATTCTCTCTTATGCTTTCAATGTCTCAATGGTTCCTTATATAGCTTTTCAAAGTGATACTGAAAGGTAGAATCCGTGCGATCTCAAGGCATATGGAAGGCCAGGAGTCATATGAGTCAGGTCCAATTCAAGGAACACTCCAACAGTTTTGGATTATGTACACATCCCGATGTATGCGACTATAGAGGGAATATCCGCGTATGTACGCGGTTATCGAGGAAAAGGCCGCGTATATCATTTTTCTAATGTTTTTAGGGATGGTCAATGATACATCAAAAGACAACAAATGGTCCATAGGGAATAATGAGTTTGCAGCGGGACAGGGGAAGGCCATACAATGTGTGATTCACCTAGTGTGGTGAAATCCGCTATAACAGCTTGGAAGGGGGTTAGTTCAGTGAAAGGAAGAATATGGTCTGAAATTTTTTCATATCATGACCTTGAAAGAGGTTGATGGGGTATTTATATGTTCTAAGGGGTTTGTTCATTGGTTTGAAATTAAAAATAATTGAAAATCCTAAGTATTAACATTGAAAATGTGTTTGGATAAGAAAATTCGTACAAGGTTATATGGTAACAAGAATTGAGGGCCTAGGTGTACAACAAAAAAGATCAAAGGCTGCAGATTATTTTGCCAAGGTAAGGTGCTTAGTCTAAAAAATATTGATATTGGAAGAAGAGGGTTAACTTGCAAGACGGATCAATCGTTGGATGGATAGAAGGAGATAGATCAACATAAGGCATATATTTCTCTAAGAAAACATGCAAGGAGAAATTATGTTGTTGGATGCGTGAAACCCTATAGGCCCTCCATATTTCAATGACTGAGATAATATGATGTTGAAGATATACAACTAGAGTGGATTTCACAATCTCAACATGTGCAAGGAAATGAAATTTTCACATTTGCGAAATCGCATAGCCTCCACATGTTTTGATGGTCAATATCATTCAGTGATAAGGATCTGCGGTGGAGATTCATTTCACAGTGACAACTTACACGAGATAATTAGATTTCTCAATCTGCAAAATCCCATAGGACCTGCATGTTTTAACATATGTGATCTTGGGCAGAGATAGATTAACGATAGACATTGATTTTGTAGTTGAAACATGCACGAGTAAATGGACTTTTTGGATCTGCCAAATCTGGTAGGACCCACAAATTTGAATGGTGGAGATATGGATAGATTCTTGATCCACAGTCCAGGATGATTTCATAATGAGAACTATCAAGGGGTAAATCATATTGGAGGATTGCAAAATAAAATAGAGGATTTATCTTTTGGTGGCTCATATTAAGCTCTAAATCCGATCTACGACTACAAACTATTTCACAAATGAAAGATGCATGGAGGGAAGAACTTTCTGAAATCACAAAATCTACTAGAGACTGCACCATTGGACTGTTGAGATGCATGGTAGATTAATATCTACGGTTGCAGATAATTTCTTAGCTTAAATATGCAAGGAAAAATGGAATGGTGGAGGATGCAAAATGAAGTTAAAGGGGAGATAGAATAAAGGGTGACGATTTAAGAAGATGTAGATCTATAGTTGATAGTGATTTCGCAAGATGAAAGTGTGAGGAAGAAGAAAATTGGTGGATCTATGAAATGTAGTAAAAGGGTATAGGAAATGAATGGTGCAGATTAGATCCGAGGACGATATATGGTCCAAAAACCATTTTGCAATGGGAACATGATCACTCTAAGTATAGAATTTAATCTGCAAAACCGATTAAAATAGATGAAGATCACCGACTTAGAAATATCTGTATCTAGACCAATGGATATAATTCAATTTGAAATTGTGATCTATAGGAAAGATAAGGGAGGTAGCATTGTAATGGAGGGAAATGGAGGATTAAGGTGGAAAAAAGATTGACAACATAGAATGAATCATGCAGGATGGAGGGCTAAGAATTGTTTCTACTATAGAAGGTGCAAGACTAATATGGATATAAAGAAATATAAAAGTACTGTGCATGTGGAATTAGGGCATTAGTTTATTCTCATGCATTGGAAAATTAAAGCTAAGGACTGTGCGGAAGCATCCAATTCACACAACGTCTTTTGGACACTTGTCAATATAATAAGTAGGCCTTTTGTTCCCATTGGAGTTATTTAAAATGGATCAAGTTGAGAATGTAGAAGCTTAGAACTTAGAATACCAGAAAATTGAGAAATTGTTTGAAGATAAAGATGTGTAATTTTTTGACACCATATTCCTTAATGGACCTTTTGATACTGTTAAACAAAATCTAAAGGTTCTAAAATATCAAGGAACAAATATTCATAACGTCTACCAGTCCCATTTTCATTATTTTACTATCGACAAAACCCTATACTTCCCCAAATTCATTGATTGGTGTGCTAACAAATATTCCCTCTCTGAAAGAGTAATAATGGATAATCCCAGTTAAAAAATACTTTATCTTGTTAGTCCTTTGGCTGTTAGAAAAAACCTATCAGTCCCTATTGAGTTCACCCTGAAGTCTAAAGAATACATTGAAGATCCTATAGTCCAATATTTTAGGAAATTTGCAATAGAGAAGAAACAAGAATTCTTCAAGAGTTGTTTCAAACTAGATGTCCAACTACAAATCCTACCATTCCCCGTAGATGCAAACTTTTTTTAACAAAGAAACCCAGTGTATAACCTTGATGAGCCAGTTCCTATGGTTAGACGCAGACAAGTATATCATTGAACCCCTTATGAGTCTATTGTTTGTTTTGAGTACTTGTCCAATTGATTCTATAAAGTCCAATTATTTGATACAAACTTTGTGCCTTAAATTTGATGAATTCTTGGATGAGAACATTCATTCTTAGTTTGTGGATTCCCACAAGAACAAGACTTTCATATTTCAGTTTTATTTACTGGAAATGTTTTTATCATTCAATGAGGAGAATTTACAGTTTCCTGAGATGGTACTTACTGATAAAATTAATATGGATTACACTAAGTTTATGAATTTCTTCATGTTTGAAGTGTACAGTGCCATTTTTCAGAAGAAATTGGGTAGAGTATTTCCAAAAATGAAAAACATATTGCAATTTTCTTCAGAGAAAAGGATTGGTGATTAGTTTCTGTTTCAGAAAGGGACAATGATTAGGTTGTATGGATTTGTTCATCGGCCTTATTTATTGCCTTCATTTTTAACCCCTAGAGTGTTTTGAATGGAATTGATTAGACAAAAATTGATAGTGGAGACTAGACACTTTTTAAATTTCAAGAAGTCTACTAAGATCAGATATCCATGGGTTGTAGGCCCTTTTATCATAAAAAATAAAGCCTCTGTTTCAATGATCAAGAATTTGCTAAAAAAGATGGGTTTTTTGACAGAATATGCTATTAATGATGACCCCCATCATGTTATTTCAAATAGAAGACAGGCTCTAAAAAGGAAACCCTTTGAGCATGATGAGGTTCTTGGATTAGCAGAAGCTTCAAATTGGTCCTATTATCCACATGAAAATCAAAAGGATATTGATATTCAGGAAGATTCAACTTCTTTTGTAAGATAAATTACTTCATTATAGGCTGGAACTTCCAACTTGGTCTCAATAGCTAAGAAGATCACACCTTTATCCAGTTTCTCAAAAAGGACTAACAAGAGATATTTTTCAGATGCCATGGTGACTAAAGAAGAGGATACTGCTAGGACTTTAAAGAAGCAAAGAATTGAATCAGAAGGAAAACTTGTCCAAGCTACAGAAGAAGACAAAGTTAAGAAAAAGATGAAAGTGACAAGGCATACTTTTGAGGTGAAGGAATATGCATTTGTTGATACACCGGCTAATTCCACATCTCAATTTTGAAATAAAATAGAATTGATAGAGAAGTACAAAGAGACTAAAGATATAACTTCAGAAGAATATTTGAAGTTGTATTCAGAAGTATGGAGAGTATCTAATCAAGATGTATCCCTTATTTGAGATTATTCTCAGAATACTTTGAGCTTGGCATTGGAAACCAAGAAAATGGTTGTTGAAATGAAGATGGATTTGGAAAACATACCTATACCTGACCTGATAGATCTGCACAATAAAACATTGGATATTATTTTTATTGATCTGTTGAAAGATACCTTAAAATTGTGAGTGTTACAAACCAGTAAAAGAAGAATTTAGAATCAATTGAGACAGGAGAAGGTGGATAACAAATCCCACCGTGAACAAATAAATAAGTTGCATACAAATCTACTCGATGCTAAGATCCAACCAGATAAGGGAGCAGAGATACAGAAATTGCTCAATGAAAAGGAGAATGTTTTCCACCTATTGAAAAAGAAGCTAAAAATTCCTTCTACACAGATGATACAAGCACCTGAATTAGATGAACTTGAAAAGGAAAAAGAAGGATTGAGTAGTGAGTTGACTGATTGCAAGGCTAAATTATTAAAGTTTGCTGAAAAAAGAAACTATGGTATAAATACATGACTCTTGTAGTAGAGAGTGAGAAGACTTTGTTAGCACCGGAAATGAGCCAAAGGTTGCGGAAGGGCCCACCTCCAGGTAACAACAAAACTGCTTTTGGCCGTGCCTCCATCCCTGTGTGGTCAGAGAGGGATCTCTCGTTCCTCACTGGAGCAGCTCCACATAAGGTTGTCAATCTTATGTGTCACCAAAGTCTACTTCGGATAGGATCTTCAGTTGGTATGATCAGGGGGCTAGGATCCTGAATGGGGCAAAGTGGGTCGAGGTAGGTGCATGGTGGGGTTATTGGGGTTAAAGAACCATGGAAAAATGGAGTCGAAAATTGCGCAAGAAATGATTACAAATGGAAAGAATGATGAAAGGTAGCAAATGGAGGCAAGATAGATGCTGATTTCCCAATCAGGAGATTTTAGCGAGTGTTTTGGAGGACAAGAAAGAACAGTCCATCTCATGGAGCATCGGCGAGATTAATTCCATGAGACTTTAGAAGAACCATTTTTAATGCCTAGAACAACAGTCGGAGCGTAGCAAGTATGAATTCCAAACCACTATACCCTATGTTGTAGGCATGGAAGCAATAAACAAAATAGAGTGAAAACAAGGAAACACAATTTACACATAAAGAAAGCACTTATTGGGAAAAGCAACAACATAGGAATCTCTGCTGTGAATGATAGTCTTCCAATGTAATTTTATTCATACATAGGTATCAATATTTTGGAAATGGGAGCCTCAACCCAGGATTGTTTCCCAATCCAATTTTCTAACTCCTTTCTCCCTCTATCGGGAGCATTTTTATACAACCCTAATGCTGAGACTACAGAATAAAAAACTGTTACAAGTCACCATCCAGCGTTAACAGTGCAAAGAGTGGGCTATCACCATGTTTTACAAATATAAACAAACATTATGGAGATGGAGTGCATGATAATGTGGGCTAACAGCGCAGAGTCTCCCACAATATTTCTTTGTGAAAATGACTCCCACGCGACGTGCTGATGAATGATTGTCTACACACACTACCTTTGACCCATTTTGGGTCTCCTTGTCCAGCTGGAGACTGCTGATCAAAGGCTGACAAGAAGGCCCAAATCCTTCTCTCTACCATTCTCCCAACCTCATCCTCCATCTAGAAACATTGTTATATGAGGAGGCCGGAGAGAGAGTGGCCAAACGCTAGGTGATGATAAGCGACTTAAGAAGCTTATCATCCTTGTACTATCTTCTTCCTCCTATGAGGAGGATCTTCTCACGAGCCATGTAGGCAGGTGTGCACCTGTCCCTCTCTTTTCCCACTACTAAGCAGCCAAATGGAACCCCCAAGAATGGCGTTGGAGGCTTTGGAACCACCTGGTCCCAGCACAAGATTTTTCTCCAACAGTTCTGCCACTACTACGAGTTGGGACTTCGAAGGTCGAGACTGCAGCTGAGAGTGCCAGAGGGACATTGCTAGGATGTCCAAACCCATGCACCGCATATCCAGAGATTGGGTGGTGTAGAAGTGGGTGAATCCCTCTTTGTATCTAACATCTGTGCCCTGGTGGTTGAAAGTATTCTGGCATGGACAACCAGAACACAGATTTTGGGCCTTCCTACCAAGAGTACTCCTTGTCGAACTAATTTCTCGAACCACACTGTCATGGTTGTCTATGGAAGAACTCAACACTGCTTGGGATTCAACTTCATATAGATCTTTCCATCTACACAATTCCACATCTCAAAGCTCTTCCGAAGGTGGTGCTATATAGTGCAAGAAAGAAATGCTTCAGGAAGGGCTGCTTCTTTGAAATGGCTATGATGGTGGCATGTGTGGTGCTAGAGTGTAGCTTTTTCCCTCCTGATGTTCAATCATATTATACGACATGGCTAAGATTCTGAATCATTTCCATGTGGCTGCCAAGCTGGTTCTAAGGGTTACAAATTCGACCATCTCCTACCCTTTCCGTCACCTTGATGGTGGTGTCGGGCTGTTTTAGTTCACAGCATCCCTCGATCTCATGTAAATTCCAGGTTTGTCACCTCAGTGAATCAAACCTCTATCTCTCTCACGACTTACATTGCAACAAAAACTATGCCACACTTGCAATCCGAAGAGTTGTGCCATAGGATGAGACTTCCACCTCAGGCGTATCGCGAATGGCATCAAAGGAATCGACCAATCTGCGATGAGGCAGATTACACGTGTGAACACCCCCTCCACTGTCATTTCCACACAGGATGGGAGATTTTCACTTTGGGAGTCTTCTTCATCCGTTCGATCAAAGGAAGCTTTTGTATCCACCGTCCACATTCCACTTATCTTGCCACCGATATTTCTCTTTGATATGCCACGGGTGGTTTGGATCATGATACGTTCTGAGTCATGGATCAAGGCTGACCCTCATGTAGTCTTCGATCAAAATAGTCTTCGCCCCTTTTTTACAATAGAGAACTCAACTATTCGCCCGTGTTGGTTCGTCCTACAAAATGAACTGTAGCCACTGATCTTTTCTCGCTTTTATCACAGCCATTGATCCTTTTGACCTCTATTCCTTTTCATGATTTGAGATTGCGGTTTTACCCGCACAAGTATGGATTACAAAATCACTGTAGTACGTAGATCTACCCCAAGCCACATCTCAACCGTTGAAAGCTTCCGGTCATTAATGGATTTTGCGATCCGGGAAAGGAGCTTGGACCGCACATGTTTGTCTGCGTGAAGCGATCTAGAACCGTTGATCTACCTCTGATCAATAGAATCCCTTGAATATGGATCATGCCCAATTTCATGATACACTTGCCGCTTTCATCATTGAAGGATGGTCACACGGGATTCGAGGGGCTGGGACCCTTACTGAACCTCTGTTAAGCCCTCGAATCAACTGTTAAAACAAAGTGTTAACAACTGGCTCCATGAGGGATGCTACCCTCCCAACGAGGTATCCAATAACCCCCATAGAACAAGTGCCAAATCCATTGGGCCACCTTCAGCTCGTCTTGGGCCTCTCCATTTTGCTTCATGCTGCTGCTTCAGCGAATACATGACACTCTTGCAAATCATGCTGGAGACTATAAACCTATGATAGTAACTGAAAATGGAAACAAACTTAAAACAATAATGAAGGAAATGCTCGATAATATATGAACTTATTTTCTCCTACCTACTCTACCTAATTTTGTACACAAGTCCAACTAAGTGAAATCAAACTTCCAATGAATCCAATCAAGCAACTCGCCTAATATTCTTGTTCTTGTATGGTGATTGATGGAAGAAAATGAAATAGATAATGGGAGAAGGGAATGATAAACAAACTGATGTTTAAGTCAGAGATATGACCAATCATTTCCTTCTCCCATACCCTCCATGTATTTGGACACAGGGTCATAAAAAACATGACAACCCTCAAAACATTCTGTCATTGGCTGACCATGAGAAAGATGCCCCAACTGTAAATTCCCTTGCACACCGTCAAACCGATATTCAAAAGAACCATGCAAGGAAAACATGTGACAATTTCCAATAGAAACATCCACAACTTCATCTAAAACTTCTGATTTTAAAACTCCATGTTCTTTATATGTTTCAACAGAAACATTATTCATTTCTTCAACATGTCTAGTTTTCGCTATGTCTTCATACTTCTAATTTTGGATTGCAATGAGATTTTCCTTACTAACAAAAATTGTGACAAGCTGATTGCATTCTTCATAAAACAAATCAATATACCCATCTCCTGCCAAATCACTAGGCTGATCATCTCCTTCAAGCAAAGAGAGATTTATATATTCATGTAAATCTTTGGGTGTAATATGAATCTGATCAACATGCAGCAGTCCTCCTTCAACGACTATTTAAAAATCTGATTTCTCGTTACTTGCATTTTCAGAAAATGAACATGTGCAAGGACTATAAGACTGAGATTTTCCAGAATTATCATCTTTTGTGTAATCAATCACACAAGCACTGTAACTTTCAAGAGATTGCTGCTGTGAAAAGGAATTTTCTGTTTGTGAAGGGGAGGCCTCTTCTTGTAACAAAAATTCAGAAGTTGAATAACATGAGGAAGAATTCAATTGACAGTCCCAACCTCTCTCTTGGTCACACATAGAATGGAAAGAATGCTGCAAATCATCATCAGTTTTAGGAAGAGAGATATAACTGGTTGAAACAGAGCTTTGGTCTATGTCAACTTTAGCTAAGGAAGACAATACTAACTACTGGGAGTTTTCTTGAATATCATGAAAATTGGATTGTCTTTCTTTTTGAGCTGAATATTCATGTAAGATCTCTAAAACCTCTTCATCCAAATACTGATCATCACCACACTCATCTTTCACATTTTCAATGAACTCTCTATCGTGTGTGCAACAATCTTGAAGTAACAACAAAGAAGGATATTGAATTTTGAAATGTTCATGAAATATTGTATGAAAGTATTTAAGGGAAGATAAACTCCCTGGTTGCAATCCCTCATACCAAGACCTTGCATACCCTTCCAAACTAAACATGAATAGTCTCATTAAAGAATATTCATGCCATCCCACTCCCAGCTTATGTATATGCTTATGAAATCTAAATAGATGAATGGCAGCATCATCACCATTTTCATCATTGAATCTTGGAAGATATGTCTACCAATATACCAGAGGTATTTTATTGGGATAACCAGGAATGGAAACAAGATTCATAGGAGCATACCTTGCAGCCCGAGAAGTCATCTTGATGGTGGAGAAACTGAATCAACTCCTCAAACTTTGCAACCCCTTTTGATAGTGGAGCTGCCATAGAATATTATGAAGAATGGATCCTTCACAGATGGAGTCGCCAGGTGAAAAGAGACATGACCTTCTTGATGTCTAACCATTGTTCACCATCAACAGTCAGATCTAAACCTTTCATTCAAATCCAGGGAAGATTTGAGACCTCTCCCCGTCTCTTTCTTTCTGACCACCAGTCTCCCCAGTGGAGTTACCTTCTAGAATCTTTGAGTGGAGTCGCCAGGGAAAATGATACAACCTTTTTCACATGTAAGAATCTCTGTTTGCCCAAAAAAAGTCTTTATCCTTTGAATCTTTGTCGTTCTTCCCAGGGATGATATTCAATCTCATCCACGGCAACGACGCCAGTTTTTTAGCACTGGAAATGAGCCAAAGGGTCTTGAAGGGCCCGCCTCCGGGTAACAGCAAAAATAATTTTGGCTAGGCCACTAGCCCTACACTGTCAGAGAGGGATCTCTCGTTCGTCACCGGAGCAGCTCCACATAAGGTTGTCAGTCTTGTGTGTCACCAGAGTCTACTTCACATAGGATCTTCAGTCAGTATGATCAGGGGGCTAGGATCCTGAATGGGGCAAAGTGGGTCGAGGTAGATGCATGGTGGGGTTATTGGGGTTAAAGGACCATGGGAAAATGGAGTCGAAACCTGCACAAGAAATGATTACAAATGGAAAGAATGACGAAAGGTAGCAAATGAAAACAAGATAGCTACTGATTTCCCAATCGGGAGATTTTAGGAGGTGTTTTGGAGGACAAGAAACAACAATCCATCTCATGGAGCATCGATGAGATGAATTCCATGAGACTTTAGAAGAACCATTGTTAATTCCTAGAACAGTAGTCGAAGCGTAGAAAGTACGAATTCCAAACCACTATACCCTATGTTGCAAGCATGAAAGCAATAAAAAAAATGGAGTGAAAACAAGGAAACACAATTTACACGTAAAGAAAGCACTTATTGGGAAAAAGCAATAACAAAGGAATCTCTATTGTGAATGACAGTCTTCCACTACAATTTTATTCATACATAGGTATCAAGCTTTTACAAATGGGATCCTCAACCTAGGATTGTTTCCCAATCCAATTCTCTAACTTCTTTCTCCCTCTATCGAGAGCATTTTTATACAATCCTAATGCTGAGACTACAGAATAAAAAACTGTTACAAGTCGCCATCCGGTGTTAATAGTGCAAAGAGTGGGCTATCACCACGTTTTACAAATATAAACAAAAATTATGGAGACAGAGCGTGTGATAATGTGGGCTGACAGCATAGAGCCTCCCATAATCCTTCTTCGTGAAAATGACTCCCACGCAATGTGCTGACAAACGATTGTCTCCATAGGCTGCCCTGGACCCATTTTGGGTATCCTTGTCTAGCTGAAGGCTTCCGATCAAAGGATGACAAGAAGGCCCAAATCCTTCTCTCTACCATTCTCCTGACCTCATCCTCCATCTGGTAACATTGTTATGGGAGGAGGCCGGAGAGAGGGTGGCCAAACGCTAGGTGATGATAAGCGACTTAAGAAGATTATCATCCTTGTACTATCTTCTTCCTCCTATGAGGAGGATCTTCCCGCGAACCATGCAGGTAGGTGTGCACCTGTCCCTCTCTTTTCCCACAACTAAGTAGCCAAATGGAACCCCCAGGAATGGCGTTGGAGGCTTTGGACCCACCTGGTCCTAGCATGAGCTTTTGCTCCAATAGTTCTGCCACTACTACGATCTGGGACTTCGAAGGTCAGGACTGTAGCCGGGAGTGTCAGAG
This sequence comes from Pseudotsuga menziesii, assembly GCA_001517045.1. Classification (NCBI taxonomy): domain Eukaryota; kingdom Viridiplantae; phylum Streptophyta; class Pinopsida; order Pinales; family Pinaceae; genus Pseudotsuga; species Pseudotsuga menziesii. Next base: position 304,442 of record LPNX010155471.1, read on the forward strand.
GGACGTCGCTAGGATGTCCAAACCCATGCACCGCATATCTAGAGACTGGGTGGTGTAGAAGTGGGTGAATCCCTATTGGTATCTAACATTTGTGCCTCGACGGTTGAAAGTCTTCTAGCATGGACAACTAGAACACATATTTCGGGCTTGCCTACCAAGAGTACTCCGTGTCAAACTAATTTCTCAAACCACACTGTCATGGTTGTCTATGGAAGACCTCGACACTGCTTGGGATTCAAATTCATATAGATCTTTCCACCTACACAATTCCACATCTCAAATCTCTTCAAAAGGTGGTGCTAAATAGCGCGAGCAGGAAAGGCTGCTTCTTTGAAATGGCTGCAATGGTGGCATGTGTGGCACCAGAGTGGATCTTTTTCCCTCCTGATGTTCAATCATATTATACGGCATGGATAATATTCCAAATCATTTATGCATGGCTGGAAAGTTGGTTCTAAGGGTTGCGGATTTGACCATCTCCTGCCCTTTCCGTCACCTTGACGGTGGTGTCGGGCTATTTTAGTTCACAACATCCCTCGGTCTTGTGTAATTGCCAGGTTTGTTGCCTCAATGAATCAAACCTATATCTCTCTCATGGTTTACATCGCAACAAAAACTGTGCCACGCTTGCAATCTAGGGAGTTGCACCACGGGACGAGACTTCCACCTTAGGCATATCCCGAATGGCTTCAGAGGAATCGACCAATCTGTGATGAGGTAGATTACACATGTGAACGCCCCCTCTATTGTCATTTCCATACAGGATGGGAGATTTGTACTTCAGGAGTCTTCTTCAGCCATTCAATCAAAGGAAGCTTTTGTATCCACCGTCCACGTTCCACTTATTTCGCTGCCAATCTTTCTCTTCGGTACGCCGCAGGAGGTTTGGATCGTGATACGTTATGAGCCGTAGATCTAGGCCTGCCCTCACATAGCCATCGATCGAAATAGGCCCCACCCCTTTTTCGCAAAGGAGAACTCAACTATTTGCCCATGTTGGTTCGTCCCGCAAAATGAACCGTAGCCGCTGATCTTTTCTCACTTTTATTACAACCGTTGATCCTTTTGACCTCTATGCCTTTTCATGATTTGAGATTGCGGTTTTACCCGCACAAGTATGGATTGCAAAAATGTTGTAGGCTATAGATCAGCCCCAAGCCACATCTCAACCGTCGAAAGCTTCCAGTCATTAATGGATTTTGTGATCTGGGAAAGGAGCTTGGACCATGCATGTTTGTCTGCGTGAAGCGATTCAGAACTGTTGATCTGCCTCTCATCAATCGCAACCCTAGAATATGGATCGTGCCCAATGTCATGATACACTTGCCACTTTCATCATTGAAGGATGGTCACATGAGATTCTAGGGGCTGGGACCCTTACCAAACCTCTGTCAAGCCCTCGAATCAACTGTTAAAATGGAGTGTTAACAGACTCTCAAAATAAAATATGATGAAATGGAAAGGAAATCGCTAGAGAAATAATTAGAATGCAAAATTTTTTTCCTACAATTGAATCCAGTGAGAAAACCATTGTCTAGGCTATGCCATAGATCAGCCTGAAAGATTTAGAGTTGGATGGATTAAAGAAACAAAATAAAAATATGGAAAACTTGGCAGTTAAAAGGGAACAAGAAAGAAATATTTGGGAAGCCAAGTTCCAGGCTTGGGAATCTAAATTCCAGGAATTAAAAATAAAGAACGATAATCTCATGAAACAGGTAACAGTTCAACATCAATGCAAGGGGAAAAAACATATTATTTGGGATGCCATTATTGCAGAAGAAAGAAAGTTGAGACCATACCATTATTGCAGGATAAAGAGGTGTTTCAGTCATCTAGAAAAATTATGACAACAACCATGGAGAAATTGAATAAAAAGGAAATTGATTATGCCAATAATGCCATCAACTTTTTTAATGGATTAACAAAGGATGATTTGAAAAATGCAAATATCAAGGACAAAATATCAATTATAACCTGGTCCAGGAAGGTAGTGAACAACTATCATTATTTAGACACAATGCATGCCAAAATTGATATCATGGCACATAAATTGAATCTCTTTAGAGATATGTTTGATACCTTATTTAAGAAAGGACTCCCATTCTTTTGGGAATAAAAGGGCACAATGCTGACTTAGAAGGAATACCAGGAAAAGATGATTTAATGCAAATCAGATCACACCAGTTTCTTTGATATGAACAATCATTGTCTGGAAAGATGATTGTTGACAAGTTGGTTGATGCATTTGAAATATTTTTTACTTTTAAATAATCATGTGCACATATACATAATTATTATTATAGGGATCATATAGAATTGTGTGTGTTGGAAAAGGAGATTTCCACTTTGGATCTTCCATTTGCAAACCAATGGAAAACAATAGAAACATTTGGGAGGACCGGGTACACGTTGCATTCTTGAAGACATGGTAGATTATGGAGAATTGAATACTGAAGAATATTTATTAGGCATTAGTTTATTTTCTTGAATCTATTAGTAGTTTGTCGAATGACACATGTAAAGGAAGTTATTCCTATTTTTAGCAGCTAGTTTTATTCCATCTCATGGAGCAATTATATGAGAACCTCTAAGTTGTATTGAAAAAGGGTTGGAACCCATAATAACTATGTTGTGTATTTTGATATTTATCTTAATAAAATTACAGAGTTGAAGATGGCCTTTTTTTCAAAGATTCATGTGTTTTTTATGACAGTCTGTATTTTCCTTTCTTACTGTGAATGTTCTTCCTGTATTACCTTTCATTATGTATTCCTTCATGTATAAAATGAGTGTTTAATGGTTCCAAATTCATATGTATATGATCTAGATTTTATTTCATATATTCACCAAGTTTTTACATCAAATTTAGCATTGGATTCATCTCTGATAGATGCCCATGTTAATGGACTGTCATTATTCCATCTTTTACACCATACTCAAGCATTTTGACTGTAAATGAATATATATATTTCCTTTGTTGATGTTTCCAAGAAAACAACTTTGTGATTGATAATATATATTTTGAATCCATATCCAAATGTTTACTTTCCTTGTTTCAACCCAAAAACACAATTTGATTCTTTATTTTATTTACATATCTGGCCTTGTTAAAACATCCATTGAGAGATCCCTCTCTGGAAAGAAAGAAGCCAAATTTATTTCCTAAAGTTGGTTTTGTGGTTACCTTGAGATTTCTTTTCACAACATGAGTTATATATTGAGTGATAACAGAATGAAGAACAAGAACATAAGCTATAAGAGATGAAACACAAGTGTTATAAATATTAGGAAGATACAAAAAATGTAATAATTGGGGAAATACAAATAAGATACAGTTTCATATTCAAGAATTAATTATTAAAATGCCACAAAGCCTCCTATGACTAATAATGCACATATCACATGAGTTTAGTTTGATAATTTTCTTGAGGTTGAGAATAAAAAAATAACAGGTGCAATTCCAAGCAAGAGAAGTTTCAACCCTAAAATGGTTGCACAAAAAGTCTACCGAGTATTGCAAGTAGGTATGGATATCTGTTATGAAATATTGGTACTATCTTGGTGGATTTCCCCTAATTTGCCAATAAAATGTCTAGAATCTAAAGTAGAATGGAAAAATAAAGCATGAAAATATGTGTGTTTGTGTGTGTGTTGGAACCTATGGTTCATTGGTAACCTCACCTTGTTAGATTGAAGGGAGTTGACTGCTGAAATGAGTCGACCATCAACTAATGTTTTTCCACTTTGGATTTTAGATCCACTTTCTATGGACAATTATAACTAATGTGGTCTCATGGACGTTGGTTTGGTCCATATCCAAACATGTTTATAGATGGTCTCTTAGATGGGTTTATCATCACAACATGGTATCAAAGTTGGTCGGTTCATGATTAAGGGGTTTGCATAATTGATGAGTTTCATTAGACATTGGTTTTTTTATGATATGCACTTTGTTGTTGGGTCGAGGAGAATGGTGAATCATTGAATTTGATGATTGTGCCCTATTTTTTTGGCATGATATAAATATTTAGGTATATCAAGTTCAATGCATTTCTATTGGAACATCTGGAATGCTCACTAATTTGGGTGCGCCAACTTCTATGGGCATGAAGATGCACACGTCGGGTGGATTTTTGTTCTTGGAAGAATGGTGAACTGTGGGATTCCCTAAACGATGAGATCTTGAAATGTCTTGAGTGTTATTTTTCCAAAATTATGATTACCTAATTTTTTGGTGGATAAGTGTTATTTGATTGGGTATGTTATTGGTTACCCTGATTATGGTGCTCGAATTGTGAGGAATATCAATTTTTCATCGAATTGTATTGGTCAATGAAGTATTGACAAGTGAAATTTTTTGATCGACTAGAGACAATATCATATATTATTGAATAGATACTCAAGGAATGAACAACCACATATTTGACGCATTGGTATAGCTTGTGTTTCCCTAAAAATTATTTGGGTAGAGTACTAGAATCATTAACTAGAGGGCTCGACCAGACAATAAATTAACTGGATGGATAAATTACATTTTGGAGTTGTTGACGTGTAAATATTGTCGACTAAGAATAGATTGTTTAATTGAATAACACTTGACTTTTCCATTGAATGATTTCCTTTGGGTGATCAACTTATCAATATATCAACTACAAGTCCATTTGGAATTTGGTTGAATAAGGATTGAATGACAAAATATTTACATTTTCTGTGTATTGGACCTTCAATATATTGATTGAATAAGCCTTGGAGGAAGTGACTGGCATATGCTTGACTTGGTATAAGTCAACTAGTGCAAATGGAGATAGTCATTCTTTGAATGTACATTGAAATCCTATTGAAGATGTGTTTCTTTGATGAAAATGAAGCCTTAGATTTCTGAAAATTACAAGAGATTCGTGATAAGAAGTCTATTGTCTGGCAAGAATCCCATGACCAACTTCAACAAAAACTTATTTCCTTGCGCTTAGAATATAAATATGATTTGAAAGAGTTGCATTATAAAAAGTGGACACACATTTTTTTGGATGATGAAATCATTTTGCGATCAAGTTTTTGGCCAAAAAATAGGACGTTGATTTTAATGATTTTTAAACGAAAAAATATTTTTTAACAGAACTATTTTTCTGCCGAACTATGGTTCAGCTGAAAATTAGTTGGGTCAAAAATGTGTTACTACCTTAAAATTGCAATGTTTTTATTTTGTTCAATTTTGGAAGGTAAAACCAATATCTAGTAATGCAAAGTGACTCTCATAATTGATACCATTATTTTTTTCATTGAATCTACTTTTTGTATGTACATATTTTGTTGTATTTAGTTGAGATCTTATAATTTAAAACAAAAGTTATTATGTGTTTATTTTGGTGTTATTGCTTTCAAAATTTAGAGAAATGAAAATTTAATAACTTCCAAAATACACAATAAAAAATTTGAAAAAATATGGGATTGTTAATTGGAGTGTCTATTTCAATAGCGTACTCTTATATTGTTTAGTTTTAGAGGAAATTGAGAGAAATGTCCACTCAAAATAAACATGTTGATATTTGAAAATTTTTCCACATATATCTAATTCAAAAAAATATTATAATTACTATATTCACCTATTGGATGCGAAGTTATAGTCAGGTAGTAATACACTTTGTATAGATTGTTGTAGCATATTTTGTTTTTAAGAAACACAAGATTAACAATGAGTTCATGTGACTCAAAAAACAAGACTATTGATTAGTCCTTTCATTTTATAAGAACATATTCTCAAACATTTGCTAAATTAACATATCAAATATCAATATAAAAAAAATGAAAAAATAATCAATAGAAAGCTAACATCATTCACCAATTTTTATTTTTACTGTAAAATGAAATTGTAAACATAAATATAATTTTTTTTTGCTAAAGTTGACAAGCATGAAAAAACCAGATTTTTTTTTTTATAGCACCCCCCAAAATATACACCCATATTCATGATTTTACTACTTTTAAGATATCGTTTCCTTGTTGTAGATAAAGAATGAAGGACTAAAGTATTAATTAAAGGTTGATCATTCCTTTCTTGAATGTGAATCTTCTCTTTTCTAGACTATTGTCTTACAAAAAATGAATGAGAAATGCAGGAAGACTGTTTTCCTAGAAAACACCATAGAAAATATTTTCCAAAATCTTGTTGATGAATTTGGAGACAAGATTGATCTCATTTATGATATGGTGCGTGAGGTTAAGGTTGTTTCTCATTCCAAAAATAGATCCTTTAATAAGAATATTTGTATACTAGAGGAAGATAATACCTAACTAGCTAATGAAGTTTCCCATTTGCAAGCCTCTATTGATAAGCTTTAGAAAGAAGCTTTTCCTCTGTTATAATTTTAGCTTAGAGGTATAATTTTCATCTCTTTCAACATTATTGTGTTATTCAATTCATCCCACAATTATAGGATTATTAATTTGCACAAGAAATAAAAGTAAGGATCACTAAAAGATAACTATGCACAAGAGACACAAAGATTTTACCCTGGGAAACCTAAATGAGAGAAATCTCAACAAACTTTTCTTTGAATAAATCAATCCAAATTTAAAATATAATACCAAACATAAATATTAAGGCGTAGAAAAAGAGTGTTCTCTTCTTCCACAAGAAACACTAGTGAACCTTGAGAGAGATAGAGATAATAAGATAACCCCAAAAATTATTTCTAGTGATATTAATTTATCCTACTTGAGAAGTCCACACCAATAAAGAGAGATGAGATTACTTGAATGTGAAAAATGAAGTGTGAGAAAACTTCTATTTGTATTCTTTAGATGACTTTATTTTCACTATTGAGGCCGACTTTTACTTTTGTCTTCTTGGTCCAAGTTCTCCCTTTTACTAGGGTTTTCTTTCCCTTTCTTATCTTTCTCTTTATTTTGGAATTTCTTTAATGGATTTTCTTGAATTATTTGGATATTTCTTCATCATAGAAAATTTATCCTCATTGATATATAATCACATGTAGTCATATTCTTCCCCAATATCTCTAATGTTTATTTTACCATTCTAAGAAGTCTCGATCACTTCTTAGATCCAATTGTTAACTTCAACATTAAATTGTACTTTGTCTAATATACAAGGAGATTATATCTCCTCGTAATATAGACAAGTCATATCACTCGATAATAATAGATCAATCCCTCTACAAAGTACTCCCACATAGTGAGTACGCAATGTGACCTCTATCCTATTACCAATATAGTCAACACATGAATGGGTGATGCTAACCATATGATCCCTCTATACATTTAGTCAACACATGATTAGTCAGGACTACGATGGGGTCATTCTATCCATGGGTTGTGAACCTCTAAGAAAATGATCTACATAATGTTATCCCAATTCTATAACCATGGAGAACATCAATGTTCCCTATGAGAAATGGACATATTTTGAGTCATGCCACACCATTAAATTTGTGAGAATGTCCTTCAGTACTGCATCTGCATATGTACGGTACATGTACTACATCAAGATCTATATTGCATATGTACCAGAATTGAATTGCATATGTATTGCAATCGCATATGTACTGCATTGTTTGTAACTAGGCCATTTTCCTCTTATGAATTTCTTCCACTCATCTATCAAATCATCATGATATCTATGCCACTCACCTCATATGAATGTATTCCTACTCATCTATAATATCATCTGATCCATTCATCTCATATGAATGCTTTCCTGCTCATCTGTAAGATCATCTTATAGGCCCATTAATCTCATATGAATGTCTACCTATTCATCTATAATATCATCTGGTCCATTCATCTCTCATGAATGTATTCCTTCTCATCTAGTGTCTAGGCCATTAATATCTCATGAATGTTTTCATACTCATCATCACAATGTCACATATCCATTAACGGTCCCTCTCATTCAGAGAGGAATTCTCCAACACCAATCTTGGTGATAATGTCAGCTATATATTCTCTTCTGGATATGTATTGGAGATTCATTGATCCCTCTTGCACCATGGTTGAAATATGTTCTACTTCTATTGTAATGAGTTCCACAAAACCATGCTACCTACTAATCTAGGTCATCATAGTTGGCCAAGTTGAAACAATTCTTCAAGATGATTTCTATGTTCATTACACTCCTCTTAGTCAAACTCTATATATCTTTTCCAACTTCACTTCATTAGTTTAGATCATATCCAACTACATAAGTGTCTCAACACTTGTTTTGATTTGAAGAAAATATCTTAACAAGGATCTGATCAATTTCATGTACAACACCAAATCCAAATCTTAAGTGGGATCACTTAGCTTATTTAGATTGTCATCATAGTAGGATCCATCAAATATTAATCTAAAGTGAAATCACTCAGCTTCTTCAAATTGTGATCATAGTGATAGTCATGGACTTGCAGTCAATCATATTGAATCTCTAAGGAAATCAATTATGTTCTCACTTTGTCTGAGTAAATTTGCATCTCGTCTCTACCACCTGCTAACACCAAAAATTGTCCACATAGCTCTCTATGGTCCAAACCACAATTATACATCATAGTCCCACCATTATTTCCTCCATTTTGACCTTCACAACTAAATTCCACCAAAATTGGTCCAAAACATTATCATCCCTTCCCCCATAAATATAGGGAAGATGGGGACTTATTGCAACATCACCGCACTCTCTCCAAAAAGGAACAAAAACCCTAAAATGAGAATGGGTCAAAAAACATGGAAAAATACCATGGGTAAGAAAATCCTGGAACATACTATAAATACATTGTGAAGGCCTCCCCATAACAACTTTTTGTCCATCATAACTTTTGAACTTTCATTTTTTCCTTAATTCCTCACATCCCACACCTTTCTCCAGACTATCCCAAGTTGCACATCTATTTATCTCAATGTAACCCTTGATGCCTTTCCCGATGACAACCTCTTGTTGGAGATAAATGGAGGCCAGGATTGTGGGATCCTACAGACCATTTCCTTAAATTGCTGTAGTGGCCCAAGTTAAAGATATTTCTGTAATTTTGTTGCATTAGTTAGACAAAAATATAAAATTGTTGTGATTTCTTGTTATAAGTCAAGGTCAAGAATCCCTTGCCATTAAATCTACCCTTAGATTTGGTTGATATAGTAGGTACTTTTGCACGTAGTAGGGTAGAAATCCCCACTATAGTTTTGGTGACTCCACTAGCTCAATCCCCTTAGATCTATGTTTTTGCAGGTGTTTTTGCTAGTTTTTTCTACTTGGGAACCTTCAACCGTCACATATTAGACCCCCTTGCATCATATCTGAACCAGTCTTGTCACAATTCCTACCCCCCCTCGCTGGCACAAGATGACAGTTTTTCCTTAAAAAAGACTCAATTACGGCCGGATCGCATCTATACGGTAAAAATCTACGACCCATGTCGCACCATTTTTCCTGATAAGTGCAACCTAGGCTGAAAATTTTATCCTAATAAGTGCGACCTAGAATAGAAATACACATCACATTTGTCCAGGATTTTAGAGCGATATTGGTTGCTACTATGACCCAGTTTCATGTGAAATGTCGCATAAACCCCTACTTTGTGATACTTGAGTATTTCTGCTAGTTTTTCTGCTTGGTCATGACTGGTTTACAGTTCTATGCAACCTCTATTGCACCTGTTCTATTGACAGGTGAAACCTACAAATTTTTCCAAATCTTTGTTGTGTTTGAGACCCTTTCCAGACTCTATGTTTGTGTTCTACTCCTTCCCTGACTATTTCCTTATAGATTTTATTGCCTACAGCCCTCTATTTGTTTTGCGGTCATATTTTCCCTATATATGATCCCATTTTAGTCGATCTTGGAATTTGAGACCCATCGTGTGTTTCCTACACCCTATGAATTTCATCATGTGCTCATTTACTTATGTATGTGTTGTTATCTAGAAGCATTAGTTGTTGGTTGTTGAAAAACATTTACTTTCATTTACTGTTCAATATTTTTTTTCCAATATTTGTGTCTCTAGAATGTGAGCACTAGGTTTTAGACATTACACTTCAATTATGTACAAATCTCACACCCTAAATTCAAATGCTTGGTTCATGACCCCAGTTTGAGCCTAAAATTTAACTTAACTCAACCAACATTGTAGCCTCATTTGAGTACCAAAACAATATTGTAGTTAAGTTAGGACACTAGGGATAGGAATCCAAATAATGCCCCTTTGTCACTTACATCTGATACATAGTTTCTGTCTTCTAGGGATCCAAAATTTTCTAGTATTTATTGACACGGTCACGACTAGTTTATAGGGGGGGCTCCTGGTCTGTGGGGATAAGCCACAATGAATGGGTTCCATAAGTCAAATTGGAATACCATACTCCATTCTGTATCGAAGGATAACCCTTCATATTTCTCCTCATGTATGTTAAGGACCATATCATGTGTCGACGAACAAAAGGATGAAGTTCTAGGAAACCATCCCGGACATGTCTTGAATTAGGTAGCCTAATTTCTAGTCTTTTAGAGTTCTTTTAACCAAGGTCCCTCTCAGTAGTGGGATTCTCTTAGCCTCTAGTTCTCACATTTTGTATTGTTCGACTATGGATTTGACCACCCAATAGATTATATGATTTGTGAGGGGCTTCCATATTATAGCTAGTAGTTTTCTTGCACTTATACCCCATAGGTTAGTGCATCATTTTATTTCTTGGTAGTGTTGCTTGTTGGATTTTTGGCCACCTTGTTGTAGACTCACCTGTTGTGACACACTTTTGCAGTTCGGTTTTAGAGCTTTATTTTTGGCCTGTGTGTTACCATTTACCATATCTCCTTCTACACACTCTGCTGCAGTTGGACTTTTGATCTTATGTTTGATACCCTTGAGCCTTCATTCATCATATAACACACCATCACACCACTATTTCTCCACCATGCTACTCCTAGAGAATTTTGGAGCATACTCCTCAGTTCAGTTCCTTGAACCATCACTGTTAGATCCATATTCGATGTCGTTCACCACCTTCAGATACATACACTGCATTTGAGTATGATTCATATTCCAATCAATATGAACCTACACTAGTACAAAATGAGACATAAATGACCATGTGACTAAAAAAGTTAGTCACCACAATTTTTCCAAGAGATAAACGACTAAAAATGAGCAATTTTAAGTGAGCCAACTAAAAACGACTAAGACAAATGACTAATTTAGTCATGGAAGAAAATATACAACTAAATAACAAGTGACTAAAATAAAAATGACTAACATAAATGACTTATTTATTCACAAGAATACAAATATGACTAGATAACGATTACTAAGAATATGAATTAGTCATTTTTAGTTGTGGCACCCCGAAAATAGAAAATTACAATTTTGACAATGAATTTGCACAATTTACTAAATTTTAACACTACAAATATATTCAAAGGGTCTCGAAACCCATATGTAGTGTTAAAATTCAGTAAAATTGTAACGCTCATGTAGGTTGATCCATGAATGACCCCCTGTGTCACTTGACAACATTTTCTTCTTTCAATACATATAATGCAAAGGCCAAGTCGAGTTTCAAAGATTCATCATTTCCTTCCTTGTGCATTGTCATGTCTTTCTTTTTATACCATCTCATTTAGCTCATCACACTAACTATGCACATATATCGTTTGTAAAAAACCGTCATCGTTTGACCCTTTCGATAATCGATTGAATTTTCTACATGCAAGAGTATTTTAGGTCTTATTAGTGAAATTCACCAAGTTTTTGTCCTCCATTAATTCATTGATTTTACATTTTTTCTAGTCTTCTGATAATGACTATGTTCAAAATGTCCAAAATTTTCCCTAAGTACCTCTTTGCAGAAAAATCCAATGGCCTTTTTCTAAAGCAAAAAAAAAGAACCCTAAAGCTCCTTTACCATGTCTACAACATCAATGCATCAAAAAATCTTGTTTTGAATTATGCAATTTCCATGCTCAGTCCCCAAGTCTACCCTCCTCTCTTTGTAGGTGAAACTGGAATGAATCTAATACCCAAAATTTGAAGGAGGTGGTGTTGTTGCTACCATGATTGTATCAGGTTCAGTCTCCATAAATCATAGTTAATGTTCACATTATCCCAATAGGTTCAAGTATTCAGATAGGAGGTATATTAAATTTCCATACACCTCATACCTTGTCCTAGTATAAATTCTAATCCCGTCACCGTTGATATGCTTAGTCTTTCATGTTGTCATCCCATCTGGGAGTTGATTTATAGTATTATAATATATAATTAATATTTTTTTTCCAGGAAAAAATAACTATACTTATAAATGTATATGAGTGATTGGAATAAATCCTGCATCAATATAGTCCAAATATGAGCAGGAAAAATGTGATAGTCACATCGAAAAGAAACCAAAAAAGAACGATGTAGTATCTCTGACACTAGAGAGAAACCAAACCACCAAATACAGAACCAGATATTGGCTGCAAATTAGGCCAACAACCACCACAGAACAATGACCAATGGATCAACATAAAAAATTTGGATGACCAATATATATATAATTAATATATAATATACAATATGCTAATATATAAATAATTTGTAGATACTAACCTCAAATATTTTATGATTTTGGGCAATGATCACATTAATTTTGGGTTCATCCATCATTTGACACATCATCATTATTATCACCATAAAATATCCTACAAAGATAGTGAACATGTTAAGTATACATCATATATTTCATGTCTTCAATTTATGTTAGTCTCACAACCATTGGGGCATAACATTAAGTGGGACCAATTATAACTTAACTGTGCATTATTTTTTTATTTAATTTGAAAGTGAGTTTTATATAGTTTATTGAAAAATATTTGCATCATATGGTTTGAAACTACTTATAGAATTCCATACATTTACACAAGATTTCTTCAGTCGTAGATATATCCTAATTCAAAGTGTGTAGGAAAAATTCACTAATTTAAGGAAGAGAATGTCATTGATTAGTCCTGGGATCTCTATGGAAATGGTTATATGGATCTATGGATTCAATCTCTTTCGCCTATTCTAATTCGATCTCTTTAGATATCTTATTTAGTAATTTAATTTTTATAGTTTATATCTCATTAGATATATAATTCCTAATGTTATCGGCCATTAAGTTAACTCCGCATATATCCTTAAGGGAAATGAAGAAGGGAAATATGCTCATATATAAGAAGGGAAGGGAAGGGTTGGTTAACTATTTATATTATATTGAACATAAGAGGAAAGTATTCCACCCCTTTATCCTTTAAGTTAATGAGGAAAGTATTCCACCCCTTTATCTCAAACATGAGGTAGCTCATGAGGAAAGGATTCCAATGTTCTTTATAATATCAAATGTGATCCTTTGCATGACTAGAATCCACTCTGACTCAACAGATGGTTATGCTTCATTATCTGATAAATAAATTTATAAATATAGTTAACTCACTAGATGACTAGTTAAATATGTAACCTTAAACACCAAACAAGGTATATAATTCACTACCATTGGATATTCACCTATTTTTCATTGTCATTTTTTTATTATTTAATGAGGTTACATGTTCAAAGTAAATCAATATCCATTTCATGGTCACATTGGCTCAAGATATGACTGAAGCAAGTTAATTTGGAGGGTATAAGCTCAAATTAGTCTTATACTTTGCAAAAGGATTTCCAATAAGCTCAAATCAGTCTTATACTTTGCAAAATGATTCCTCATGTTGATTTCCACTCTAGTTTTCACCTTCCAATCATTAGTCCCTTCTTCTAGTGTATACAGAGGGTACATACATTTTAGGGAGAAGTCAGGGCAGAGTTCTTGGACATAGTATTGTTTTCTCTCTGGGCCAAGGAATAGTTGGGTCTCTGTGGTATAGGCATGGATGAATTAATTCACTACTATATTGTGTCTCAGAATCATATTCTTGTTTATATGAATGGAGAGGAATACGATTAGCATTGTGGGTTTTCAATACAATGCAACAACCTTTCTTGGTGTTCCCTCCCAAAGACTATAAGATTCCCCTCAAGACTCCTTGTGGAAGGGATGTCATATAGACCGCAATGTCAAGGTCACCAAAGAATAGTTACTTTCCTATGGATGTCTTACTAAGAGGTATGTTACTATGTTCTCTAGTATATACCCACTTCTTGTCGTTTAAGTTATGTTTTATGCTTATATAAGCTTGATTGGGAATGGGGTCTATGGTTTTATTCATTAGGAATTTAGGGTTTTGGGATTTTGTCATTAAATGTTTTTCTTTATCCGGGAAATATGGGTAAAAACAACACACCGGTACAATAGAGAAGTTCTACAACTTTTGAGGATTCATCCACATGCCCTCCTACTCCTTGCACATATCAAAAGAAAACCTCCTGCCTCTCTCATCATAGACGGCCTACTTCTTCCAGGTATATTTATGCCCTATATTCATTTGAAATATGGGCCAATTTCAGACTACTGGTTATTTCATTCTCCCCTTTTTATGATAGGGATTTCCCTTTCGGTTTTTGTTGGATTTTCGTTATTCCAAAGTCTGGTCGGTTGCATTCATAATGTGTAGGTAGTATGCATTTAGTATTGTATAGTTGGATGATTCTATTGAGGAAGTAGGAATCCTATGGTAATAAAAAATCATTATGTACAATTAGATTAAAGCAATTCATGGTCAATTATTGTAGATGTGTCCAACCATTAAAGAATAGGATGTCGAGATTGGCGATTTCGCCCTAGAAATATTTTATAGATTTCATAGAATGACTACAACATGCGGTCAATCAGATGACGAGTATAAACAAATAGAAAATATCTAGTCGATTATTTCTTCAGCATTGGTGACTGATATTTCCAACAAATTCAACCATGATGGTGATGTAATGGTATTATCCCATATATTTAATTTTGTTTTACTCTCTATGGATATGGTATAAGACACAATAAATCATTTACATTCCAAGGGAGATTAAATATCCAACATATATATCAGATATAATTTACCATATATACAGAGATATAGTTCATCAATCTAATTCTAAAGCATAGTACCATCATCTTCGCATGTTCATGTTCATTATTCTCATAAAAATAGAGTAGCATCGTCTTATCCGCATAATATATTTAATACAATTTAATTGACTCTAAGCTTACCTAGTTAAACTCTAGTAGTCATAGATTAGGATTAACTACATCAATAAGAGCATAATTACTATAATTATACTAAGTAGAGGATACTTAGTACACAACTGGCCTATGGGGTGGAAAACCCCACTAAGATATTGTTGAATCTTTCCACAGTAGTTGTCTCTGATCCTATCCATGGTGGTGATTTTCAATCTCAGGTGCACTGAACATTAGTTCCTCTTCTTATATATGGTTGGTGATGTCAATCAGATCATCATATGGATACATGTCCGATGGGCTCCCATATATTTCCTTTCGTTTTACTCTTTGTGGATATGGTGTAAGACACAATAAGTCATTTACATTCGAATGGCTATTAAATCTCTAGCTTATATATTAGATACAATTTACCATATATACATAGATATAGTTCATCAATCAAATTCAAAAAAACAATATCATCATCTTCTCATGTTCATGTTCCTTATGCTCATAAAAATAGAGTAGCATCATTTTCTCACCATCAGACATTTACCATTATACAAGAAATGCTCACCATGTTGTCATTTATCAATGTATGTATCTTCTCTATTATTATAGTGTCACTTTAAGAATTGTATATAAAAAATCATCATTAAACAGTTTCATGTGTACATGTTCATGTTACACTCATTCATCCATTTGCTCACCTGTCATGGCTTTCTTGTATACAGGGTTTCAAAAATATATTTATTTTTTATTCATGGTTTTTTGGTTGTTGTTTTGATTGAATTCACCTTAAAGTTTGTTTCATTCTTCTAGTTTTTTCTTTCATCATAAGCCTTTTCCTCCCCTCACTATTTTTATGAATCAATAGAATTTTATTTCCATCAGGTATATAGTTTATTCAAGGATTTGATTTCCATCATATACATATTTTATTCAAGAATCAACAAAGAAGATGAACATGAGCACATAAAACTATATTATCCCTAGTATTAAGAATAGTCCCTAAAGGAGAAAGAAGGATGATAAGTTTCCAGTCACTTACATGAAGACATTTATGCATGGAAAGTGTAACTTGATGAAGTGTAATTTCATCCACATACCATGATAAAATGCAGATCATTTTCCAAACACGATTCTTTCTCCTGTGAATCTGAAAGAAGATTGAGATGCTAATGTGAACCTGAACACAAATTTTCCACAACTGGCCTAGCTACAATAATATTTCTAACCATAAGAAACAAATACATAAGAAACTATAATGGGGATTAAATGATTACAACACTTGAATTTTTGTACAATTCCCTGGAAAGGTGCACATCATTGACCTGCATTGGCGAGAAAGAAAATAAAAAACAATGCTAATGGGTAGAATTGCATTATTCTAAAACAATACTTCCAAATCCTTTTTAACATCTCAAAATAAATAAGTTTAATTTGCAAGCAAAGATATCTCTAAAATAGTGGATAAGTAAAGACTACACGTTATACTTAGTCCAACAACATTATCTTCTAATTTGTAACATAGAAATGGCAAGTGTATCTTCAAAGACAAGTAATCTACACACATACCAAAAGCAAAGCAAATGATACTATTACTGAATAAAGTGCTTATTTTCAGGTAAGTATCCAATACATGTAATTAGTAATTAGCACTCATGTAGGTGCTTATCATTTACCTATTAGATTGTAGGGGGTGCTTTGATATAATTATGCGTCATCTTTAATATTATAGGGGGGTATTCTTTGACAATACTTCAGAATGTCACTACTGGATTGTACATTTTTGTTCCCATTGACCTATTTTTGGTGATTTGTGGGAATTAATAAAACCATCTTATCTTATCAGGATTCAGAAGTAGGCATCGTCCAAGTGCATGTGATGCACAGTTTTGCATGAAGACAACAATATTAGCTAGAAAATTCCTTGAAGAAAGGGCAAAGAAAGAACTTTAGAATGGTTTGTAATTATATCTCAGTCATGGTATGTAGGATATAAAAAATAATGTCCATACAAAATAAGCAGTAGTTGTCGGTACTATGCTCCCTCCCTAAATTAAAAAAGCACTTCCAAGGTGAAGGGGAAGAAGAAGAAAACACCATACTAGATTTCAAAAGTAAATTTGAAATGTAGTGTGTAAATTCTTAATGCAGGCATTTTCAACCATCCTCTTTATGCGTTGAAAAATACAAGGCTGATGAATCATCTTGATATGAAAATTATGAATGCTACAAGTCAACCACTCACCCAACCAAATAGATGTTACAAATTTGTTAGTTCATCTTCAGATAACTAATGGATTTGATCGTGTTCTTATAAAGGGTCTGTTAGCACTATTTTTGTGCTAAATAGAAGGAGGAAATTGGACATGTGAAAGGAGGAGTAGGGACTATCAAATTTTACATCATATGACCTTAGAGGATATTAATATATTTATGCAGGTTTCCCAAGGGTCATTTCTAAGCCATGATCGAAACATGATCAAATAAATTTCATTTTTTTCAGCCTTGAGAAGGTATGAGAGTAAGTAAATTTGTTCCTAGCCATAAGTGGACAGGAAATAGGTTTAACAATTTTGGTTTATGAGGGAGTTGGTTAACTTGCAGATACCAAAATATGTTAGTTTAAGAGAAGTAAGAAAATATACGGTCGGGAACCATTCTACGGTTTCTAGGGGCAGGGGGAAATAGAATGCGAAAATCAACGAACAATGTGAAAGGGATGGTATTTCAACGGTGGCGATCGACGGTCACAGAGGGAGTATATTTCGCAAATGTGAATTGTATGGAAAAATTCATTTTTTTGTATTTGTGTAATAAATTAAAGCACCCGCTGCTTTCAATGGCCAAGATGGACAAGGGGTTAAATTAGCGGTGGAGGTAAATTCTGTTGATCTAAAGTGCTAGAGAAAATTCATATTTCAAATCGATAGAATGAGTTAAAGTGGAGACATGTCTCAATGGTGGAGATCGAGTTGGGGACAAATCTATGGCAGATAAAGGTTCCACTATTTAAACATGCGTGGAGAAACTCGCCCTTGAAATTTGTGAAACATGGTAGGTCCGTTAAACTTGGATGGAAGAGATTAAAGGAACTTCTGATCAAGGGCTGAAGAAGATTCTTCTCATTGAATTTTTACGAAGAAAATACAGGGTTGAGATCCACGGGATTGAATATGGGACACATATTTCAATGATCTCGATGAAAGCTAAAATGAATATCCATGACTAAAAGTAGTTCCATCGATCCAAGATGCAAATAAGCAAATTTTTGGGATGAGATAGAGGAGACAAGTGATCGAAGGTACAGACACTAGTTAAACGGGATTTAAGACCATAAACTAAAATTGACATTGTATATCAAACCCTAGAATCCAACTATTTACTGCATGTTGTGCGTGATGATCAGGAGCACCATAATGATTAAACAACAAAATGTGAGTATGGCCTTTACAAACAGTATGGAAAAGAAATAGGGGTGTTTAAAATAATGGAATTTCAATACCATCATCAGGAGGGATCAGTGAAGCGACAAATGTCAAATCCACATACCATGAGTTAATTTAAGGCTTATGGAAATTGAGTTCAGAAGTCACTTTTGTCATCAATATCATGACGTCATAACAAAAAGGGGCAGTGTGGTTGGCATATACACCTAAGGGATCAGATCCAAAACCCACATGATCGTTTGTGTTGTCAACATTCCACTCGATGATGGTGTGTGTGAAGATTTGACAGATCCATAATTGAGCTAGACCACCCACCTCGTTATAAGGCCACAGTCAGAGCCGTTTGAAGATACATAATGAGTAAATACTGAGGAAGAGTGGGGATGACTAAATATTATTCCGCTGAGGGTCCAAATGGTCCTGATAGGGGATCTGTAATGACCATATTTCTTGGTAGGTCTATTGTCCAATGTGTTTTTTTGACCGAGGGGCACTGCTTAGAATTTCTACCATTCTTGGTTTTTCATGCAGAAGCAGCTCCAGCCATCGAGGTAAATATGTTCATTACGTTAGGAAAATGTTATGATGCCTGTGAGAGGGATATTGTCCTAAAATAAAGTATAACCTCTGTGAAAGCGGTGCCTAGAGTTATCGGCCCGAAGGATATCCCATGAAAGCCTCTAGACGAGGTCATGGGATTAATTTCCATAGTACATAGTATCCATTTCTAGGTGAAGTCTGTCTGGGTGAATGTTCAGAATGGGGGAGAAAAGAGCGGAGTTCTTTGTCATCATTGGCCTAGACAAAAATTTCCTACTCTAATGAAGGTGATGACAAGTCCAAAAATTCATTGCGTTGGTTTATCCTATAGGAAGTATCTAGTCCTAGTAGAAGCAATAGACAAGAGTGACAAGTCCATCAAGTATTTGTTACTGTCAATAAATGGGGCTATCTTCTGATGTCTTTAGGTCTACGCAAATAATAGTGTTACTAGGAAAGATAGATACCAGATGAGAATCTAAACAAAGAAGGGACATAAACCTTCGCACCAAATGTGAACAAACAAAGAACATACCATCAAACATAGAATGAACATAAAAGTACGAAAAATAGAAGGACGCATTGCATGCCCCAATAGGAGGAGAAATGAGTCGACTTGAGTTAGCAGGAAACTGTTGAAGGTGCTTCGAACCATAATTTTCACGTCAATAGATCCTGAAACTTTAGATGTTGGATTACTATTTCAAATTAAGCATGCACGTCACTCCATATTCTCTGTTTTGTATATATAAATCATGGAAAATATGACATGTCTAAGTTTGTTAGGATTTTGATTATGGTTGTAACTAGTTTTGGCCCTATTTCAAGGTTGATCTCAAGGGCCTTTTGACACTATAAGTATACCCTCAATAGAGGAATACAGGGTTGGGACCCGTGATACTTTTGCATTTATGTAATTTTTATTTGTTTGAATAAAAGTTGCAAAGATGGATACTAGTCTTTGAATGCAAAGATTCATGTGCATTTCTCAATTGCAGTTTGTGATTTATTTTCTTTATGCGCATGTCCTTCCTGTTAATACATCCATTATTTTTTCTCTCATATCTAAGATAAGTGTGTGATAGTTTTCTGAAATTCATACTTTTTTATTCTCTGTCTATCATCTCTTACATTCACAAATTATTTCTACCAAAGTTAATGTACAATTCATCTAATTGGTGCTTTGTATTAATGGACTATCATATTTCCTCCTTTTCCATGAGACTAAAAATATATTGACCGTAATTGAGGTAATACCTTTCTTTTGTAGACATTCCCCGTGCAAATTCCTCTGTGTCTTTTGATAATTGTGACTCCATAGCCCAATTGTGGCATTAGAGGAAATTTCAACTCAAAATGGGCCTTTTAACTCTAATTCAAATTCCATGCGATCATGTGTTAGCCAATGAAATTGATTTAAATTTGAAATACGATATAGGTATTAAACAATTTTTTAATATAAATTTGGGGATAGGTATCATAAAAGAAACTACTTTTTTGTTCGTATTTTCGACATATCTCCCTGTGTTCTTACTCAAATTTCGATCGAGAGAACTCGTTGGGTGTGGAATTAAATTCCACATCCAATGAGTACCCACTCGACATACTTTTGATGGATCCCGCTACACCAAAAACAAGAAATCACATTTTTTCATGTATTTCTTGTTTTTGGGGTAGCAGGGTCCATCACAAGTATGCTGAGTGGGTACTCGTTGGATGTGGAATTTAATTTTACATCCAATGAGCTCTCTCGATCAAAATTTGAGTAAAAACATAGGGAGATATGTCAAAAATACAAACAAAAAAGTAGTTTTTTTCTTTTCTTCCTCCAAAATTAATAAATATTATTTTATTATTTTAACTATTATTTTATTAATTTTCCTTAGGAGGCCCATTTTGAGTTGAAATTTCCTCTAATGTTTCCCTGTTTTCAACCATGAAATCAACTTGAATTTGTTTTATCTTTAAATATGGCCTTTCTTGTGAGAGATCCCTCTCTTAAAAGGAATAATATAGCTCTCCTTTGTTATATTTTTATCATTCAAGCTAGCATTATCTTAGGATATTTAACTGAGAGAATAACATGCATAGCAATAAACACAAGAGATAAGAGACACACATAAATTTCCTCGAGGAAACCACAAAGGAGAAAACCCCGCAACTTCCTCAGAGATAGAATGAGCACCAATGGCAGTAGTAAATCCCGAAAACATAAAGATGATCTCCACAACTTCTATCTCTCTCTCTCACTTGAGAGAGATACTTCTCTCTCACTCATGCACCCCAATGAGTGAGCGTGTATGTGATAAATATAGAGGCTCACTATCTATTTATATTCTTCCATTCACTTAGTGTCCACTTTAACATGTCGGCCCCACTTAACAATTACTTACTAGAGTTGGCATCTCTAGGAGAGTCTAATAACCCTAGTTCCCCACAACTGTGGGGACTTTTCCCTTCGATCAACAAGGACGGTCAACCTTGATACAAATGTGGGGACTATTTCCTTGACTTACAATGGAGGGTTAACCTCAATGACTTTACATTATTGAATCTCCCGATCGGAACATCTGTGCATGACATGACTCAACTACATTATAGATACTTCCTAGAATAAAAATCGGAATACAATACATAAGATATACAAGTGAATACATTCCAAAGTTACAAATACATCAACACTCCCTCTTAACTAGGAAGGTATTCTCTTGACAGAATTTATCAGCACAAGTCTTCTTCTCTGTATCATCTAGATCATCATCAAGTCATCTTCGTCTTCAAGTCATCTTCATCAAGTCTGGATCATCACTGGATCATTATCAATTCTAAATCATCTCTTGATCTGGATCGTCACTGCTGGATCATCATCAAGTCAGGATTGTCACTTGATTTAGATCATCACTGTTGGATCATCATCAAGTCTGGATCATCATCAAGTATGGATCATCACTTGATCTGGATCGTCACTTGATATAGATAATCATAAAGTATGGATCATCATCACATCTAGATCATCATCAAGTCTAGATCATCATAATCGGTGCTATCTCAGGATGGTGCTATCTCTTGATTCTTATCGTCATAGGAAATTTCTATAAAGCCAACCCTTTTTCATGTTGGTTATAGGCCTAGCCTTCATGTAGGTCTTCAGTGCTTATATCTGACCCTAAGTCAGAATGGCTCTCCTAGCTCTTACATCTGACCTCATCTTGTAAGAAAGGCATGCCCAACACTCACATTTGACCTCATCTTTTCAGAAAGGCCTAGCACTCACATCTGACCATGTGTAAACATATCATGCTAGAATGGCTCAGCATTTATATCCGACCATGTGTGAACACACAGCATCGAAACGGTTCTGCACTTACATCCGACCATGTTTGAAAACACTGCATCGAAAGGGCTCTGCACTTACATCCGACCATGTGTGAACACACTGCATTGGAAGGGCACTACACTTATATCTAACCATGTGTAAACACATCATGCTAGAATGGCTCTTAGTCCCAGACTGAATATTCCTGGTAACTGACTAGGTTCCTACATTCTCCCAGAGAATGGCATCTCAGCACCAAGCTGAGTATCCTGGTAATTGACCAGGTGCCTCCATTCCAAGAATGGAATTTAGCACTTATATCTGATCATGTAGGAACCAGTCCTACAGTCACATTAGAATGGATCAGCACTCACATCTGACATGGAAGGAACCAAATCCTCTCACCATGACAGAATGGCTCAGCCCTTACATCTGGCCATGGAAGGAACCTAATCCTCTCACCATGTCAAAATGGCTCTAGAACTCATCACTTCCCCTTGGAGGGAACTTTGATCTGGAGAACACCAAGCTTCTCCCTGAAGTACTCAAACTTCACTTTGGCCATTTCTAGCATAGAATTACATCAAGGTTGATTACGTTCAAGGATAAGTTGTGAGCTTTGCCAAGAGCGATTACATCCGAGGAAAACCTACAGGTCTGTTTACATATGAGAAACCTACGAGCTTCACCAGGATTTATGCTCAAACAACCTGTCTCACCGACTATGCTAGAACTCCCTCTTTCGAGAGATCTCGATCTAGATCACATACTAGAGCTTCACTGCTCCTCTCCACATCATACAAAAATGTAAGTCAGATAAAGCGAATCAAAAAGTAGTTTTCAAAAGAAACATACTACCTCCCAAATAGCAAGTGGCAACATCTTTTTTCTCAGCTGTACTCAGCGCCATATAGGACTCCATCCTGCCAAACCAAGAGATCACACTTGATCCCATAATGAAGTACCTCTCAAAGTGCTATTCCTATAAATGGCACTGCCTACCCAATACGAATCCTCATAACCCTCCAGGTTAATATTCTGATTCGCCTCATACTTGAGCCCATAATCAACTGCACCCTTCAGGTACCTCACTACCAACCATCAGGTGAACATGTCTCAATGTGTTCATAGCAAAGAAAATACCTAGTCTCATATTTTTTAGATACATCAAGGAATAAATCATCTGACGATACATTGTGGCATCAACCGACTCTGATGAAGCAACACTCAATAGCTTCAAGTTCAATTCCATAGGTGCAGTCATGCAGTCCATCATCCTGAACCTCTTCAGGATCTCTACTGCATACTTCCCTTGTCCACACCTCAATGCCTATAACATAGTGCATCATCCCCAAGTCCTTTATCTCTAACTTGGCAATAAGTCTTCTTGTTGCAAATTTAATGAGTTCCTCTTTTCTGTCAGGAACAAGTCATCGACATATAACAGGACCATTACTGGTCTTCTGCCTTCAACCTTGAATCAAAGGTTGGAATCCACTTTACTCTCAGTAAAGCCTACAATCATCAGTAAGATGTCCATCATGTTGTACCATGTTGAACCTCAGGATATTTTGTAGTCACTCCCTCTGAAGTGAAGCATCATTCTCCCTCTATCTTTCATACTCTATGTACTGAAACATTTTGTACCAGAGTGACAAGTAGCTTCCTCTGCTACTAATATTCTATGTATCCATCTAGGATCACTGGATACAAAGATCCTCTATCTTGAAATTTTTCAAAATTTCTTCTTGTACCCATCTGTGAGCTTGTCATCCTCTATAGACTTTTATCTTCAACCTTTTAGTAAAGGTTTAGATCATCATCAAGATCCTCATGTATGTGTTATCACATGGGTGTCTTTTGAGCTCGTACAAGGCCTTCTTTCATTTGCACACATGATTTTCCCTGTCATGTGTCTCAACTCCCACTAGCTGCAAATGTCTCTTCGTAGTCTATGCCTTCTTTTTGTGATAAGCATCATGCTAGGAATATTGCCTTGTATCCCACGATGTTTCCATCTACTGCATGATGGAACTACGAACTTCCCTTCATGTATCAATACTGCATCCTAGACATCATTCTTCTTGAACTAGTCTTCCCTTTCTTCTTGGTTACTTCTTCATATCTGGAAGGTTATGCATCAATGATGTCATTGCATTTGTCATATTATTCTTTATATGTCGTCACTTGTTCTTCAAACCAAGTATCATCCTTCTTTTCTTGTAGGATATTTTACGCGATCTTTCCTACAAGTCAAATGCATTAGTTGTATAATTAGAAACATTTCATAAGGTATATTCATAATGAAAAATTCTTTTGCATCAAGATATATGATTATGCAACTATTTTAGCCAATACAACATTCATACATATCTCACGGAAACTTTATAGATGCCTTCCATCTCTACTAGGACAACATTGAGATTGTGCACTAATCCAATATGTCAGCAAAGAGGTTTCATTCTAGATAAGTAGCAATGGAGAGTTGTATAGCACCATGAGCTACTTACCCATTACATGCATATTAGTAGTATATTGTCATTAATGCAAACATTCTATCATGCATATTACATCAACTGATTATAAACAAATGCACAACAAAAAACAATATCATGGAATGTCAATTGAATACTTATCTTTATTTGTTTTGTGGGTATACTTCAGCTTCATCATCTTCTTCATTCATAATAGCATCATTTCTTATCCAAATGCTAAGATGGATAAGAGGTTCTTCAAGAGTTGAGTTCTTCGTATTCCTCATCGCTTGAGGGATCTTCTTTGGATGGTGAAAGCTTGATCTTTAGTTGCTCCCATCTTCTCTTCTCTTATTATGAGTTGATCTTCTTCTTCTTCCCAGAGTCTACTGAAAGTAATCACTTCCTTCTGGCACACATTCCTCACATGAATGAATCCTATGATCCTAGGATGTCATTCAAGCTGGCTATCACTACTTCTGCATTTTCCACTTATTCTTCTACTGCTACAAGTTGTTCTTTGATCTGAGAGACCCCTGTAAAGTATGACTGTATGGTCTCTGCATTCTGGATCTTCACACTCTTCAATTGTTTTCTCAAAGTCATATTCTGATTTATGTTCTTCTCTTCAAATATCTTGGTCAAGGAATCAAACATATTTGGTGTCTTTAGGGAAGACACTTGTGGTACAAGTTGATCTGTGATTGAATCAGCAATGATCTTCTTGGCCTTGACCAAGTTCTTCTTGTGTAAGGATTTTAGCCTCATCTCCCTCTGGAACTGGAACCTCTCTACTCATGTAGGTGTCCAATTCATTTTATTTAGAGAGATCATATACTTCCATGCTTGGAAGTTTTCAACTTCACCAAGCTTATAATCAAGCTGATGTGATACATCACTTTGAAATGAGAACCTCAAATGAAAATAGCAAAGGATTAGATCTTACCGATTTGAGGTGTTCGTCCTTGTTTTGGAGCTGGCTGATCTAGGGTTTGTTAGAGAAACCCTAATTTTGAAAAATTAGAATCTTTTAGATCTGATTGGATAGACAAATAGACCTCTTCAATTTGAGATGTCCAATGTACTCCTTTTCTGAAAACAGTGGAGGGAAGCTCCCGAAACAGGAAGCCCTAGTTTTCCAATTTCTTTTGCAGAAATTCTTGATACTGTTTCTGTGGTATCTCCGAAATTACTACTCCTCTATGTCTAAAACTATGTACTAAGATAACCTCACCTGTCCCTATTCCAGAACCATAGGTTTCATTAGAATTGGTTTCACCAATTGGGATTTATGAATGTTTTCCCAAGGTGACCTGTTTCAACACTTTTCAGTATGGCGAATTTGTACAGAATTTCATGTATCACTTTTTCATCTTCTGGGTCTAAAACCTGGATCACAGAAATTAAAATTTCATTAAATTTATATAACATCTTCCAAAATTTCATTTGGACCTTCAGAGCCCGAGATATAGCAATTCTACCCAGGTGTCCTGTTTAGGGATGAATCCTGGAAGAGGCTGGAACCCTAACTTGGAGGGATCATATCTCCTAGAATATAACGAATATGAGGCTGAATTTTGGAGACAACGTAAATACGAATTTTATTCTTGTCTTGTGAAAGTTTTTGCTCCTTATCCTTCTCCAATCCCAAGATATAGCGAATGTACCAAAACGTATCAGTTTTAGTATTTTAGGTTTTTCCAGCTCGGGGTCAAACTAGGGTTTGACTTTCCCAGAGTTACACCCAACCAAAAATCTTGACCCAGGTCTCTAAAATTCGATTTTTATATGGATAAAAATCCTATTCCAGGCTCAGTAAAAAAATCCTCTTCTGTAAGAGGCCCTAATTTCCCACACCAAAAACTAAAAATGCTCGGAATTGAATTCCGCTTTAACAGAAAGATGTGCCCTTCAATGGAGAGTCAACCTAGCATACTTTTGCTGATGGATTGTGGAGAGAGAACCAAAAAGTAAGAATCCCTATATTTTGTAGCTGCACAATGTATTCTTCTCAGGTTAGCTATGATACCATGTTAGATTTTTATCATTCAAACTAGCATTATCTTAGGATATTTCATTGAGAGAATAACATGCATAGTAATAAACACAAGAGACAAGAGACACAAAGAATTTTCCTCGAGGAAACCATAAAGGAGAAAAACCCATAACTTCCTTAGAGACAGAATGAGCACCAATGGTAGCAGTAAAACCTGAAAACATAAAGAGGATCTCCATAGCTTCTCTCTCTCTCTCTCATACTTGAGAGAGCTACTTCTCTCTCACTCATGTGCCCCAATGAGTGAGTGTGTGTGTGATAAATAGAGAGGATCACTCTCTATTTATATTCTTTCATTCACTTAATGTCCACTTTAACATGTCGGCCCCACTTAGCAATTACTTACTAGAGCTGATGTCTCTAGGAGAGTCTAATAACCCTAGTGCCCCACAACTATGGGGACTTTGCCCTCCAGTCAACAAGGAGGGTCAACCTTGACACAAATGTGGGGACTATTGCCCTGAATTATAATGGAGGGTTAACCTCAATGACTTCACATTATTTAATCTCCCGATCAGAACAATGGGGCATGACGTGACTCAATTACATTATAGATACTTCTCGTAATAAACATCGGGGTACAATACATAAGATATACATGTGAATACATTCTAAAGTTACAAATACATCAGCATCCTTTCTTAAAGTGGTTCCATTGTTACCTCGGGGTCCACCTTCCACAACCTTGGGTGTGATTCTGAGTGCTAACAAACTAGCACCACTGTTGGGGCACGAAGCTTTAGATATTCCCTGGGTATGAACGAAAAAGTTTCAGATCTGATTGTTGATGGTATTTAAAACGAGGTTGTATATATTTCACATGGTGACTCCACCTTTAAGAATCCCATTTCAGTGACTCCATCGGGGAGACATGATCTATAGATCTAGATTTTCAAGAGAACTGACAGAATCCAATGGGGGAAATGAGATCAGTATAAATACATGGAAAGGTGTTATGAAAAAATAAGGTACCGAAGTTTCATCTTTCTCCAAGAGATCCTATATTTTCTTGTAAATATTTTCTTATCCTTTCCTAATATTATCAAAAAAATCCCTCATTGTTCATCGCACTTCGAACCAAATCATGAATTTACTCCTCAGATATCCCTCTTTATGAACTAAAAGTACTTCTTCATCTGGTATATTGGATTTTTATAATGACCTTTTATTTGAACCACAGGACATTATGAAACAACCTCATGATACCACAATTTATGTTACATCCTTTCCACACAACTCTGTTTCTTCCAATATCCAAAACCGGTACATACCACTTCATCTACCTCCTATCCTTCATGATTTTTCTACAAAACACTACAAAGTACCTTCCTATGTTCGATGGGGAATATAAGAGCCTTACAACTAAGAAACATCTAAAATCCCTTGGCCATTTCCTTGGCCTCTTTGATATAGAACATGATGATGTTTGCATGAGGGATTTTTCCCAATATTTACAAGGAGATGTTAAAGAATGGTTCAAATAGTTGCAGCCAGAATCCATTGAGGCATGGGGGGAATTTTCTCATATCTTTTTGAAATTTTTGGTTAGAAGGAGGTCATTGGACCAAATAATTTCATAGTTTTATTCCATGAAGAAATAGGAGAGTGAGACCGTGTCTAGTTTCAACGGGAGGTTTGCAATTTTTTATTATAATATACCGAAAGAAATTCAATCATTAGAAGGTGCTGCTAAATTGCATTATTCCTCTATATTTCCTCCATAATTGTCATTACTTCTATTGGAGAGAAGTCAGTCACATTGCAGCATATGTTTCTTAACTCATTATATGTTTAAGACAATCTTAGGATGTCTAAAAATTTCCCAAACCAAGATAGTAATAACAATATAGAAAAGGAATTGGAGTTGAATGAGCAATATGAAAAAAAAGAACCTTCCCTACCATCCAATTCTATTTTGTGTGAGAAAGAAAATGATTAGATCAATGATGTACAGGAAAAAGGTCGCAATCATTTATTTTATGAAAATTGCAATCAACCTATCATAAATTATGTTAATGATTATTCTAGAGAAGTTTTCAGACTACCGGTATATGATGAATATGAGGATAATTACTTGGATGTTGTGTTTAAAAAAACAGATGTAGATTTTGTATGTTTAGGGCCTATTGGTAAAGAAAATATTATTGAAATCCAAAGTCAAAAGGCTGAAAATAGAGGGGATAGTGAGTGTACTCAAGGTGACTTTTTACCTTTGTGTTACCCCTCATTGGAATTGATGAGACAAATACTCAAAGATTTTGAACAAAAATAGAAATTTGAAGTAGGAGAAAGTTTTATAAACAGTTTTGAAATTAATGATGAAAAAGAAGAGCAATCAGGTAATTAGTTTCAGCATGTAAAGAAACCAACAATTTATGATGAAGAATTGGATCATGAGGAAAGCGATGAGAGTTCTCAAATAAATTTTTCTCCATATTTTTAAAATTCAGAAATT
Source organism: Pseudotsuga menziesii (assembly GCA_001517045.1). Lineage (NCBI taxonomy): Eukaryota > Viridiplantae > Streptophyta > Pinopsida > Pinales > Pinaceae > Pseudotsuga > Pseudotsuga menziesii. The sequence continues at coordinate 333,831 of LPNX010155471.1, forward strand.
TGATGTCAGGAGGAAGTAATTTGTTTTCTTGATTCTATTGGAAAAAATAATGGTGTTCCTGCTGAAGCATATAAAGGAGATGGTGTTCTAAATTCAGAAAGTTTGAATGAAGCTGTTGATTTCTCATTCAGAAATCATCATGAATACTGCATGCATATTTCTTTTGAAGACCAGTTTGACAGTATGCAAGAGGAGTTACACTTTGGACAGCCTTCTCATGGTAAGCAAATGACAAAACTTTTGGAAGGATTACATGTTTTTTATGATCCTGTAGTCGAGTATATGGAAAGAATTTTCAGTCAAGGTGGTTGGTTATGTGCCTAAAATAATGGAATGGATCACCAAGAAGGAGAGAAAGAATCCAAATGGGATACCTCTTTATTTTTTTTAAATTCAGAAGTAAGTTTTCCTGATTCTACCAAAGAACATGGTGCTATTTTATTTGAAACACTTTATATGAAAAAATTTGATATCTCATTTGAAAATGGTCAGAAACATTCCTCACATGGTTTTCTGGAAGAGCACCTAGGTAGGATGCTGGAGGAGTTGAAGTCAAATCTTTTTTGTCATGGAAAACAAATAACAACAATTTTTGTAGGTTATCATGATCGAGTGGAAGAATACATGGAAAATATTTGCAATGGTAATAACTGGTTATATCTTTACAATAAAGGTCAAGTTCTTTATCCTAACGTTTTTCCATTAATACTACCATTTCTATTTTTTATCAAACATGAGGGAAAATTTGGTTTATGGGATCATCTGCTTGATTGGCTTCACTGGAAGTCAGAAGTTACTTGACAGGGAATTGTGCTTAGTAAGTAGGGTAGGTAGGTAGAAGTGAATAATATCGACATGGGGAGCATTTCTTCCAGCAGTTTCTTTTAGTTTTAGTTCCAATTTTTTTAGTTTTCTTTCAGTATTAGTTCAGTTTCGGTTTTTGGATCATGCTTGAGATTGCATAGAGGTTTGGGGAGCCTCCCAATAGATCCGACACCTGGTCTATGGGGTTCTTTTCTACCTCATAGGGAGGATAACATCCCTAGCTGGAGCCACTTGTTAGCACTATTTTTGTGCTAAATAGTCGGATGGGATTGGACCTGTGAAAGGAGGAGTAGGGACTATCGAATTTTACATCATATGACCTTGAAGGATATTAAGAGATTTCTACAGGTTTCTGAAGGGTCATTTCTAAGCCAAGATCGAAATATGATTGAACAAATTTCAGTTTTTCATTGTTGAGAAGGTATGAGAGTGATTAAATACATTCCTAGCCGTATGTGGATAGGAAATAGGTTTAAAAATTTTAGTCTACAAGGGATTTGGTTAAATTGTAAATACCACAATCCGTTGGTTGAAAAGAAGCAAGAAAATCTGCAGTAGGGAAGCATTCCGCGGTTTCTAGGTGAAGGGAGAAATAGAAAGCACAAATCAGGGAACAATGTGAAAGGGATGATATTTCAACAGTGGCGATTAGGGTAATTTTTTGTGACGAAATTTCATCAATTGGCTATTTTTTGGGTTTTTTTCAAAAAATAAATTCGTTATTTGGTCATTTTTAGTGTCTAATATCGCCTATATTTACATAAAATATGTTTTTTTATCATAATATTCACTAAAATTTATGCATTTCAGTGTTAATTTTATGTTTCATATTTAATATTCTCCTACCTATATATAAACATGTTTTTCTCAATCCGAAACAATCGCCTAGAATACCATACTTAAGTATAATATTCGAGTTCTTAAAGAATACCCTAGTGGCGATCGACGGTCAAATCAGATCAACAAAGGGAGTATATTTCACAAATGTGATTTGCATGAAAAACGTCATTTTTTGTATTTGTAAAATAAGTTAAAGCACCCACAACTTTCAATGGCCAAGATGGACAATGGGTTAGATCAACGTTGAAGGTATATTCCGTTGATCTAAAGTGCTCACAAAAATTCACATTTCAAATCAGCAGAATGAGTTAAAGTGGAGACATGTCTCAATGGTGGAGATCGAGTTGGGGAGAGATCTACAATAGATAAAGGTTCCTCTATTTAAACTAGCGTAGAGAAACGTGCCCTTGAAATATGTGAAACATGGTAGGCCCGCTTAACTTGGACGACAGAGATTAAAGGCACTTTTGATCAAGGGCTGAAGAAGATTCCGCTTATTGATGTTGTATGAAGAAAATTTGGGGTTGAGATCCATGGGATCAAATATGGGCCACATATTTCAGCGATCCCAATGAAAGTTAAAATGAATATCCATGGCTGAAAGTAGTTCTTCCCGTCCAAGATGTGAATAAGTGAATTTTTGGGGTGAGATAGAGGCGATAGGTGATCATAGGTATAGATGCCAGTTAAAAGGGATCTGCGGCCATAAATAAAAATTTAGAGCATAGATGACATCCCATAATCCAAATATTTACTTCCTGATGCGCGTGATAATTAGGAGAGCCATAATGATTAAACAATAGAAGGTGAGTATGGCCTTTACACGTAGCATGGAAAGGAAACATGGGTGCTGAAAACTAGGGAATTTTGATACCATCACCAAGAGGATTGATGAAGCGACAAATTTCAAATCCACATACCATGAGTTAACTTGAGAATGATGGCAATTGAGGTCGGAAGTCATTTCCACCATTGATATCATGACATCATAACAAAAAGGGGTAGCATGGTTGGCATATCCACCTAAGGGATCAGATCTAGAACCCACGTGACTGTTCCTGTTGTTATCATGCTGCTCGATGATGGTGTGCGTGAAGATTTGACATATCCATAATTGAGCTCAACCACCCAGCTCGTTATAAGGCCACAATCAGAGTCATTCGAAGATACACAATGAAAAAATACTAAGGAAGAGAGGGGATGACTAAATATTGTTCTGCTAAGGGTCCTGAGGATCTTGATAGGGGATCTATAATGACTATCCTTCATGGGAATTCTGTTGTTCGATGTGTTTTTTTGAACAAGGGGTGTTGCTTAGAAATTCTTCCATTCTTGGGTTTTCATGCAAAAGAATCTCCAACCATCGAGGTAAAGATGTTCATTATGCTAGGAAATTTTTTTGATGCCTGTAAGAGGGATACTGTGCTAAAAGAAATCAACACCTCTATGGAAGTGGTTCACAGAGTTCTCGGCCCGAAGGATATCCCACCAAAGCCTCCAGACGAGGTTGTGGGATTAATTGCTACAGTACATAGTATCTATTTTTAGGTGCAGTCAACCTGGACGAATGTTTGGAATGGGGGAGAGAGGAATGGAGGTCATTGTCATCATTGTCATTGATGAAAATTGCTTACTCGAATGAATTTGATGACTAGTCCAAAAAGGCGTTGTACTGGCTTATCCTGCAGGATGGATTTAGTCTCGGTAGAAGAAACAAACAAGAGTGACAATTCCATCAAGGATTTGTTACTGTCAATAAATGGGGTTGTATTCTCTAGGTATACTAAAATAACAATGTTTTTAGAAGAGATATATGGCAGACGGGAATCCAAACACATAAGGGACATAAACATTCATGCTAGCTGTGAACACAGGAAGAAAATACCATCAAACAAAGAATGAACATAAAAAGTATGAAAAGAAGAAGGACATGTTGCATGCCCCAACAGGAGGAGAAATGAGTCGAGTTGAGTCGGCATGAAACTTTTGAAGGTGCTTCGAGCTATCATTTTCATGTCAAGCAAGCCTGAAAATTCAAAAGATGCATTATTATTTAAAATTAAGCATGTGCGTCACTCCATATTCTCTGTTTTGTATATATCAATTGTGGCAAATATGCCACGTCTAAGTTTGTTAGGATTTTGATTATGGTTGTAACTAATTTTGGCCCTGTTTCGAGGTTGATCTCGGGGGCCTTTTGACACTATAAGTATACCGTCAATAGAGGAATATAGGGTTGGAACCTGTGAGGCTTTTGCGTTTATGTAATTTTGATCCGTTTGATTAAAAGTTGCATAGCCGGATATTGGTCTTTGAATGCAAAAATTCATGTGTAATTCTCAATTACAGTCTGTGATTTCTTTTCTTTATGTGCTTGTCCTTCCTGTTAATCTCTCCATTATGTTTTCTCTCATATCTGAGATAAGTGTGTGATAGTTTTCAGAATTCATACTTTGCTATGCTCTGTCTATCGTCTCTGATATTCACAAATTATTTATACCAAAGTTAATGTAGAATTCATCTAACTAGTGCTCTGTGTTAATGGACTGTCATCTTTCCTCCTTTTCCACCAGACCAAAAGTATATTGACCATAACCGAAGTATTACCTTTATTTTGAATACATTACCCATGCAAATAGCTCCATGTCTTTTGATAATTGTGACTTCATAGCCCAATTGTGCTTTCCCTATTTTCAACCATGAAATCAACTTGAATTTGTTTTATCTTTAAATCTAGCCTTGATAAACACTCTTGTGATAGATCCCTCCCTGGAAAAGAAGAAGCCAACTCTCCTTTCCTAAAGTGGTTCTTTTGTTACCTCAGGGTCCACCTTCCACAACCTTGGGTGCAATTCGGAGTGCTAATAGGGTCAAATACAACCATTACCAATCCCCTTAACATACTGAAAATCCTTAACATTTTAACATTTTCACATCAAGGAGTGTTCTAGGCACTCCCATAGTCTATTGGCCACCGATTATACTCTCTAATCCTATTGATCTATTCCTTGGCCATTTGTAGCCATTAAAAACTGATCTTACCATATCTCATATTATATTTTCTTAAGATGTAAGTATTATTATTTTTATAAATATTCAAGTAACTTTCCTCTACATATGGATCATTAACATCTATTTAAAGACAAAAATTCCACAACACCTTTAGAAGATTCAAAGTAAAACATTATTAAATTAAAATGCTTATTTGGGATTTGCAGAATTCTAACATGAACACAAGAAACAAAACATAAAATTGTTGTGTTCATTGAGAACTGCATCCACCCAACATACACAACCCTTGATAGTTATAACATGTAAAATGCCAACCCACAACTTTTATGAAATCAATAGAATTTGATCTCCATCATGCCTGAATGTGCAATATATGTCCTTCTTGAGTTATTGTAAAGGAGCTAGGTGTTTGATAGTATTAGACATGGCTGAATGGTGAAATAAAGCATGTACATTATATCAGCAGTCACATAGTAATAAGAAGGACAAATTCACCTAAAAAACAATATTTTAAATTCAATAATCCTTCAATCTATACAAGAAAAGAGGCACATACGTGAAGAATCTAAGTAGGAGATACATGAGAAAGATATCTACTTTATGTAATAGTATAATGCCAATTGAACATTCTTGCCAACGTGTGAACCTCTCAAAAAATTTAGATTTTTAAGATTGTTGACATATTCTGGAAGACAAGATATGGTGGTTTATATGTGTATATTTTCCAAGTGTCATTCCAAAATGATTAAATACAGGCACACCCTTTAAATTCGGGACAACACATAAATATTAAGGTGACATCCATAATTAGTAATTTCCAGAAGTTGCACTATAAACATAATGGGGAAAAATAATGTTTTTGACATACATTATAAACATGTTGCATGAGTTTCCAGAAGTGCACTTTGTTGGCAGAATAACAAATACTAAATTCCCGCTCAATTGATTCTTATGTGAATGGATGCCAATAACGCATTCCAACATAGTCTTTTGCTGGTATATTTTTCACTTTTAGTGACACCTTTAATGCATCAGCCTGCATAGAATGTCACAAATTCAATATTTTATCCCAATAAACCAAAATAAGAAAAAATAAATGGGCATTGCAGCAGATAACTACATTTTGAATAAAATCTCCAAATGCAACAGAAATGAAGTTGGACCATTCATAATGAATGTGTTATGTCACAAGCATCGACGAAAGTGAAAAATATTTCCTTGTCAGTTTTTGGATAGAAATTCATGATATATGTCTGCATACTTTACTCAATGATGCATGTTAAATAATTCCAATGATTTCGCTGAAAGGCAAATGAAGATGCAGCGATTGCAATTTTGCAAACCCTGACTAGACAAAACTATAAACAACAAGAATCTAGAAAGTTATTGTCTTAAAGAAAATAAATTTGCATTGAATTGTACAATCTGAACATAAATGAAAATGTGTTTATATTTCAACTTCTTCAAGCATCACTTAAACTTAATTTTGAAATTTTATTATTATTTATTATTACAATATATACTATATATGTAAAACTGTCACCAGTTTCTGGAAGAAACAATTTTGCAGGTTATCAGACAACTTTAGATACAATTTGTATCTGGGTATTCATTAACATTACTGGACATTCAACATGAATTCCTCGTTAGATCATTTTCATCATCAACAAAAACTCTTAGCTTTTTGTCACAAAATATGGATTGCAGCTCCACATCAGAAACAATTATTTGATTCAGGTCTTTTACTTTGTACCTTGCAATTTCAATTTTCTCAATGATGCATTGAATACATACATGGATTTTCTTAGATAATTATGTGCATGGATGTACATGGAAATTATCTTCGGTGGATACGGTTGTTTCCAATAAACTTGATTTCAAAAATATAGCATTGCAATATAGTTACTAGTGACATTGTTTTTGTGGTTCAACAAAAGGAGCATCCCAAATTCAAGATAAAGGGAGATGATATTTTTGTTGAGAATGCTTTATCATTGAAGGAAGCATTTTGTGGGTTCCAATTTGTATTAAGCCATCTAGATGGTTAGAAATTGCTTCTTGTATTCTTAGAAACAAGTTGAGGTTTCCAAGTTAAGGTAAATTGAGGTTCCCAAGTAACATAGTTTAAGTATTCAAGGTTGTAGGGATTCTAAAATGAAGAAATATTGTTGTGTGTTTTGGATGCCAGCATGTGTTTTTGATAGAGCTTTTTATAAAGATTCTAGTTCATATGAGAATCTTTTATCATCACATAGAGCTACAGTGTTGATAACGAACAACAACTAACACATAGTTTCAAGGAAGATTATTCAGAAGATGTTGGTTGTGATGAAGATATTCCAAAATATGCAAAGAGTGCAATTTTTATTACAAATCAGGTATGTAACATTTATGGTGAGTTGAAAGATGATGCATGATAATTCATTCATTTCTTGTCTGAAAATTATAGATAAGCATATGAGGTTAAGGAATAAAAGGAGATATGTGGAACTCTTGAGTTTGATTAGAGTTAACCTTGTACTTCTAAGGATTGATGCAATGACAAAAATGAGACCTATGAAGAATCATGTCATGTTTTTGGTCCGTAGCTTGAAATAATAACATAAATGTGTAATAACCAAGAATGCTAACCCATATTTTTCTCTAGGAGAAATCATATGAAAATTGGAGGCAACACCAAGATATGTTCTTAAAGATCAAGAAAAACCAGACCTTGAATAGTAAATTGTCTTCATCTTTTTGAAATTTGTGTGCAAAAGTTAAATATCAATGGAATATAAACCACAATATTCTTATGATTTTACTGAGGATTAATTGAACTTCTTACCACATGTTTACTCTCTTAACCATCATCAGGGAAGAAAAAACATGTAAAGGAAAGGTATGAACAATAGTCACCTTTTCGATTTCTCTTGATAATGAAAAAGTTGTATGTCTCGTATTACTTTTTGAAGACAAATATTCACGAGGACTAGGACACCACACTATAAACATTAAAGTCTGTAAATCCATCTTATTTGTTCGTTCTCTTGATAGAAACCCTTCCAATGAACACTCAAAATATGATGGCTTCTACCAATGCACCATTATTTTATCATGTTTGAAAATATAGTAGGCTAGGGCCAGATATGGATATGATCAGTATAGGGACAGTCTACAAGAGTGATTGATGTTTTGTAACTATTAAAAGAACCATAATGGTTGGTTTAATTAAGTCCTTAAATTCAAGGAAAGAAAATAAAAGGTCCACAACCTTTATCAAAACTTGCATCATCATGTGGGGTTTCAATATTATATGTTTCTAACATAAGGGTGTTACCCCCTTATTTTCTCATTGGTGACAAGGGAAATTTAAACTTATGATGATAGAGGTTTGTTGTTAATAGTGGGCCTGTTGGACATTCTTGGGTTAAAAATCAAATTCCTTTTTCTGAATCAGACAAAGAAGAATGCAACATGTATAGGGTGTTTGGAAAATTCATCAAACTAGATGAGTTTTATGTTCTTGTTGCAACTATTGATGTTCTTGAAGTTCATTTTGTTGAGAGTATTGACTAGTACTTGACTCTTTGTCTAGGAGTATCCCTTGTATAGGTAGTATAATTTTATTGGTTTGCTTATACAAGAGTGTCGAACGATGTTGTGTAACTTCATATGTTATCCTTATTTTATATGTTGGTTTGAAAGTGATTACTTTCAATGTTTTAAAAATCGGAGTTGGACTTGAAATCAGTAATGACTGGGCTGATTTGAATTTAATGAATCAGATTACTTAAAAAATACATAAAATATTAAAATTTAAAGAAAAACAATATTTTAAATATTTTAATCCATGCTTGTAAAGAATTAGAGACAAAATATACAATGTGTACTCATGTATATACCATATAAGCTTGAAAATATAAAAATGATACCGAGTGTATTGTGAAATACATATCTAGAGAAAAAAACATAATCAATGAGGCTTAAATGACATGTAAAGTCCAAAAAACAATATGATATGATGCCACTACATCATATGTCAATGATCATACGTCTCTTTTTGCTTATCCTTCTCCTCTTCAAATTGATCAAACTGTTGTTACAACTCCAACATAATCTCTCCAATCAACTCTAAATCAGCTTCCCATGGGGAATTATTTCCTCTAATAGCAGCCAACTGTTGTTTAAGTCTATTAATGCCCCCTCCTTTAATCCATTTCTTGCAATACTTGCAATACAATTTCCCTTCAATGGAATTAGCATGGATCCATGCCTGATATTTTCCTTTTGGGGCCAATCTAGAATCTAAATGAAAATCAAATCTAAACATGCAAAGAAAGTATAACAATGATCTTATTAGTTTGGCAGCAAACAATAGAAAACACGACTGATATTTGTCAATTTATGAGAAAATAAGAAAATGTGGCTAGTTGGCAACTAACATACATTTAGGTAACATAAAACTGATCTCCAACAGTTCAAATCCTCCAATCCTGTTGATTGTTCTTCACTACTAGATGCTCCTCCAAGCCTCCATGAATCCAAACAACAATAATGCCAAATTCTCAAAAACATATTATAGTAGAAGTGTGAGAAAATAGAGGGGAAGGGGGTCATCTTATGGCCTTAGGTTAGCGTTAGAATCAGAAAATTCATAAAAATAAAAAAATAAACATATTTTTTGGAGTTTGCATGCGTGTGGGTGTCTGCCATAGCTGACTCGGCCATCTCGTCCAACTCGGACCCTAACTCGACCAACTCGGGCCCCAACTATTGAGTATATAGTTGTCATTGATGTCAAAGGTATTCTCATATGGAAAAGGAATAACCAGTGGATATTATGGCAGCACACATTCAGTAAAATACTAAGGTAGTGATGACATATGATGTGGCATATATGATGACATGGAATATGTTGGCGTCCTAATGAAGATGTCAAAGGTTTCATTTATAAACAAATGAACATGGATGATAAGACAACATGAATGACTGATATGAATATTTCCAAGACAATATGTGTAAAATCATTAATGAAAGTGGAGTGAAAGTGGAGATGCAGGTCTCTATGGAGGATATTAAATTTTCTGTAAGCAACATAAATAAAAGAGGATAATGGATAGTAAAAATAGATGAAACAACAGCATGGGAAGATCAGAGACATTGCTGCAAATTGAATTGAGTATTTAAAACAACAAATAACAGAGGGCATAAATGATAAAAGTAGAAATGTGTGTTTCTGATGTTATATAAAGAAACATTAATATCATAGGAAAAGATCAGAAAGGTGTTTAAAATTGAATAACAAAGAAACTATATCTGCAAGAAGTGTTTATAAACTTTGTATAATTGACAGCATGATGATATTTGTTGTGTGTATGAATCTTCAAAACTATTAGAAACAACCGCAAAGGATTTCCACAGTGAAATTGTGCAGATACGCAAAGTCATGGTGAGATCTATTTTTGATCATAAATCAATGGTTAGGAAGGATCCCGCACGGTATCTGGTGGTTAAGGATTAGTTCCGCAAAAGATGGATAGAAAAGGTGAAGTTCCTTAAAATAGTTTAGATCGATGGTCGAGATAAGATCCGCAATAGATATACATCCATAAGAGGAGTCCTCCAAAGAAGGAGTGTGAAAGAATAAATGTGAATCTGATGAAGAGATCAATGGGTAGGAGTGAACCAATAGAAATCAACAGTTCAGATGGAAATTGGAAAGCGGATCCGTGGAAATCAAACGATTGAAGTCATGGAAAAGTTGAGTCGTTGACTTCTTCATTCCGCAGTGTGGAAAGGAAAGTGCAGAAAGTAGAAATCAAATGATAGAAGTCATGGAAAAGTTGATTTTTTGACTTTTGCCTTCCGTAGTGCGGAAAGGAAAGTCCGAAAAGTGGAACCGTGGAAAGCTATAAATCGAAGTCATGAAAATTGAGTTTTTGACTTCAGCCTTCCATAGTGCGGAAAGGAAAGTCCGAAAAGCAGAAGAGCATAAGCTCATTTTTGGAAACATTGATTTTTTGACTTCTGCATTCCCCAGTATAGAAAAGGAAGTGCAGAATGGAAAGTCCAGAAAGAGAAAGAGCATAAGCTCGTTTTTGGAAACATTGATTTTCTGACTTCTGCATTCCATAGTGTGGAAAAGGAAATGCGGAAAGGAAAGTCCAAAAAGTGGAAGAGCATAAGCTCATATTTGCAAACATTGAGTTTTCAACTTCTGCATTCTGCAGTTCAGAAAAGGAAGTGTGGAAATAAAATTCTGGAAAGCGGAAGAGCATAATCTCGGTTTTGTAACCATTGAGTTTCCAACTTCCGCATTCCGTGGGACGAAAAAAACATAAAGCAGGAAGGTTGATGTTGAATGGTTGGTGTGGAAAGTTAGGTGCAGAAAGACATTTTGAGAAATGTCACAGTTTGGAAAACCACATCATACCTTATATTGACGATTAGGAAGAATCTTGATATAAGATCAATGGCTCAGAATGGGTGCAGAAATAAAAAGTGTGAAAAGTCACAACTTGAGATCGGGTAGTGGAAATTAAAGGTGAATGAAGATCAACAGATACAGGAGATTAGTGGAATTAGGTAGAGCTCACATACTTCGATGGTCTAGATGAAATCATGGCTTAGATAAATGACTATAATATATTTCGTTGGTTTAATATGTAGGTCACTTAACCACCAAGATAGGAGCGAAATCGTAAAAATGATTTAAGTTTGGTTTGTTCTCCATTGTTTATTAAGGTGTTTAAGAGATCCAACTTCTAAGAATGATTTGTATCGTTAGAATAGTCAGGTGTATAACCAAGAGACTGTATGTGAAATTATTGTGAAATCCAGGTTATTAGTTTGTGCTAACCATATCAAAATTCCAGTTGTGGGGATTCGTAATGGTGAAGATGTGTGTTTGCAATGTGAAGAGGTGCATCCAAAATCACAAAGAGAGGTGTCTGCAAAAAACATGAGGGTATTTATTAATAGTGTGTTGAAGAAATTAAACTTCATTGTGGTTCATATCATAGCAGAAGAAATAGAGACCAATGGGTGTGACAAATAATGGAGGGAAAATAAATCTAGCAAATTACAGAAAACATATTAGGGTGGCAGGGTAGCACTAGGGCAGGAAATAGGTCCGTAGGGGGTTGTATCCTCCTTCTAGTAGTAGCTGGTAAATAGGATGTTGTAGCATCCTTTCAGTAGTAGCTGATAAAATAGGGGATCGTAGCCTCCTTATAGTAGTTGTTGGTAAACAGGGTGTGATACCATCCTTGTCTATAGCAGCAGGAAAAACTATTTGTAAATAACAATTTCGCAGTAATAGGAAGTATTGGTGGTTTACCCATTTGGGATTCCATGATAAATTTGTGTTCTATGTGTTCTTGTTGATTGTGTGTTTTAATAAGTAAAATGAATAAGTGGTTAAAATGGTAAAAACTTAACAATACTGATTCATTCCCCCCTCTCAGTATTGACCAATATTCCAACACCAAATAGGTCAAATCAGTATCAAATCGACCACCTGAGTCGAGTTGCAGGACGAGTTAGCTCGGCTAGAGGTCAACTCGGTCAACTTGGACTTGACTTGGAGGATTTTTAAAAAATTATAACTTTATTGGAATTATTTGATATATATGTTGTATTTTAGTAACTCAAAGTGCTTCATAGTTTCTTCACTTCTATCTTATAGAGTGTTATGCATAGAATATGTATTTTTTACAACTAAAATTCTTACTGAAGTGTTGATTCAACTTGTATGTGATAACAATTGATTTGTTCTTTTTGTCCATTTATAATTTTATTGCATGTGCGGGAATAAACTTTATCCAGTTTGGACCTTCCTTACATGGTGATGATAAAACTTATAGTTATTGTACGAAACACCTATGGACTATATACCTTGAGAGAGAAGATAAAATTTTGACCCTTGGTCTTTTGGGTAAAAGGATTGTTTCCCCACCTTGATTGTATACTTTGGTATTGTGGGTAAACGGGTTATTTCCCCACCTTGATGGTACACCTTGGTCTTATGGATGAAAGGGTTGTCTTCCCACTTTTTTATGACCACTCTTGTTGACCTATGATATAGTGTTGAACCTTGTTGTTCCTTATTCTAGCGCATCCCTCTCCTAGTGTGGTACCTTGACTTACCTAGTGAGGAAAAAACCATGATATCTATGGGTTTTTTGGACATAACCAAGACCTTTGTGGGTTTTTTGGATAGATCCGTGACCTCTGTGAGATTTTTGGACTAATTCATGACATTTTTTAGGCTACTCAGTTGGGTTGTGATCTTTGTTGAGTCTACTAAATTGAACCATGATTGTTCCTTGGGTTGCCTTGACTCGATTTATGCTTTGTTGACTATTTTGAGGTCTTTTATGTGAGAGTATTGTTGTTGGTTCCCACCATGACCTTTAATAGGGTTGTTGTGGTTCTTGTTCACCCCATTGTAACATGTCGAGCTTGTTTAGACTTTAAAGAGTGTATTTGCTCGTTTTCAGCCTCCTTGAGGATAATACTATGTATGGAAGTGTGCCACAACCTGATGAGCATGCTAGAGTGTGGGTTAAGTTTTTCTTTGCACATTTTCCAAGAGATTCTGTTTGCTTGATGTATGAATGTTCTAAAATAATTGTCATATATTGCAACAGTGGGATTGAAAATTCATCCTCATTTCTAGACTATTTTGATTAATACCTAAGGTCTATATAATTTGTCTCACTCTTCCCTACAACTACCTTTCTCTCTCTCACACACTAGTATGTCCATTGTTAATGAATTGTCTCCTAAGAGAAAAAGACTGATCATAATATATATTTGAGTATAAGGAAGGTTTAAACAACATTGTTTTCTTTTTTTTGTCCATTTATAATTTTATTGCACGTGCTTAACTAATTCTGTTGTACAAATATGGGACTCTGCATCCAATAGATAAGTAGAGTAAATTACTACTTCCATGTTTTCAATTTCTTTTTGTTTTTTTTAAACAATGGCATTCCAAGTGGGCATTTTGGGCAAAGTTGTAAAGTTGTGGGATATTTTCTAGTTCTCTTTGGAGGTATAAATGATAATGGGATACACCCACCTAGTAATTCTCTCTCAAAATTATATTAGTTTCAATCTTTATCTCTTGAATATTTATGTGCTGTGGCTCTTCCCTTATGCTTTGGGGTATACCTCCCTTCCTCTTGCGAATCCCTCCCTCCTCATTGTGTTCCCTCAATCCTTCTAGTTGTATTCCTTCCTTTTCTTCAAATCAATTCAACATCTTCCTCTTAGTTCTTCTTGTCGAAGGACATCACCAACTAGTTGTGATTTCAACTTAATGTTTCCATATTGTTGGGAGAGTTTCCCATGGAAGGAAAAAATGTTGAAATGGAACATGAACTATAGGTAAAGAAGTTAGTGTTAGATGATACTGAAAACATGAAGACTATCTAGATCTAAATCTAATTATTTTCTTTTAGTTTGGTATTTTTACACCATCTATGTTTAGTTTGTTTGACATCTATATTGGTTGGATTGTCATTTAGAGTAGCTAAGGTTAGATTCTCAATACATTTTTGTATGGTATTGGAGTACTCTACCTTTAAATTAAATTTTATTTTCTTTATATATCAATCTGAACACGGTTTCTTGCCTTGTTTGAAGGTTATTGGATGTTTAAGTCACCTTTGAATAAAATGATCACATAAGTATTCATACTTCTTGTCAACAAGCAAACCGAAAGGTATTGTTGGTAATATTTCATCTCATTTAATTTCCATTTATCTAGTGGCTAAGAGTACTTAGAGTTAATGCCCATTCTTCTTGATGTGAAATGGAACTAGTAGTATATTTCTTTTTAGTATTCTATATACATTTTGGGTGATGAGTTGCTCCATTGGAGACTAAAGAAAATTACAAGGGATCCTATATTGTTGATTCCAAAATTTCTCTATGATTTTTTTGAAATAATTTAGAGGTCACTGTTGAAATATTGTAACTTCGAAGAATATTCTATATGTACTTTTTGTGGTCCCCGATGGTCCTACTGGGAGAACCAATTATATTTCTTTATACTCCGATGCTTCTAATCGGAAGAACTAATAATAGTCATGAGGTAGTCCCCTCAAATTGTAAAGGTGGGTCATTAGCACCCCAGTTGTGGTTACTTGAGCCTACATGTTTAACTCGAGCCTACATGATTAACTCGAGCCTACATGTCAGAATTAATTATTAAAGTGAACAGATGAATATAAATATAGGTGTGGTGCTCCTTATTTGGAACACACACACTTACTTGTGTAGTGCATGAGAGAGAGAGAGAAAGAGTTGTGGCTGGAGAAGAAGGAGGATCAGTATTTTGGTTTTTACCTTTTATATTTTTGGGGCATCTATATTGAGGAAGCTTTTGCTGGGTTTTTCCCTTTAGGGTTTTCCCAGGATAAATATTTGGGTTCTTTTTGTATGGTTGTGCTTGTCTATTTTTCAGTGATCTTTTGGCTTATGGTTATGCTGTTATGATGCTAAATGTTTTAAGATATGATATAACCATTAAAAATTCAACATGGTATCAGAGCCACCCTGAAAGAAGACATTGTGCAGCTACATAAGCTAGGGATTCTTACTTTTTGGGTCTCTCTCCACAATCAATCCACAAAATAAGGCTAGGATAGCTCTCCATTGAAGGGTGCATCTTTCTGTCAAAGCAAAATTCAATTTTGAGCATTTTCAGTTTTTGGTGTGGGAAATTAGGGCTTCTTACAGAAGAGGAATTTTTGAGTGAGCCTAGAATAGGATTGCTCTCATCATCAAAATCGAATTTTAGAGACCTAGATCAAGATTTTTGGTTGGGTGAAACTTTGGGAAAGTCAAACCCTAGTTTGACCTCGAGCTAGAAAAACCCTAAATACTAAAACTGATAAGTTTTGGTACATTCGTTATATCTCGGGATTGGCAAAGGCACAGGAGTGAAAAATTGTCGATGTCAAATACACTATCCTGATGTACATTGGGCCCAAAATTCAGCCTTAGATGCTCTATATTCTGGGAGATATGATCCCTCCAAGTTAGGGTTCCAGCCTCTTCTAGGATTCATCCCTAAACATGACACCTAGGGAGAATTGCTATATATTGGGATACAAAGGTCCAAATTAAATTTTGGAAGATATTACCAAAAGAGAACAGACTATAATTTATGTGGACCAATTTCTATACTCAGAAGATGAAACAGTGACATGTGGAAGTCTGTACAACTTCTCTGTTTTGAAAAATCCTGTAACCGTTCACCTTGGGAAAATGATCATAAGTCCCAATTGGTGAAACCAATTCTGATGAAACCTCTGGTGTTGGAACATGGACATGTGAGGTTACCTGCAAAGGTTTATACATAGAGTATTAGTACTTTCATATATAGCATAGAAACAGTATCAGGAATTTCTGCAGGAGAAATTAGAAAACTAGGGCTTCCTATTCTGGGAGCTTCCCTCCACTGTTTTCAGAAAAGGAGTACATTGGACAACTCAAATTGAAGAGATATATATTTTTATCCAATAATATTTGAAATATTCCAAGTTTTGAAAATTACAGTTTCTCTGACAAACCCTAGATCAGCCAGCTTCGGAACTAGGATGGACACCTCAAATCGGTAAGATCTAATATTTTTCTATTTCCATTTCAGGTTCTCATCAACTTTATGATAATCTTGGTGAAGTTGACAACTTCCAAGCATGGAAGTATTTGATCTCTCTGAAGAAAATGAATTGGACACCTATATGAGTAGAGAGGTTCCAGTTCTAGAGGGAGATGAGGCTCAAAGCCTTACACCAAAAGAACTTGGTCAAGGCCAAGAAGATCATTGTTGATTCAGTCACGGATCAGCTTGTACCACAAGTTTCTTCCCTAAAGACACCGAAAAATATGTTTGATTCCTTAACCAATCTATTTGAATGAAATAACATACATCGAAAGATGACCTTAAGAAACAAACTGAAGAGGTAAAAGAAGAAGTGAAGAATGCAAAAGTGGTGATAGCCACCTTGAATGGCCTCCCAGGATCATGGGATTCATTCATGCGAGGAATGTGTGCTAGAAGGAAGTGATTACTTTCAGATGAATCTAGGAAGAAGAAGAAGCTCGACTCATAAGAAGAGACAAAGAAGATGGGACAAATTGAAGATCAAGCTCTCACCATTCAAAGAAGATCCCTCAAGCGATGAGGAATATGAAGAACTCAATTCTTGAAGAACCTCTTATCCATATTATCATTTGGATAAGAAATGATGATTTCATGAATGAAGAATATGATGAAGCAGAATGATCAAGAAGGATTCTACCCACAAAACAAATAAAAGATAAGTATTCAATTATCATTTCATGATATTGTTTTGTATTCAGTTGATGTGTTATGCATGATAGAATGTTTGCATTAATAACAGTATGCATGTGATGAGTAAGTATCTCATGGTGATATACACCTCTCCATTGCTACTTATCTATAATGAAACCTCCTTGATGACATATTGGATTAGCACACAATATCAATGATGTCATCTAGAAAGTTTCTGTGAGATATGGATGAATGTTGTATTGGATAAACAGTTGCATGATGCATAAGAATTTGTCATTATGTATATGTTCTATGAAATGGTTCTAACCATGCTACTGGTGCATTTGAATTGTAGGAAAGGTCCTATACAACCTCCTACAAGAAAAGAAGGATGAGACTTGTTTCGAAGAACAAGTGATGACATTTCAAGATTCACTCCAATAAATCTGAAGCTCTTAGAGACAGAGACATCGTGACGGAAGAAAGAGCTTCAGAGAGTGGTAGATCCACCTCGAAGGATGAATACCACCATGGGTATGAGAGATAACTCAAGATGAAGAAAAGAATGGCGAGACTTCCAAACCAAAGTAAGAGGCCTCAAACACACTCTAGTTTTGTAACATAGTTAGGTGACATCATTAATGCTAACCTTTTCGGCTATGAAAGAAGTTATGATCAAAGAGTAATAGTCGATCATGGGGAATGATGTCTATGATATGGTTTCAATACCTGAAGGGAAGTCTATAGTATCTTCCATATGGATCTACTAGAACAAGTGTATAAAGCAAGGTTCGTGGTTTACATTAGAAAGAATCGACTATGACATGACATACTCTATTGACCAAACCCACTAGAAGTATATATCAAGAATAGAACCACCTATACAGAATGAAAAGGGAAAATGATACTCAACTTCAGGGGGAGTGACTACAAAAGATATCTGAGTTCGATATGATACGACATGATGGATCGAGACTTTACCAAGATTAAAGTGGGTTCCAACCTTCAAGGTTGAATGTCGAAGACTAGGATATGTTGATGACCTGACAAGATGAACTCATAGAATATGTAATGATGAAGGAATACTAGAATGATGTTTGGGATATAGTACTCAAACTAGAAAGCACGAATGTGGTATATTCCAAATGGATTTGCAAGATAAAATATGTTACTGATAGAAGTAAGGAAAGACTTGTGGCTAGAGGTTTCTATCAGAAAGAGGGAATTAATTCTGAAGAGACACTTACTCTAGGAAGAAAGGTACACTTCCTTCAGAACTATCATGGTATTTTCTTCCATGATTAAGTAAAGACAAGCCTTCCTTAATGGTATGATTGAGGAAGATTTTTACATTGAATAATCATGAGAATTTGAAGTTGAAGACAGATGGACTCACGTATGCAAGTTGAAGAAGGCCCTTTATGGACTAAAACAATCTCCCAGAGCTTGGTATGGAAGAATAGATAGTTTCCTGATGAGCATGGGATTTTCCAAGAGTAAAGTCGATCCTAACCTTTACTACAATATTGTAGAAGATGAACCTATCATACTATTACTATATGTGGATGATCTATTTCTGACAGGGAATGAGAAACAAATTGTAGAATGCAAGAAGAAGTTCACTAAAGAATTTATACCTTGGTCTAATACCTTATTTCCTAGGTCTGGAAGTATGAAGGAATCTTTCTCAATTAGTGAAATTATGTAGGGCAAGTTTTGAAAATATTTGATATGTTTGAATGAAAAGCCATGGCCACACCCATGGATTCCAACCTAAATTTATTAGCCGATGACTCATCAGAGTTAGTGGATGTGACTCAATACAGATAGATTATTGGGTCATTGATGTACTTAACAAATACCAGACTAGACATTTGTTTTGCTGTGAACACCTTGAGTCAATATCTAGTTCAACCTAGACGAGTTCACCTGATATCCGCAAAACATGTGATGAGATATATGAAAGGGACTATAGACTTTGGTGTATACTATGATGGAAACCATGACTACAGATTGTATGGATACACAGATGCAGATTGGGCTGGAAGTATCTCAGACAGGAAAAGCACATCAGGTAGATGCTTTTGTTTGGGGTATGTTATGAGTTCATGGTTTAGTAGGAAATAGTCCAGTGTTTCTCTTAGCACAGCTACAGTAGAATACATAGCAGATTGCTCTGCTAAGTTGTGAATCCATATGGCTTCGGAAGCTAATATCAGGTCTCTTTGACCTGAAGATGGATACTACAATAATTCTATGTGATAACTAGAGTTGTGATGACAGAGAACCCTGTGTTCCGTCGTAACACATAGAAATATGGTATTTCTACATACGAGATAAGATGCAAATGATGATGTTTTAGTATTTACATATTGTAGATGCAGATGATGGTGATTTAGTATTTCTATACTGAATATAGAGATGATGATGATTTCAATATTTCTATACTGAAGATATAGATGATGATGCTTTCAGTATTCACATACTGGAGATACAGATGGTGATAGTTCAATATTCACATACTGAAGATGTAGAAGATGATGGTTTAGATGATGATGTGCTAACGAAGCCTCTATCTTGAGTAAAGTTCGAAAACTTTCAAGACAAGCTTGGTGTTGTTCGGAAGACCTTTCCTCGAAAGGGGGAGCAATGATGTAGCAGTGGGATTGTATCATCCCTTGGAACTTTCCCTAAAGTGATCCAATGACCTCGGTCCTCGAGAATAAAGAGGGATTGTATCATCCCCGGACATCTATCCATAATGGATCTGGTGACCTCGGTCCTCAAGAATGAAGAGGGATTGCATCATCCCTGAACTTCAGTTCAAAATGTATCCGGAGACTTCAGTCCTTGTGAATGTGGAGGGATTGCATTATCCTTGAACTTTTGTTCAAAATGTATCCAGAGACTTCGGTCCCTGTGAATGTGGTAGGATTGCATCATCCTTAGATATAGTCCTAAAGTGATAGGGATTGATTCTCCCATAATCAATCCGGTGACTTCAGTTGTCGAGAATGTGGTAGGATTGCATCATCCTTGGACATAGTCCTAAAGTGATAGGGACTGATTCTCTCATAATCAATCTGGTGACTTAGGTTGTTGAGAATGTGGTAGGATTGCATCATCCTTGGAATTAGTCCGAAAGTGATAGGGACTAATTCTCCCGTAATAAATCCAATGACTTCAGTTGTCGAGAATGTGGTAGGATTGCATCATCCTTGGACTTAGTCCTAAAGTGATAGGGACTGATTATCCCGTAATCAATTCGGTGACTTTGGTTGTTGAGAATGTGGTGGGATTACATCATCCCTGGACTCTAAGTCCAAAAGTGATCCAAATACTTTTTTGTCTTTGAGTTGTGGATTGCAGGTACGGTTGCTGATGATGATGATGTTACTGATCGAAAGATCAGAGTGTGATGATGATGCCGTACTGATCGAAATATCAGAGTGTGATGATGATGATGTGCTGCTCGAAAGTTCAAATTATGATGATGATGTTGCTGATGTTACTGATCGAAAGATTAGAATATGATGATGATGATGTTGCTGATCGAAAGATCAGAATATGATGATGATGATGTTGCTGATCGAAAGGTCAAAGTGCTAAAGATGTTGTTGCTGATCGAAAGGTCAAAGTGCTGAAGATGTTGTTGCTGATCGAATGGTCAAATTGCTGAAGATGTTGTTGCTGATCGAAAGGTCAAAGTGCTGAAGATGTTGTTGCTGATCGAAAGGTCAAAGTGCTGAAGATGTTGCTGATCAAAAGGTCAAAGTGTTGAAGATGTTGTTGCTGATCGAAAGGTCAAAGTGCTGTTGATGATGTTATTAATTAAAGCAGTCAAAGTGTTGTTGTTGCTGAAGATTGAAGATTGAAGATGAATACTACATGATGTTGAAGAGCCTCCAGTGATTTATAGATGTGTTACCCTGATGATGTTGATGATGTCCTCTATCTCTCTCCTACTATTTTTGTTGTTGATGTAGAATACCCTTCTCGTTAAGGGGGAGTGTTGAAATATTGTAACTTTGAAGAATATTCTATATGTACTTTTTGTGGTCGCCAATGGTCCTACCGGGAGAACCAATTGTATTTCTTTATACTCTGATGATTCTAATTGAAAGAACTAATAAGATTCATGAGGTAGTCCCCTCAAATTGTAAAGGTGGGTCATTAGCACCCCAGTTGTGGTTACTTGAGCCTACATGTTTAACTCGAGCCTACATGATTAACTCGAGCCTACATGTCGAAATTAATTATTAAAGTGAACGAATGAATATAAATAGAGGTGTGGCACTCCTCATTTGGAACACACACACTTACTTGTGTAGTGCATGAGAGAGAGAGAGAGAGAGAGAAAGAGTTGTGGCTGGAGAAGAAGGAGGATCAATATTTTGGTTTTTACCTTTTATCTTTTTGGGGCATCTATATTGAGGAAGCTTTTGCTGAGTTTTTCCCTTTAGGGTTTTCCCAGGATAAATCTTTGTGTTCTTTTTGTATGGTTGTGCTTGTCTATTTTTCAGTGTTTTTTGGCTTATGGTTATGTTGTTATGATGCTAAATGTTTTAAGATCTGATATAACCATTAAAAATTCAACAGTCATTTTTTCCTAGGATGGGCATATACATCTTGGAAATGAACATCCAAATCTTATAAAAACTCTCTGAATGTCTTGTAACAATATGTCCATCCATTCTAATGTCATGAAATAAGTAAATGATGTATTGGTTTATTATATGTGAAGACTTTTTGTACATATTTTAAGTATTCCAAATTTACTAGTTCAAGTTTTGGTCCTTTCAAGTTAATATGGACATCCAAATCTTATTGAAACTATATGAAGGTTGTGTAAGATCATGGAACCTGAGAGAAACAAGCACATGTGTTCATTTTATAGGGGATGGTGGCTTGGACCACATTGGAGTAAGATGAGTTTGGGACACCATTTTTTCATCCTTTGCTTCTATATACACTAAAATTCTCCTTTCCATGGAATCATACACCATTATCTTCAAGTTACTTATGGATTTTCAGTCAAATTCAGATAACTTGGCATGAATCTGGATGACTGAGTAGATAATTTAAAAATGAATGAATGCTTGTCATTCCTATAATTTTTTTGGATTTTTTCATTTTACATAATTCAAGCATACAAGTAATGATTACCAAGTTAATATAGATCCACAATGGCTTACCTTGTACTAGTCCTTCAAGTTCTTCAACTACATTTATTTAGTGCAAAGATATATTTGCACTTAAGAAATGCAATTGAAGAACTTGAAGGACTAATACAAGGTAATCCATTATGGATCTATATTAACTTGGTAATTATTATTTTGTATGCTTGAAATGATTTGAACTTTGTTTAAGTATCATCATTTTCAAGCAATAAAAACTTCTTAAAGGGTGCCAGCTCAATGGTAGAGAACCTGGCTAATTATAGGCAAGAGGTGGGTGGTTTGATTCCTCTATGCCCTATCATATATTTGTGACTAATAAAATGACTAAATTCACATATATATGACTATTAGTATCTAATTTCCAGTATCTTATAGCGTGACTAAAATTTATTCATATTTGGCTTAGCCATTAATATGTTATCATCTAGTAGTTTATTTAGTCGTATATTTGGTCATTAATTGTGGAAATCAATGACTAAATTGATGGCTAAATAAATGACTAATAATTCAAGCAATTAATGACTAAGTTAGACAAGCTAAAAGATATTCGAAATTAGCTAATATTAGTCGTTGAATCAAAAATAGTCATTTATAGTTGAATTTTAGTCATTTTTTAGTCATTAATTCCTCATTTTGTACTAGTTATACCTTGTTCACAACCCCATCTAGCCCCATGGTTGGTTCACCTCCAAACCCCTTTCAAGGAGGGGATGATTGATAGTGGAGTTATGATCGCTCCAACCATCATACCAGGTATGCCTTCTATCGAACCTATGGTTCCTTGTCCTAGTGGTCCCCTTTACACCATACACACTATTTCTGGTCCACTACCCACTAGTGGTGGCCCAACTCTAACGACCATGGTTTAGACCTTACCTTCATTTATGCATGGGGGCATTGGCCCTTCTACCACCATTCTGGATATTCACACCATTCCAGTGACTACTTCGAATATCATTAAAGGAAATTTGAGGTATAAAATGGTCCTCCTAAGGAAAATAATAAAATAATAGTTATTAATTTTGGAGGAAGAATGAAAAAACTACTTTTTTTGTTCGTATTTTTGACATATCTCCTTGTTGTTTTACACAAATTCCAAGTGGGAGAGTTCATTGGATGTAGAATTTAATTCCACATCCAATGAGTACCCACATTGCTCACTTTTTATGGACCTCGCTACCCCAAAAATAAGAAATACTTGAAAAAACATGATGATGATGTCATCATCACATTTTTTCAGGTATTTCTTATTTTTGGGGTAGCGGGGTCCATCAAAAGTATACATTGTGGGTAATTTTTGGATGTGGAATTAAATTATGCATCCAACGAGCTCTCACACTCGGAATTTGAGTAAAACCAAAGGATATATGTCAAAAATACGAACAAAAAAAGTAGTTTTCTTTTGTGACAAATATGTCAATTCAACCATTATGGTTGACTCATTTTATTGAAATTATATTGGTTCCTGAATTCCAACTCACAAAATTTATTGTTGGCGCATTTTCTTATAAGGCCCATATTAGACCCCAAATTTCCTCTAATGAATAATTCATCCCTACCTATTGATGTATTTGTAACTTCGGAATATATTCACTTGTATATTTCATGTATTTTATTTTATTAGTCCTTGATATTTCTATCAGAAGAATCAGTAATATAAACAAGTCATGTAAAGTCATGGAGGTTAACCCTCCTACTTGATCAGGGGTCAAAGTCCCCATAGTTTCGGGGAACTGGGGTTATTAGACTCTCCTAGAGAAGTCAGCCTTGGTAAGTTATTGTCAAGTCAAGAATTTGTATACATAGAGAGTGAGCCTCTCTATTTAACACAATCACTCACACTCAGTTGTAGTTCATGAGTGAGAGAGAAGAAGCTGGGATAAGAGAGAGAACAACTATTGGAGATCATCTTACTGTCTTTGGGTTTTACTGCTGCCATTGGTGCTTATTCTATCTTTGAAGAAGTTGTGGGGATTTCTCCTTTATGGTTTCCTCGAGGAAAATATTTGTTTTGATTGTCTCTTGTGATTTATTGTTGTTCATGTTATTCTCTCAGATAAGATCCTAAGATAATACTGTCTAATTGATAAAAATCTAACATGGTGTCAGAGCTAACCTAAGAAGAAGACACTGTGCAACTGCGGAAGCTAGGGATTCTTATTTTTTGGGTGTCTCTCCACAATCCATAAGCAAAAGGAGGCTAGGATGAACCTCCATTGAAGGGAACATATTTCTCTCTCGAAGAATCTGATTCTAAGAACTTTCAATTTTTTACCTACCACTGCATTAGGAAATTAGGGATTTTCACTAAAAGAGGATTTTTGAGTGAACCTAGGCTAGGATTTCTCTCCTCCTCAAAATAGAAGTTTAGAGACAAAAATCAAGGTTTTTGGTTGGGTAGAACTCCGGTAAAGTGAAACCCTAATCTACCTTAGAACCAGAAAACCAGTGTTGCAGACAATTAGCTCTAGATCCAGTTTTTAGCTTCTCTAACTTGTAATATCTAAATATTTTGTATTTCCATTTGAGGTTCTTGGTTAAGATGTCTCATCACACCAATCTTGATGAAAATATTGAGGGAGCTGATAACTTCTGAGCCTAGAAGTATAGGATCTCCTTGGTCTTGGAAGAAAAAGAGTTGGACTCTTACATCAGTGAAGAGGTTCCAGTTCCAGAGGGAGATGAGGCTAAGGCCTTACACAAAAGGAAATTGGTCATGGCTAAGAGGATTATTTCTGATTCAATCAAGGATCACCTCATACCATAGGTGTCCTACCTAAAGATACCTAAATAGATGTTTAATTCCTTGGCCAAGCTATTTGAAGGGAAGAACATTAATCAGAAGATGAATTTGAGGAATGAATTGAAGAATGTAAATATCCAGAATGGAGAGACCATACAATCATGCTTCACAAGGGTGTCTCAAATCAACAAACAACTTGGAGATGTGGATGAAGAAGTAGAGAATACAGAAATTGTGATGACCACCTTGAATGGTCTCCCTAGGTGATGGGGTTCTTTCATCCAAGGAATCTGTGCTAGAAAGAAGCTAATCAATTTTAGTAGGCTCTGGGAAGAATTCTCACAAAAAGATGCTCGAATAGTAGCTCGAGAAGAAAAGATGGGAAATGAAGATCAATCTCTCATAGTACACTCCAAGAAAAGCATAAGGGACAATCATCATCACCAACGTAAGCATTCTCACCAGAAAGATAACTCTATAAGATAAAGCAAGGATCTATCCAAAATCAAATGCTATACATGTGATGAAAGAGGAAACTTTGGTAGAAATTGTCCTATGAATAAGAATGGTTCTCAAAAGAAGAAGAACCACAAAAGAAGACATCATGCTCACACTACAGAGGATGATGATCATCCCAGGAAGGGTGTCAAACAATAAAGTGAAGACTCTTCAAGTGATGAAGACTATGTTCTGATCTCTGCTCTCATGGGAACTGTCACACATGGAAGAAAATATTGGCTTATTGACAGTGGGGCTTCCAAGCACATGACGGGATTCAAGGAATCTTTTGTGAAACTATCTGAACATAATTCACCCCATAAGGTAAAACTTGGGGATGACTACCAATATCCCATAAAAGGCAGTGGTGAATCCTCCTACAAGCTAGACTCTAGGAATTCTATGAAGATGAAGGATGTCATGTTTGTACCAAGACTAAAGGAGAATCTTCTCTCCATCTTGGAATTAGATGCAAAAGGCATGAGGATTGAATTTATAGATGGCCAAGTACTCATGTGGCCAAAAGGAAAGACTATTGATGATGAAGTAGTAATTGGAGAAAAGAAGGAGGACTATAGAAATTGAAAGGCCAACCATAACAAGCCTTGGTCCATGACTCAGTAGAGCCAAATGAACTTTGGCATAGAAGGATTGCACATGTGCACTATAGGGCACTACCACTCGCAAGAAAAGTTATTGAAGGACTTCCATAAATGCAAGAAAAATATGAAGGAGTTTGCAAGGGATGTGCAAAAGGAAAGAACACAAAGAAAAAATTTCCAAGTAGCGAAAGCAAGGAAAAAGGAATCTTGGAAATCATTCACTTCGATGTATGCAGTCCGATGTCATCCAACTCATTAAGTGGGTATGTATACTATGTTTCTTTCATTAATGATTTTTCTAGGAAGACATGGATATACTTCATGAAAAACAAGGATGAAGTATTCAACAAGTTCAAAGAGTTCAAAGCCTTGACTAAGAATCATACAAAAAATAAAATCAAGACCTTTTCATCAGATAATGGCAGAAAATTCACATTAAATGAATTCAAAGAATTATGCAAAGATTCAGGGATCAAGAGGGATTTAACCACTCCATATAATCCACAACAGAATGGGGTTGTAGAAAGGAAGAATCGAACGATGATGGAAGTTGGAAGGGCAATGATTCATGATCAAGATCTTCCTATGCATCTATGGGAAGAAGCTGCTAGAACAATTGTGTATGTATAGAACTATACTCCGCATAAAGTACTCGAGAACAAGACACCTAAAGAAGTCTTCTCCGAAAGGAAACCAAAATTCAGTCATATCAGAATATTTGGTTGTCTAGTGTACATACACATTCCCAAAGAAAAGAGGAAAAAGTTAGATCCTTCAGGAAAGAAGCGTATATTTGTGGGATATAATGAAAGCTCAAAGGATTAAAGATTATACTTCCCATGATTCAAGAAGATCAACATAATCTTGGACGTAACATTTGATGAATATTCATCCTACAAAAAATCTAGAAGAGACCTGCCGAAGACCCTAAAGAAACAAAAATACCCAGAATACAAGATACAACTCAAGAATAAGATAGAGAAATAGAAGAACCATAGGAACTTGTAGATCCACCCCCAAGAGAAGAGCCCTCACAAGAGGAAACTTGCATGGGTACAAAGGTTATCCAAGGTGTAGAAATATATGGGGCTCCTGAAGAAATACACAGAGAAAGGAAAAGAACTAGGTCTTGCTCCAGATATGTATCCCTATTGTGTGACTTCATTGATAAACAACCTTCCAACTATGAAGAAGCAGTAGCGAAGAAAGAATGGAAGGATGCTATGATCGAGGAGTACCAGTTGATCATGAAGAATGATGTCTGGGATGTTGTCCTAATAATAGAGGGGAAGTCTGTCATGACCTCCAAGTGGATCTACAAGATCAACCATGCTGCAGATGGTAGCATAGAGAAATATAAAGCAAGATTTGTGGCTCGCATATTCTCCTAGAAAGAAGGGATAGATTATGAAGAGACTTTTTCACCTGTACCTAGATACACTTCCATCATATCGGTACTTGCTTTGGATGTAGTAATGAAATGGAAGATACACCAAATGGATGTCAAGAATGCTTTCTGGAATGGTGTAGTAGAAGAGGAAGTGTATGTGGAGCAGCCACTCAATTTTGAGACACATGACAGGGATAGTCATGTGTGTAAATTGAAGAAATCCATGTATGGTTTAAAACAGGCACCCAAGACATAGTACAACAGAATTGATGGCTTCCTATCCAGTTTGGGCTTTACCAAGAGTAAAGTAGATTCCAACCTTGACTACAAGGTTGAAGAAGGGAGCCCAATGATACTCCTACTGTATGTAGATGACATGTTTGTAACGAGTGTAGATGGGTTGATTGCTGATACAAAGAGGAAGCTTGATGTTGAGTTTGAGATGAAGGACTTGGGTTTGATGCACTACTTTCTTGGCATGGAGGTGTGGCAGAATGCAGATGGAATCTCCCTAGGACAAGGTAAGTATGAAATAGAGATCCTGAAGAGGTTCGGGATGATGGACTGCAAGGCCATGACCACACCTATGGCATTGAACTTGAAGCTATTGAGTGATGCTTCATTAGAGTCTATTGATGCTACGATGTATCATCAGATGATTGGGTCCTTGGTGTACCTGACAAATACAAGACCAGATATTTGCTTTGCTGTGAACACATTGAGCCAGTTCCTAACAGATCCTAGACATGTTCACTTGATTGCTACAAAGCATATTTTGAGGTACCTAAAGGGTACAGTTGATTATGGGATCAATTATAAGGCGAATCATAAGATTAACCTGGAAGGTTATGTTGATTCATATTGGGAAGGAGGTGCCATTGATAGGAAGAGAAATTTGGGGGATGCTTCAATGTGGGATCAAGTGTGATCTCTTGGTTTAGTAGGAAGCAACCATGCGTGGCACTAAGTACAGCCAGAGCAGAGTATGTCACAGCTTGTTTGGCTATTTATGAGGCAGTGTGGCTAAGAAAGCTACTATCTAATTTGTTTGATTTCCAGTTGGATTCTACTTTTATATATTGTGACAGCCTGAGCTATGTGAAGTTGTTGGAGAACCCGGTGTTCCATGACAAGTCGAAGCATATCGATATAAAATATCACTATATCAGGGATATGGTGTAGAGAGGAGAAATGAAGCTCCAGTATGTTGCAACGGATGAACAAATAGCTGATGTGTTGACCAAGCCATTAGCCAGAGTTAAGTTTCAGTACTTCAGGGAGAATCTTGGTGTTCTCCAAATCAAGGTTCCCTCCAAAGGTAAGTGATGAGTCCATGAGCCCTTTTGACATGGATGTAGGATTGGTTCCTCCCATGGTCAGATGTAAGTGCAAAGCCCTTCTAACATGAATGGTGTATTGGTTCCTCTCATGGTTAGATGTAAGTGCAGAGCCCTTATGACATGAATGTTGGATTGGTTCCTCTCATGGTTAGATGTAAGTGTAGATCCCTTCTGACATGAATGTTGGATTCATTCCTCTCATGGTCAAATGTAAGTGTAGATCCCTTCTGACATGAATGCAGGATTGGTTCCTCTCATGGTCAGATGTAAGTGCAGAGCCCTTTTGACATGAATGCTGGATTGGTTCCTCTCATGGTCAAATATGAGTGATGGGTCTTTCTGACATGGATGTAGGATGTGTTCCTCCCATGGTTAGATGTGAGTCTTGGGCATGCCTTTCTGAAATGGATGTTGGATGTGTTCCTCCCATGGTCAGATGTAAGTGTTGGGTGGGCCTTTCTGAAATGGATGTTGGATGTGTTCCTCCCATGGTTAGATATAAGTGTTGAAGAAGATGAAGACCTACATGGAGGCTAGGCCTACAACTAGCATGAAAAAAGGCTGACTCTGTAGAACTTCCTATGAGGAGTAGAATTGAGAGATAGCACTAGTTGATCGAGATAGAAGAAGTAGTGATGATGATGATCTAGTGATGATCCAGCTTTGATGATGATCCAGAGAAGAAGACTTGTGCTGATGTATTGTGTCAAGGGAATACCTTCCTAGTTAAGAGGGAGTGTTGATGTATTTGTAACTTCAGAATGTATTCACTTGTATATTTCATATATTGTATTTGATTAGTCCTCGATGTTCCTATTGGGAGAATCAGTAATGTAAAAAATTCATGTAAATTCATGGAGGTTAACCCTCCTAGTTGATCAGGGGTCAAAGTACCCACAGTTTCAGGGCACTAGGGTTATTAGACTCTCCTAGAGAATTCGGCCCTGGTAAGTTATTGTCAAGTCATGAGTTAGTATAAATAGAGAGTGAGCCTCTGTATTTAACACATAGTTACTCACACTCAGTTGTAGTGCATGAGTGAGAGAGAAGAAGCTAGGATAAGAGAGAGAACAACTGTTGGAGATCATCTTACTGTATTTGGGTTTTTCTGCTGCCATTGGTGCTTATTCTATCTCTGAGGAAGTTGCAGGATTTTCTCCTTTATGGTTTCCTCAACGAAAATATTTCTGTCCATTGTCTCTTGTGATTGATTGATGTGCATTTTATTATCTCAGATAAGATCCTAAGATAACACTGTCTAATTGATAAAAATATAACACTACCAACCCCCATTCACATGCAACAACAACATATACACTGGTTCCAACACCATTTCTAACCCTCCTCAATCTAGTCCATGTCATAGTTTGTCATTCATGCTTGGTATCAACCTTCCTTACTTAGCACAGTTGAAGAATGGCCCCATCCATCATGAACTATTTGTGGCCTCCCATGACTACAAAACTTCCTTTGGACATCCCTAAGTTTGAGGGAAAGGTACGAGAATACCTTGAGAACCACATTATGTCATTCCACTTATGGTGTTCCTCTAAGAACATAGTATATGATTCTATTTGGTTGCATCTATTCCAGAACACACTCACAATTGTTGTAGCTAAATAGTACATTTAACTCCCCCATGCCACTTATATATACTTTTCCACGTTATCCTTGATGTTCCTATAGTATGTCCAGCTACCTGTTCATTACGATGAGGGTGTAGAAATCCTATTATCCTGTAGACTAAGCACGACTACCATATCATGGATCATGTCCATGAATGGTGTCATCATCATAGATTTTGTAAAATCAAGTTAGATGACATGATTTTCCTTGATTGGGTTCTCAAAACCTTAACCCTCCTGTCACCAAGGATTTTACATCCGAGTGCCCACAAATTGAGGAAGAAGCCATCCTCAAAACACAACAGTTTGATCTCATATATTCCCAATTGGGTTATTTATATACCATCGTAGTTTATGATCCCTATTTTGGATCCTCACATCAAGATACGTTGGGGGAATCCCATGTTGTTGATGGAGTCATTGGATCTATTACACAACATCCAACTTTTACACGACCTTTGTTATAGCATGATTTACCACACCTAATGCATCATGTGTTAAATAAATGTAACTGTGGAAGATATTATATTTTGTATTATTATTGTTATTAACCCTTTCAGAGATGTTGTTCCTCCGATTAGGGATCTAAAGATGTATTAGGTTATGTAAATCCTTGAGGTAAAACCTTTATTGTAAGTTGGGTCAGTAGTACCCACAAAAGTATTATTAAAATGTATTTTTGAGTCTTCCAAGGCAATCTAGCCCTGGAAGCAAGGAAAAGTAGGTCCAGTTGGGTTATTAGGAGTCTCATCTAATTAGTATAAATAGGAGAGGAGCTTCCCTCATTTGGACAAGTAGAACACTCAAGCAATTGTGCTAGAGAGAGAAGTTGCATTCCATGTGGAGGAGAGTAAGCATTCTAGTCTTATTCTTTGGGTATTCCAATGTACTTGGTTGATGTCTATATAGCAAGTTTTCCTAGGTTTTATTCCCCGTGAGGGTTTCCCATGATAAATATTTGTGTTCTATTTTGTTCTACTGTGATTTTTATTCTTTTATACATCCTCTTGTTTTGATATAACATCTTTTAAAATATCAACATGGTATTAGAGCTACCCTTAAAGAATACATTGTGCAATAGCTCATCCTACATTCTGAGAAGATATGGTTTACTATTTTGGATACCTCCCTCCACATATCAATTGGAAAAGAAGGTCCATTCAAATCGCTCTAGGAGGGCACATTTTGTCTATTGAAGAAATTTTTCAATATGAGGATTTTCACTTTTTGACCTAACACTGTTGTCAGGATAAACTAGGGCATCATATTTTTTAAGGTTCCATCCTCAGATTCCAGAAAAGAAATATATAGTCTATCTCACCTTAGGTAGGCGCATATTTTCCTATAATCAGATCTACAAGTGATCCCGATTGGAAAATTAGGGTTTTTCAGTCAAACCCTAAGTCACCCTAAAGTAGATTCCAAAACAGGGTAATATTTAGGGGCGAAATTTCACAAATTGACTATTTTTGGGTTTTTTTCCAAAAAATAAATTCGCTATTTGGTGATTTTTAGTGTCTAATATCGCCTATATTTACATAAAATATGCTTTTTTATTATAATATTTGCCAAAATGTACACATTTCAATGTTAATTTTATGTTTCATATTTAATATTAACCTACCTATCTATAATCATGTTTTTTTCAATCCAAAGCAATCGGCTAGAATGCTATACTTAAGAATAATATTAGAATCCTTAAAAAATACCCTATTCTAAAAACAATAATCATACTGGTAAGTTCTATCCCCTATATTTCCATTTGAAGTTCTCATTCATTAAAGATGACAAACAACACCAAGATTGATGAAATGTTTGAGGGAGAAAATAACTTCAGAGCATGGAAGTACAGAGTTGTGCTCATCCTTGAAGAATGTGACCTATATGGCTTTATCAAAGAAGAGGTCAAGGAACTAGAGGGAGAAGAGGAAATGGCCAAACACAAAAGGATATGATAAAAGTAAAAAGGATCATAGATAATTCCATCAAGGACCAATTGATCCCCAATGTATATTCAAATAAGACTACAAAATAAATGTTTGATGCACTAACCAATATGTTTGAAGGTAAGAACATCAACAAAAGAATTACCTTGAGAAACCAACTAAAGGGTTTGAAGATATGGAAGAAAATGACCATGCAATCATATTTCTCAAGAGTATCTCAAATCAAAGAACAGTTAGAAGCCATTGGTTATATGGTGTAAGAAGAATAAGTGGTGATGACCATCCTAAATGATCTCCCTATATAATGGGATTCCTTCATTAGAGGAATATGTTCTAGAAGAAATTCAACCAAGTTCAGCAAGATATGGGAAGAATGTGTACAATAAGAATGAATGATAGT
Source organism: Pseudotsuga menziesii (assembly GCA_001517045.1). NCBI lineage: Eukaryota > Viridiplantae > Streptophyta > Pinopsida > Pinales > Pinaceae > Pseudotsuga > Pseudotsuga menziesii. The sequence continues at coordinate 366,524 of LPNX010155471.1, forward strand.
AAACAAAGAAGAGAAGATAAATTATAATGAATATCAAGATCTATCTACACACGCCAAAAATGGAAGAAACAAAAGGAAGAGTAAAGGTTCATCTCCCAGAAGATAACCATAATTCAAGAAGAATAAGAAACATAGAATGGATATTCATCCTTTCATTCTTACTCATGCCATAAGATGGGACACATTTATAGACATTGTCTTCTTAATGAATATCAGTTCAAGAAGAAGAATAGAAAGTACCATGCCCATGAAGCTAAAGAAAATGAATCAGATAAGGAGAGGACCATGGAAAATGAAGACTCTAGTGAAGAGTATGTCCTAATTTTATCTCTCGTAGGTTCAATCACTCATGGAAGTGACACCCGGCTCATAGACAATGGTGCTTCCAAACATATAAAATTACATAAGGATTCGCTCTCTTTTCTTACCAAAAAATACTATTCACATAAGGTACAAATTGGATATGATTACCAGTACCCCATCAAAGGAATGGGAGAATCCTCTTACAAATTAAGAACTAGAAAGTTCATGAAGATGAAACAAGTCTTATATGTTCTAGGTTTGAAGAATATTTTTCTTTCCATCTCATCTCTACATAAAAAAAGGGTTTATAGTTTCCTTTTTATATGGTGAAGTTCTTATGTGGCTGAAAGGGAAAACAATATATGATGCTACTATAATTGGTGTCGAAGAAGGATGACTCTACAAACTGAAAGGACACACAGATTCAATCCTTATAGCCAGCACCATTAGTCCATGTGAATTATGGCATAGAATACTTGTTCATGTAAACTGCAAAGCATTGTTAATTGTGAGAAAGGTTGTCACGGGTCTACCAGAGATCCAGATCAATCATGAAGGAGTATGTAAATGATTTTCTCAAGCAAATAACACCAAGAATACATTCCCAAGTAGAAACAACAAAGAAAAAGGGATCTTGGACATTGTACACTTAGATGTGTGTGATGTCAACCACTTCCTTAAGTAGGTATGTATATTATGTATCCTTTATTGATGATTACTCTTGTAATACTAGGATAAATTTCTTGAAAGGTAAAGACGAAGTATTTGGAAAATTCAAGGAATTTAAGGCTCTTGTGGAAAATCTATCCTAAAAGAAGATCAAGACTTTAAAATTAGATAATGGAGGAGAGTACACTTCAAATGAATTCAAGTAATTATGTAAGGAAGTTGGGATTAAGAGGGATCTTACCACGCCCTATAATCATGGAAGTAGTCAGAGAAATGATCCATGATAAAGATATACCTATTCACTTATGGAACAAAGTAGAAAGAACCAATGTCTATGTCTAGAATAGAATATCTCATAGTTCTCTTGGAAACAAAAACCCATAATAAATGTTCACTGGTGAAAATCCCAAAATAATCCACCTAAAGATATTCTGTTTTCCCATATACTTACATGTTCCAAAGGATAAGATATCAAAATTGGGATGTTCAGGAAATAACAGAATATTTGTTGGATACATTGAACATTCAAAATCTTATAGAATCTCTATTCCAGGATTCCACTAGATTGAGATCAGTAGAGATGTTACATTTGATGAAAATCCATCCTTCACCAAATATAGAAATATTTTTGTAGATGAAGATCATGTAGAAGAGGAGGGGGATCCTAGAACCACAGAAGGTACCAAAACTACAAGTTAAAGACATTGAAGAAGACAATATATGATAATATCACAACCTAGAGAAACCCTAATGACTCATGGAAACACCCTAAGAGATGATCTCAATAAAAAGAATACCAACTTGGGCTCATGATATAATCAAAGAAGAAGAAATATATGGTTCACCAGAAGGAAGCAAAAGACAAAGAATATATTAAAACTATGTGGAATTAATGAGAAATATTGTTGATGAAGAATCCACATGTTTGGAATAAGCTTCAAAGAAGAAGGAATGGATGCAGGCCATGATCGAAGAATACCAATCAATAATAAAGAATGATATTTGGGATGTGGTTCCAAGATCAAACTACAAGTCAGTAGGTTCTTCAAAATGGATTTTCAAGATAAAGAATTCAGCAGATGGAAGTATTGAAAATTTTAAAGCAATATTTGTCCCATGAGGATTTTCACAAAAGGAATTGATTATGAAGAAAATTTTGCACCAATAGCAAGATATAGTTCTATCAGAACAGGAATTGCCTTGGAAGCCAAGATGAAATGGAATCCACATCAAATTGATGTAAAAAAAATATTTCCTAAATGGAGTCATAGAAGAAGAAGTATATATTGAATAACCACCAAGATTTGAAACCCATGACAAGAAGACACATGTATAAAAATTAAAAAAATCTCTGTATGGGTTAAAACAAGCACCCAGAGCATGTTATGGAGGATTTGATGATTTCCTGATGAATTTGGTCTTTACCAAAAGTAAGGTTGATTCCAATCTTTACTATAAGGTTGAGAATAATTGAATCATGATATTACTATTGTATGTAGATGACCTATTTTTGAAAAGAAAGAAGAAGCTTATTAGTGAATGTAAGAAGAAACTTGCAGCAGAGTTGGAGATGAAATACCTTCGCACAATGCACTATTTCCTAGGTCTTGAAGTATGGAAATTTCCTAATGAGATTTTCCTAAACCAAGGAAAATACACAGTAGATATTTTGAAGAGATTTGGGATGTTATATTGCAATAAAATTAACACTCTGATGGTGAAAAACCTGAAGCTACTAGATGATGATTCTTAAGACAGAGTAGATGTCACATTATATAGACAGATTATTTGCTCATTGATGTATTTGACAAATAAAATACCATATATATGTTCTAATATGAATACCTTGAGTCAACATATGGTGGAGCTCTGACATGTTAATCTAGTTGCAACAAAACATGTGATGAGGTACCTAAAAGGTACATTGGATTGTGGCCTTACATATACAACTGACAGCGAGTTTAGATTGTGTGGCTATATTGATTAAGATTGGCTAGGAAGTGTTGAATATAGAAAGAGCACTTCAAGATGTTGTTTCAGTTTGTGATTAGGTGTGATCTCATGGCTTAGAAAAAATCAAACAAGTGTTTCCCTTAGTATAGTTGAGGCTGAGTACATTTTAGCATGTTCAGCTACTAGGGAAAAGGTATGGCTTCGCAAACTATTGGCAAGATTGTTTGATACCGAGATGGATGAAATTGAGATTTATTGTGAAAACTAGAGTTGGATCAAGTTAATAGAGAACTTGATGTTTCATGAAAAGTCAAGGTATATAGAGATAAAGTATCATTACATCTTGTATATGGTGTAGAAAGGAGCTGTGAGGTTCCAGTTTGTTCCTACAGAGGAACAAGTTTCTTATGTGCTGACAAAGCCTCTCAATCATGTAAGGTTTGAACACTTTCAAGACAAGTTTGGTGTAGTCCAAAAGGACCTACCTGGAGAGAGGGAGTGATTATGATATTCTTATTGAGGATGAGGTATCAGATTGCAAGGTTACCAATGATACATATATAGATTCATATAACAATAACATAACAAGAGACAAGGAATGGTGGAAAGAATAACAATAGCTTATATTATTCAAGAACACATGTGGGTTCATACATAAAACTAAACCCAGTCTTTATTGGGATCTACATCCTATATATATGATTTACAACCACTTACATAACCACTTGTTGGTTCAACTAACCGACATGACCTTTCAGGCTAACCTAATATGATGTTTACAATTATTCAACTAAAGGACCTAGTTGGCTTAGCTGACTGAGGTTCCTCCAACATCTTCTCCACCTCAAAATATTTCTTCGTCCTAAATAACTAGGGAGATGAAAATCTCTATCTAAGTAGCTATGGTATTGTATTTTTATTTCATCATGGACTGTGTTAAATGATGGAACGTTGTTGCTGAACACATGCTTCTACAATTTCCTCAGCAAATACCGATAATTGATGCTGAAATGATTCCTAAGCATGGAGGGTGTTTTCGATGTCTATAGTCAGAGTATTCAGGCTCAACAAGTTCTCCATATTTTAATGCATATCTAATTCGAGCATGTTGGTCATGCCATTCCCCAAAATTTGTACCTTTTCCTTAGCGGTGGAAAGAATTCGTTGCAACTATGGCCTGATTTTGTCAATGATGGTTAAACTTGATTGGTCCTAGTTGATCCACTGGTGTTCTTATCTTTCTAATTTTTCCAGTTTACTATTTTATAGAATGATTTGATCACCAAGGGTTTATGTAATTGCTTCAATGGTATATGGGCATCGGTTTTGCATTGAACTTATGAGATCATGGGTATTTTGCATTTTTTCAAATACTTAACCATAGTAAGTGTACTAGTTTCGCAAGACTTATGTTGTGACAATGGATTCCATAACATGTTGTCTCAATTGTTGATGGGATTCATTAAATGATGTAAATTTATTTGTAAGTAAAATAGTAGTTTCCTCATCCTGTTCCTGTCATCTTTATTTCAAGTTGTTCCTGAAATGTTGACACAACTCCTTCAAAAAATAGATATGATTTATCAAGAGGTTTATCTGAATCGATCCCTACTGGAATTGGAATGAACTATCATGCTAAGATCTCACACTTAATTAAGAACTCCTTTTGCTCTATTTTCAATTTCTTTATTTGTTATGTGGTCCACATTCTTTTGTGTTTATACTCTTTATTAATTGCATCCGCAAACATGTTCAACTCTTCATCTTTGTATTTTTTAGGATTAATTGCAACTGTTGAACTGAGTTGAGCGAGATGAACTAACAAAGGTGTTTATAGTTGTTGATGTTTATGTTGTTCTTTTTCCTATCTTTTTTTCTCTTTCCTTTGTTTTCTTCTATGTCATTCCTTCTCTTTGTTTTGCATGTCGACCTCATTTTTTTGTTCTTACAGGCGTTCTAATACTGTTGTTTGGATATGTTTAGTAGTTAGATTAATAGTGACAACACTATGATGGTTTATGTGAATAATGACAGGGGAGTTGATAGGTGGTAGTGGTGGAAGGGGTGTAATAGGTGAAGGATGGACTAATGGTTGATCATAAGTCAAGGGTAATGTAACTGGTATGGAATTCAAAGGTAATAAGTTGGCGATAGGTTTAATCATTTTGACAAGTTCGCTAGAGTTGATATTTTCAACAAGTTCTCCAGAATTGGTAGGTTCGACCGTTTCATCGATGGGGTTATTGATGAAGGGTTTGATAAGTGGTGCAAGAGGGTTATCAACAAGTTGGGGGATGGATGGGGAATAATTTCTCGCCACAATGTTGTTGTTTAAATCAATATTTCTTTGTAGAAATCAATGTTGTTGGTGAAATCAATATTTCTTTATTGGTTAAATCAATAACTTGTGCTTCTGAAATTGAGGAGTGTAGATAGTCGGGACTTTGGGGTATGACTGCACTTTTATGCAGAGCATCCATGGATAAAACCTATCTTTTTACCATCATATTTTGTAATTCTGGTAGGAGGGAGGGTAGTTGGTTGATACAATTTTGGAGTTCGTTATCGTTCTAAATACGAGCTTTGAGTGGTGAAGATAGTGATTGTAGATATGGACGAGTTAGGGAAAGAGTGGTGGTGGTTTTCAAAGTCGGTATGACATCTTCTTCGACAGCTGGGGTCAGAGGTGGAGGTGGTGGAGTATTGGTGATATCGACAGAGTTTGTTGTATCGAACCTGACTTTCTTGTGAGTTGTTTATGGTCATTTTTTTCTTCTTCATTTGGCTCCTGAAGAGTGAGTTTGTGCTTCCCCTTTCCTTTTACTGTGCTCTTCCTATTCTGTTTGGATTTAAACAGTTCATCGGCCACTCAACATATGTTTTCTTTTGTAAGGGAATATTACAGAGGAGGAGTATCGGATTGGGTACTTTCATCAGTTTGATCTGCTTATTCATGTGGTTGGTTTGTAGCTTATAGTGCAATCCCCACTAGATTGATGTCACCAATATTTTCACGGATGAGAGTAAATGTCTTGAGATGAATGTGGATTTCATAGTCCTCTAATTTTTCCATGTCAATTAAGGGTTCGGTCATTGGTTGATCGAATTTTCTTGCTATGGCCATATATCCAACTTGGTGTTGAATTAACGACTAAGTTCAGTGAATATTTCATCAACGGAAGGGTAAAAGTCGAGTTCTTTGGTTGTGTCCCCAACACCTAGTAAGTACCAAACCGACGTGTGGTCCAACTCAATATGGATGTGTGATGTTGGTGGTAATATTCGTTGGATATTATGAGGTACTCACCATCGAGCATTTTTTATTTTTAATGCTTGAAACGATGTATCCAACCAGATTTTTGTTGTTTCTTCTCCCATTTGAAAACCCTTTAGGGAAAAGGATTTGAAGTTCCACATGGCTGAGCCAGTCAGTGTAGTGAACTCCTTATCTCTAACTGGTCATAGGTGGTACATAGCTATCTATATTATCAGTGAGAGAAATCGGATCTAGGTGCCTTCCTCTTGGAATTTTATAGAGATAGGATTGACTATCTCAGTGAGGTGTGTAGTCCAATGGTATAACTTTCCTATGTCCTCCATATTTTGTATTGCTTCGAGCATGTCGAGATTGTGGTCGAAACCTCTTCCCGTGCTTGTCATAGCCATGGAGATGATTTTGGTAGTAATATTTGGTGTGGTACAAATGATTTGGCTAATTACTAGGCCTCTTGAATTTTTTCATGTTGGTGTACATGTTAGTTATTATACCAAGACCTGGTTTAAGCAAGTTGGTACAGGTTCTCCCTTATTTGATATATCTGACAGGCAGAGCTTAGGACAAAAATGGTCTTCACATAGATTTCACAAGAGAAATAAGAGAAGGATAATTGAAGAACAATATGATAAATCGTCTATTAATATTATTCACAGTATGGGTGAATATATATAATACAAAATCAATGAATAATTTGAATACCTACTTAGGTACTTGTATCTACCAACCTAGACTGACTCTAAAGCTAACTAGGAATGAGAAAATAATCATTATAGTTAACTAGTGCAACTACAGATCACTAAAATAGTTAATAACCATTTACAATCAGTTATAATTAGTTACAAGCAATTAACTAAATGGGGTAGGTGAATGAAGGAGTCTATATTCCCATGAATCATGTGAATTGGCACTAGAGACACCGGATGTGATCTAACATATGGGGATCAAAGTTTAACTAAGGATAACTGATGACCTACTAGAGTCAGCAGCTAGACACTGTTGGTGGTACTTCGAGTGGGTTCCTATAAAATAGGGATTGATCCCTGTAGCTCCAAAATGCATGCAGACAGGTGCAGTAAGTGACAAATGTCCACTAGTTATGTCCACCATGCATTGGTGAATTGATGAGACCTCCTAAGCTAGGTAAAATAATCAAATATACTTTATGTGGTCAAAGGAGAAAAAGAGAGGATTAATAATAATCCTAAACACCCCCTTTAATCATAACTTTGGACAACCTGGGCCATGGTTACTAAGACCAAAGGTCTCCCTATACAATCTAAATGCAAAATTTATTTGTCCATGAAAAATTAAGGGAAACAACAAAACCGCATGGAGAAAATACTTCCTCAAAAATGGATATGACACATAATTTAAATGAATATATTCACTATGTATTTTTTCTTCACTTGAATAAGATGGATTTATTGCTTCTTGGTGAAAAACTTTGTAGAGTTGTTGTAGATTCCTTGATCATGTATAAGTTTTCCAATGTTGTGTAGACAAAAAGCATGAGGATAAGCCCCTTGTAGCTCATCTTCTTGTGATGAAGGATAATAATATGAATTCTTCTTGATGTGAAAACATAAAATATCACACCTGAACATAAAATTAGAGACATAGAAGAGATATGTGCAATCATTTCCTAACCAAAGAACATCAATGAAATCAACATGCAGAATTTCTAGTGTAGCTGCATAATGGTGAACCCAATCATGAACCTTCTTTCCAAACTGATGTGAAACATTTATAATTCTATAACAGATATTATGAGGCTCTGATATATCAGAAACTAATTCATATTGAGAATAAATCAACCAAGTTATAGTGGCTCCAAATTCTGGTTGATTCACAGTAGGAAAACTAGGTGCAACTAGTCTACATTGACAATTTGGCAAATCTGATGAGCATAAGGATCTAAATGTCGAACTAATAAAGGTTATATCATACCCAATTTTTTTTAACAGGAGCCCACATATATTCAATTATAATTAAAAACAACCAATGACAGAATACAAATACATGATAACAACGTTCACCAGTGATACAATGTAGGTAACTAAGAAATTGTCTAGTTTACCAACTGAGGAATTTGGGAGTTGTAGGGTCTTATGAGTATCAAATGGATGGGAAATATGTGTCATAACATGCATATATTATTTTAAATCATATTCTAAATTAGATAATAAATAATCTGAATGGATTTTGAAGGATTCCGATGAAGACAAGTCTGAAAGTGGTTAAAAACTAGTATTGAGAGGAGATAGCTCTGGGAGATTGATATCTATTTTTTCAAGGGGAGGAAAACATATTTATGATTCTGATATATAATAATGATTATCAAAATAAAATACATCATAAAATTACTTTATTCTATCAACCAAAGCATGAGCATCATTAACTTTGAATTGCATAGTGTTACAGTGCCCCTGGGCATCGACAGAATTTTCCCTTCTTGCAAAATATGGAACATCAATATTGTTTCTTTCGAGCAACTGAGTTAGGATGTCCATTTTATTATTTAAGAAATGATTTTCATTGTGAGAATATTTTATGCAATAGGTACACTTTGATATTCCTTTCTTGTTTCCATTCTTCTTGAAATTCAAGCCTTCATCATTAGAGTTAGAATATTCATATTCAGAGTCTGACTTTGGATTTTTATCCTTCACTTTTATATTTCCTTTGGACTTGAGATTATTTATTCCAAGAGAAGCAAGCACATGATACTTTGAGGTTTTGAGAGTCCCCATTTGAATCATTTTGATCTTCTCTTGAGTGGGATAATCTATGAATGTATCCAAGGATGGAATCCTCCAATTTTGAACTACAAGATTTTTACCATAGGATGTTGACACAAAAAATGAGTATTCCAGACCCATATTTGATAGAATGGAGAGGATTAAATGATATTCTTTCTTCTCAATCCCACATTTCTTGAGAAAAATTACTAGTGAATTAAACTTGGTGATGAATTTCTCAATGGTTTCGAATTCACTTGGCCTCAATGAGATCAACTCATTATCCAATTAATGTCCTCTAAGATCATCTTTCTTTCCGAAGAGGGATTCAAGTTTGATCCACACTTCATTAGGACATGTTAAGCCATCAAGATGGAAAATAAGTTATGGAGAGAGAGAGAGAGATAAATCAATCCATAAGCTTCATCCTTCTTGTTATGCCATCTTGCTTTCTCAACAACTGCATTTGGATAGATTTCTAAGGCCATAATAACTCTATAGAGACCTTTGTTGCGTAATAGTATTTTAATATTGGATTTCCATTCATGATAATTGAAGGAAGTCAAGGTTACTATCTTAGATAGATCCATGCTTTGTTGACGTGCTTCTAGTGAGAGAAATCAATACCTGCAAAAAAATAGAAAGAAAATCTTTGTAAGATGAATCAACCTATATTTCAACAATGAGCACATTTTTTAGAGTCTTTCACACCTACAAAGACTTCTCTGGACATAATCCAAAGTTAGCAAGGAACTATTTCAGGATTTATGTGGAAACTCACCTGATTCTGGTGCATCAATGGAAATATATGAGGGAGATTAGAATATCCTGGCCAGGCTCTGATACCATATTAGATTCAGACAAACATATATTTGGACAAAAATGGTCTTCACATAGATTGCACAAGAGAAATAAGAGAAGAATAATTTAAGAACAATATGATAAATCTTCCATTAATATTATTTACATTATGGGTGAATATATAATGCAACATCAATGAATAATTCGAATACCTACTCAGGTATTTGAATCTACCAACCTGGATTGAGTCTGGCGCTAACTAGCAGTGGGAAAATCATGATTATAGCTAACTACTGCAATTGTAGATCACTAAAACAATTAATAACTCGTTACAATCAATTAACTATAGGGGGTAGGTGAACAAAGGATCCTATATTCCCATGAATCATAAAGCTAGTGCTAGAGAGAGTGGAAGTGATATAACTGATTGGGATCGGAGTTTAACTAAGTACAACTGATGACCTACTGGAGTCAACTGCTAGACACTGCTGGTGGTAATCTAAGTGGGTTCCTATAAAATAGGGATTGATCCCTGGAGCTCCAAAATGCATGTAGACAGGTGCAGTAAGTGGTATATGTCCACTATTTATGTCCCCCATGCATTCGTGAAGTGATGAGACCTCCTAAGCTAGGGAAATTAATCAAATATACTTTATGTGGTCAAAGAAGACAAAGGGGGATTAATAATAATCCAAACATGATAATATGGTAATATTGTAGATTAGGTCTCCTAATCTCGATAGGTGTGTCTAAGTAGAATTTTCCCTTATGATATTTGTTGACTATGAATTGTGAAATGATCTCTTTTGTTCTTGTGAAACTATCCATTAATGGTGTATTCATATAACCAAGGATTGTACTAACAAGAAATTTCTAAGCTTCATCTCTCCATTTGTCATATAATATAGTTCCCCACTCCTTGATTTCCTTCTAAACCCTCTTCCATTGTTGTTTGACCACCTTGGCATTACAAATGTTGTGTAATCAGGTTTGTAGTGGAGTGTTGGATTTTCCCAACTGTTTGAGTTTGTTTGTCACAGACCTGGTATTTGCAGGTGCCTTTTTTGGTGCCATTGTGTCAGTTGGTTTCTTTGGTTCAAAGAAGGTTAAAATTTTCTCTAGATATCAATTTCTCTATTGTTCAAGAGAAGGCATAGTGGATGGTAGTATTAATGGTAGACTTGACTATAAATAATGGGTTGTTGGTGTTTCTTTTGAGGCATGTCAACTTTTTTCCTCTAGGTGATGGTGTTCATGATGGTTTGATTGGACCATTTTTTCTTCTTTATGTCAGCGTGCTTCTTGGTTGTGATGGTGTCAATGATGTTGAGGTTATCAGTTTTCTTCATATTTTATTTGTACTTGTCTATTACTGTATCTCCCACCCTATGTTTTACTGCTTCCTGCTTCAGTTTTGTCAATATTTTGGACCCACGGTCTTGTCATACTGATTCTTTTCTTTGAAAATTTTCTTGTGTTTGTTTTAGTTTTTTTTTTTAATTTCTTATAGTTACACAACCGTTTTTTTTTATATCGTTGTAGTTAGGCCCCATTAACCAATTTTCGAAATACATTTCTTTGTAGTGCTTTTAGTTGGATTAATCCATTAGTGTTTATCTCTTTTACAATATATGGACCCATCCATTCAGTGTGTATTTTATTAGGTTTTCCTTTTACTCTACTATTATATAGTAACACAAGGTCTCAACTGACAGGTTTTTGTTTCTGATATTTCAGTCGGGCCAAGTTTTTGGATTTATTGGTGTTGTATTGCGATTAGTCACCTATATTTGAGTTTGGATAATTGCATTAATCTTAATTTTATGGCATTTTCAACATTGATGTGTAATATGTCAGCAATCAAAGGAATTTGTTGTCGAAAATGTAAGGGTATGATTGCTTCTTGTCCATAAACAAGTTGGAATGGTGTTCGATTTGTTGAACATTTGTATGTTGTTCTGTACTCCCATAGCACAGCATGTATATTGTCATTCCAATATTCTTTGTTGGTATTACATATATTTTTTAATCCTCTGGTTAATGTTTTGTTAAAAGATTCAATTGCACCATTAGATTGAGGGTGGTATGTTGTACTTTTCATGTGCTCAATTGTGAATTGTTTTGTCAAATCTGTGATCATTTTGTTTACAAAATCTGACCCCTAATCATTGATCAAGCTTAGTGGACACACAAATTCGTGTGACGATGTTCTCGTATATAAATTTTGCGGCTATTGATCCAGGTTGTTCCTAGGTGCACACTGGGGACAACAATTGACTGAATGAGTTGAGTACTATTATGGTGGAAGCTTATAAGAATAATCAACAAAGTAGGAAACACACTAGGTCGAAAATAATTATCCACATAGATAATATGCAAGAATTCAAACCAATTTATTACTTTTTCTCCATCAAAGATGGAGGAACCAGATAGATGATCAAAAAGATGTCTATATAACATAATGTACATGCTTATATAGGGTGCTGAGATGCTTGGGTGACTACTCACTACATTCACTTACAAAATAAGTTATAATGGTTTAGAAGTTCAACCATTGCAAAGCATGTTGGTATGGTGTATGTCGAAGGAGGACCTGTCGAGCAAGGCGAACCTGTCGAAGGAGAACATGTCAAAGGAAAACCTGTCAGTTGAATATGTCAAGGCGGACTTGTCAAAGGAGAACTTGTCAAAAGTAGACCTATCGAGGAAAACCTATCGAAGGAGAACCTGTTGGCTTCTAGTTGGATATTTCCTTCTTCCTTAAGAAACAATGGTGTCCATTGTGTATTCGTTCAGGTGAGAAAATTTGTTGGCGACTTCATTAGCAGAGCACCATTTTCCTTCTATGAGGAGTTGTCCATCTTTTTAATCACTTGAAAAAAGGGAATGGAGTTTGTCCTTATAAGGTGTATGTGTCATCCCAAAATGGTGTCACAAAGAAGAGGTTCCTGAACATCTGGGTGGATTTCTTTGAGTTTTTCTTTCTACAAGTTGTTTTGTTCCAACAATGGTGCATGGTATGGTCGAAGTAGATCTACATTGAAAATTGGATGTAGGCTAAGGCATGCAAGAATGTCGAGCTAAAAAGTGTTTTCTCCAATCTGTTTAAGGATACTGTATGGACCATATTTCGTAGGTTTCATCTTTCTATATTGGCTAGTGAATCCATCCTTCTTTAATGTAACTAGACCTAATCCCCAATTTGGAATCTATGAGGGATACAATGCTTGTTGTGTCAGGCCTTAGATTTTTCATTTGCTCGTTGCAACATCTTCTGTGCTTGCTTTTGGATGTTGTAGATTTGATCTCTGAACTTCAATTCTTTCTCCACTTCTCATCCTTAAAAATCGGTATCGTTCAGTTGTGACGAGGAACTGATTAAGTTGATAGGCGCTGAGGGTTGAAATCGGTAAGAAATATCAAATGGACTCTTTCCCATAGAGTTATGTTAAGCACGATTGTATTTGTTTTATATGTATGGAAAGTTGTCATCCTATGTTCGATGATTCTTCTGGTTGTACATGTGAAGAAATTGTATTACTAAGCGATTTACAAATTTCATCTTTTTGTCTGTCTAGAGATGGAAGGCTGTCGACAAAGAAAGTCTCATATCAAGATGTTGACAAAGAGTGTGGAAAAATGTGCTGACAAATCTAGCATATCTGTTGGAAATAACGGTCATCAGGAGTCCATAATGTTTCCACACATGTTCAAAAAAGAGATGAGCAGTCTGTTGTGCTTTCATAGTCTTCTTACATGGTATGGGTATAGCCATCTTGGAAAATCTATCGACTACTACTAATATCACATCATGATGATGTTTGGTAGTAGGATATCCCATCAAGTAGTCCATAGAAATATATTCCCATGGTTGACTAGGACCTAGAAGGGGTGTGTACCATCCTTGTCATCGATTCGGTGGTTTAGCAATGGCAGAAACCACGCACGATCAAGTGTACTTATTGACATCAGATTTAATTGAAGGCCAGCAAAAATACTTTTGGAGGATAACACGTGTTTTTGTGACTCAAAAATGTTGTGCAGTCCAGCTGTAGTGTGCACCCCAAATGAAATTTTTGGCCACTTTTTCTAACTCGCACAACCCAGGTTCTATGCAGCCCATCAATCCAACAACTACCTGAAATATTGGCCCAACAGAGAAATCCCCGTCGGCAACACCTGCAAAGCAGACGCGGTCTCACCCGAGATATCACTTCGATGGGTAATCACCAAAATCATGTTTCTCTAATTGTTGAGGGATTATAGTCCCTTGGCACTTGGCCAAGGATCTCAACGAAGGTAAAAGATGGTTGGACAGAGGATTCAGTCTCACGTGACCAAGCACAACTATATGTCATCACACACAACTTGTTCTTACTCTCCACCTCGCATCTGGTGCAACTTGTGTGATGTAGCTGACTCATACCAACGGGTCGACTATGACTTATTTCATGATTTAAGACAAAATCTCATACGCTGACATACATGTGGGTTTCATTGATGCTTTCCCTATCATTCATCTATTGCTTTCATTATTACATCAGTCAATTAAACAATACTCATCATTACACATAAATAAAATAACAATCATTCACATAAACACTCACAGCATTGATCATCCATTCAAACGTAAGAGATAACGTGGAAACCCATATGGGAAAAACCACCAAGGTGCTCTTCATCTAGCATGAGAAAAGGATACAGAGCCTTGCAGTCTACGGGATGCAGACTGATCTTATGATATGTCTTTAAGACTTAAATTTATGGTTCTCATGCTCTCTTGTTTTCTCTTCTACCCTACATCTACTCCTAGCGGTCCATGCACGCAGCATCCAGACCCACAGCTCAACAGCCTCCAATCACCACTATGCTCCTCCTGAGCCTTCTCTTCCCCTAATCTCTACAACATTACAAAAAAATGGAATCCTTCACCATGGATTGCCACCAAATAGGTGAACTATTACCAGAAAACTTGTAGAAATTCAGGCCAGCAATAGATTAATTTTACCCACAACAATTATCAATTGATCATGCAAAATTGCTAACAATGGAGACTGAATATGGAGCTGTAACACAAAATTATATTAACTGAGTGTACAATAGACAACCCTATAATAACATAGGTTTCTGAATATATAGAATACATCAATAGTTCGAATGCATAAGGAGGCATCCAAAACTAGCATAAAGCAGGCTTACTCAAAATAGGCAAATCCCCCATAGGTGTAAAAAGCTGATCCCAAATATGTCATGGAGCTCACGAATTGCAAGGGCACATGGGAAATCTAAAGAGTAGTGGAATGGAAGCTCATACATGCCTTTTCATGGAGAAAAGAGTGGAGGATGAAGAGGACAAAAAACTAGTTCACCTCACCTAGTCTTGCTTTCCTATGTGCCTTAAAACATTGAAAAAGCAGGCAATAAAGCAAAAAAAGTAGAAGGGTGCCTAGGAGGCCAGGAATAAAGTAGATTTGATTCCTAAGGCTTTCCGAAGCACTACGTGAGTCAAATATGGCAATTTTGACCTCTATGGATAGGCAATTACCAACTTGCACAAGGTCGGACTCATGAACTAGGCAAATAAGACAAAAATAAATGAATTAATGTCTAAGTGGGTAATACTATGGGTTGATTATTCTAACACCCCCCCTTAAGCCTAAATTTATGAGTAATAAATCAAAAATATAGGGCCTAGCAACAAGGCTTAGTCACCCTTTACATACTGCATGTCCATATGAAACAAGGAAAGAGGCAAAACCAACTTGGGAAAATCCTCCCTTAAACATGGACTGTAAAACAAAATTGTAGAATCTTGTCTCCACTCATTCCTTTACAGCATGATCAGAAATCCCCAGCAGTGATTCAAGATTGCTGAAGGTCTTCTCAAAAAATTCTTTGGTGAAGATATCAACTACTTGTTCTGAAGATGAACAGAAGAGTAGGTGAATGGTGCCATCATGCACAAGCTCTCTGATGTAGTGCATGTGAATCTCAATGTGTCTGGTTCTCTGCTTCTGAACTGGATCTTTGCAGATTCGAATGGTACTCTGGTTATCATAGTAGATGTTAGTTGAGTACTCAGGTTCGAAACCACATTCTCCAAGTAAACCCTGCAACCATAAACACTGAGTTGCTGCATTAACAACTCCTCTGTACTCAGCTTCTGTAGATGAGAGTGCAATGGCACTCTGTTTCTTGCTTGACCAGCTGATTGGCCCTTCTGCAAGCATGAACACATAACCTGAAGTGGAATTTCTGTCTGTGCTATCACCTGCCCAATCACTGTCAGTAAATCCAATCAAATCAAGATCAGATTTTGCCTTATAAAAGATCCCATGTGTCCTTGTTCCCTGAACAAAGTTAAGGATCCTTTTGGCTGCTTTCCAATGGATCTCATGAGGCTGATCCATGAATCTATAAGCCACACTTACTGCATAAAAAATATCAGGTTGAGTATGTGTCAAATACAATAAACATCCAATCAATTGTCTATACAGTGTATTGTTTACCATCGGTGGAGAATCATCTTCCTCCAGCTTCACTCCTGAAAGGAAAGGAGTTTTGCTTGCTTTGCAGTCTTGCATTCTGAATTTGATCAGAAAATCCAAGGCATACTTGGACTGGTGCACCTTTATTCCAGCTTTGGTTTCAGCAATCTCAAGCCCCAGAAATTGACTTAAGAGCCCCAAATCTATCATGGAGAAGGCTTGGTTCATAGCTCCTTTTAAGGAAGTAATCTCAGCCTGTGAGCTTCCTGTAATGAGGAGGTCATCAACATATAACACAATGATCATTAATGAACCATTAACAGAATTAAAATAGACATTTGGATCTGATTTGCACCGAACAAAATTTAGAGATAGCAAGAAGCTATCTATCTTGGCATACCAAGCCCTGGGGGCTTGCTTTAGCCCATACAATGACTTTCTCAACCTACACACAAGAGAAGGGTTAGTAGCAAAACCTTGAGGATGCTGCATATATATCTCCTCAGTGATATCTCCATTCAGAAAGGCACATTTTACATCCATGTGATGTACCTCCCATTTCCTTGAGGCTGCAATGGCTAGAGCTAGCCTGATGGAATCCATCTTTGCCACTGGGGAAAAGGTCTCATTGTAATCGATGCCATGAACCTGTGAGTAGCCTTTAGCTACCAATATAGCCTTGTACTTTAGTGGTGAACCATCAGCATCAAATTTGGTCTTATAGACCCACTTACACTGTACTAGTTTTCTCCCTGGAGGAAGATCCACTAGCTCCCATGTGTTGCTCTTCTGGAGTGAGATGAACTCCTCCTTCATGGAAGCTTTCCATATTGGATATCCTACTGCTTCTTCATATGTTTGAGGATTAGACTCCACCATCAAATAGCATTTTTCAGCAAACATAGGATCCTTCATGCACAGACCACTCTCAAATTGAGATCTAGTCCTCCTTGGGTCATTGGGATCCCCAGCTAGCTCACCTGCTGCATGTAGTGTCTTGGATGCCCATTTAGGCCTTGTGGGGCTGTTTGGGTCTGAAATAAACTCATCTCCATTAGACAAATAAGAATCATCATGTTCAACAAACTCTTTACTTACTTCTTGAGGTTCAGGTGGTGAAGAGGCTTCACCAATTTCCACTTCTGCAAGGGGTTCTTCTTCAAACTGAACACACCTTTCAATGAAGGCTTTGTTTGTGCTCAGATTTATCAACTTGTACCCTTTTGAATCTTCAGAGTATCCAACAAAAAGACACTCTTGGCTTTGGGGCTGCAAAGCCTTCCTCTTCTCTGTCGGGATTCTAGCCCATGCCTTTGAGCCAAAAATCCTGAAATGGGTCACATCTGGCTTGTGCCCACTCCATGCTTCGAAAGGAGTCATTCCATCAAGCTATTTGTGAGGCACCCTATTCTGAATATAGGCTGCAAAGTTGATATCTTTGTCCCAGTACTTTGGTGGCAAAGTTTTGGCCTCCATCATGCATGTTGCCATCTCCTTCAGTGATCTGTTCTTCCTCTCTGCAACACCATTTTGCTGTGGTGTGTAGGGGATAGAATGCTACATCTGAATACCTGAATCTGCAAAATAGTTAATAAACTTAGACTTGACATACTCACCACCATTGTCAGATCTGAGGACCTTGAGTTTCCTTCCACACTCGTTTTCAACCAAAGCCTTAAAGACTTTGAATAGGCCAAAAACTTCAGACTTGTGTTTCATGAAGTGAACCCAACAATACCTGGAAAAATCATCAATAAAGGTCAATGCATATTTGGCCTGACTCATGGACATATGAGGGAATGGGCCAGCAACATCACTGTGAATCAGCTCGAGGGGTGCAGAGGTTCTCTCATGACTAGCTTTGTCAAACTTATGCTCTGGGTGTTTTCCTAGGATACAGCCTTGGCAGACTCCTTTAGAAAATTTTATCTTGGGCAACCCTATGACCATTTCTTTCTCACTAAGATCAGACAGATACTTGTAATTTAGATGGCCAAATATTTCATGCCACATCTTGCTGGCTTCATTAGCATGAATGAGAAGAGCAGAGGGGTTTGAGTAAGGTAGGAAGTGTGAAAACATGTATACCTTTTGAGCATGATTCGCTACTCCTTTTGCAATGAATCTACCACTTGAGATTTCTGTGATCTCAAATTCATCGGGGGAGAATATGACCTTCTTAGGAGACCCAGTGTGGGTCATCTGGTACACTGACAGGAGGTTGGAGGTGAAACCAGGGACATACAGCACATTGCTGAACTTACCATGATCAAGATCTATCCTTCCTTTTCCTTTACTTTCAGTGAGAGAGTCATCTTCCAGTACAATAGATGGTCCTTTCGACATATCCAGTGAGGAGAAGGCCTCCTTAGTTGAAACCATGTGTCTTGAAGCTCCAGAATCTATGATAAAACTGGGTGAGCTTGATGTGCCAGCAACTAGAGCATGAACTCTCTCTCTGTCATCTGAACTTGATCCTCCTTCTCTCTTCTTTGAGCTTTCTGGAAGGGAGATGCCATTCTTCTCGAGGAAATTGGTCAGCATATCAATCTGCTTTTTCATACAAGAGCTTTCAGTGTGATTGCCCTTCGAATAGTATGAGCACTTGTTCATTTCACCTTTGTTTTTCTTCTTCTGGGTATTTTTCTTGGGACCTTGTTGATCCTCTGGAGACTACTTCTTGTCTCTTCTTTGCTCAGGTGGCTTTTTAGCTTTCTTTTTACTTTTTGAATCCACCCTCGAATCTCCAGCAATCAAAGCTTGATCTTTGGAAGGTTTGATGGTTCCCATCATCACCAGCTTGTCTTGTTCTTGTGTGAGAGATTCCATGAAATCTGCAAGGCTAGGCATCTTCCAGGTTCGAGATGTGAGTTTTGTGGCATAGAAGGTCGAAACAAAGACTGAGTATTCAGGTCCTAGATTTGAGAGGATGGCCAATACGAGCTGATCATCTTTCTTTTCGATACCACACTGCTTCAGCTGCAAAACTAGTGCTTTGAACTTGGAGAAATATAGCTGCAGGGATTCAAAGCTACTAGGACTCAGAGAAATCAGCTCATTTTCAATCTGATGTCCCCTCATCTCATCCATCTTTCCAAAAAGATCAGAAATCTTCTCCCATACTTGATCCGGTGAAGTTAATCCATCGAGATGGAAAAGAAGGTCTCGGGAAACACTGAGACATAGGAGGCCATAGGCCTCATCTCTCCGATTGTGCCATTTGATCTTCTCTGCAGCTGCATTGGGATCTGCTTCTGTTGCCATAGTCACCCTATTGAGGTCTTTCTCTCTCAACAAGATCTCCATCTCTGCTTTCCATTCAAAGTAGTTGAAGGGAGTCAAGATAGTTTTCTGTGAATCCATAGCTTTAGAAAATCTGTCCCGGCTGTCAGTAGAAGGATCCCAGTCTTGATGTCAAACCTGCAAAACAATTTTTAAAGGAGAGTAACAACCTACAATGGCTCTGATACCATGTAGAAATTCAGGCCAGCAGTAGATTAATTTTACCCACAACAATTATCAATTGATCATGCAAAATTGCTAACAATGGAGACTGAATATGGAGCTGTAACACAAAATTATATTAACTGAGTGTACAATAGCCAACCCTATAATAACATAGGTTGCTGAATATATAGAATACATCAATATGTAGAATGCATAAGGAGGCATCCAAAACTAGCATAAAGCAGGCTTACTCAAAATAGGCAAATCCCCCATAGGTGTAAAAAGCTGATCCCAAATCTGTCATGGAGCTCATGAATTGGCAAGGGCGCATGGGAAAGCTAAAGATTAGTGGAATGGCATCTCATACATGCTTTTGCATGGAGAAAAGAGTGGAGGATGAAGAGGACAAAAAACTAGTTCACCTCATCTAGTCTTGCTTTCCTATGTGCCTTAAAACACTGAAAAAGAAGGCACTAAAGCAGAAAAAGCAGAAGGGAACCTAGGAGGCCAGGAATAAAGCAGATTTGATTCCTAAGGCTTTCCCAAGCACTACATGAGTCAGATATGGCAAGTTTGACCTCTATGGATAGGCAATTAGCAACTTGCACAAGGTGGGACTCATGAACTAGGCAAATAAGACAAAAATAAATGAATTAATGTCTAAGTGGGTAATACTATGGGTTGATTATTCTAACAAAACTAACCTAACACAGTTATGACCAACTACAAGCAACTAAAAAAGAAACCTTCTATCTATCGAATCCCTCCTATTTATACTATTTTACATGACCACACAGGGTCGATTGCATACAGGAATTCTGTTAACTATCACTATTAGCCACCCCTTATGCTACAACTATGGTGATTATGTCTTGACACAAGGCACTATCGGCCTGAATTACAAATATCCCTTCATACATGCATAGCTGCAGGCTTCCAACGCCTTAAACGGTCATGATCTGGATTCTGCACCTATCACTTTCTAGCCGTTATCACTTGTATGCTCCTGTGCTCTCCTTTCCTTCACCATGCACCTCTCCATTCTATCTACACTGGTCCTTTACTTCCTTCGTGATCTACCTTTGTTTCTATCGTGCACGTGTCACACCTTATTTGCTCACACACGAGCTTCTTCCTTGTGCTCCTTTCCCAGGCCAATAGGACCTGTTGGCCTGTTTTTCTAAACAAGGCCAATAAGGAGGTTTTTTCGACATAATCAGCTTAAAACAGCATCCGGTATGTTTGAATTAACAAAACCTCGCAGGTTGTGGTCCTGCTACCAGCTGATTTTCCTCTTAAGGAGAAATTAAAATCAACAAAATCTAACCTATCCTAATGTTATTTCTACCTATATTTAGTTTTAACTATCTAAATTATCTAATGGTTGCTTTCTTAAGGAAATACTTCAATTTTTAAAGATTTTTCTGAATATAAAGATTTGTAAAAGTACACTAAAATTCTACAAACTGATTTAACAGTTGTTCACTGGAATATGCTAAAATAAAACTTAATCTAAAATATTCTATATGTCCTATCTCAGCTGAGAGCATTTCTAAAGACTATATTAATTATTAATCAATAAAAGATGAACATAAAGACTAAAAGCACAATTTAAATAGAAACATTTAAATTATGAATAATAAGTCACTCTGTTATATGACAACAGAATCAAAGAAACAACTAATAATAAACAGTTATTTAAACTTTTTGAAATTAATTAATAATTAATTATTAATATAGCTATTTGAACTTAAAGATAATGTCTATTATATAATCACTGTTAACATACAAATGATATTTTTAGCAGACAGAAGAGTATATCATTATATCTTAAGTTTATAGTAAAAATACTAATAAACAGAATCATAACGATATATTTGTTCAAAATGCGATATTGAACTGATAAAGTGCAAATCGTAATTAAACACACATATATCAAAGCATAATGTGTTAATATCAAGATAGAAGGTAAGATGCAGAAGTATATAATATATCCAAAACTACAATACCAGTAATGGTATCAGTCTGTAGATGTCCAGTTGTATTCACCTCCAAAGATTCAACTTCAGGAATGAAAATAACACTAGCAACAAAATTATACTTCAAGTATTTTTTCTTCCAACACTCCATCCCTAGTTCATCAAAATTCATGTCTTATATAATACTACGATTAAATTTTCCCTATTAATGTTACATGCAACATTATAGGGCTCCTATAACTAAAAAGAGAATCAAATCTCTTATATCAAACACCTGTCACTATAAACAGAAAAACGACTAGCCTGGGTCCATGTACTTGGAAAATTCTTGGCCATTATTGAAACTCCAGCTTTTAACAAGCAGCCACATCTCCATGCCAATGTATTAACAACATCCTGAAACTCTGGAGAGAAGTGATGACATACCCACCTGCATTTAACAAAAGAGGTATCTCATTAAAGATGTTTACAATAAATACAACAGAATAAACTAATATTTTAATGCATGACTGTAAAATCTGTGATTTTACAGGCATGTATTACAAAAAATATTTCATTACCTGTTTGATAGCAATACGATCATGCACTTTGAAAAGTAAAATGAGAATAACCATTCATGTTTTACTTTGAAGAGCGATTACTCTTCGTGCTTCAGTCAATTTGGCCTTTAACCTGATAATCTTTATGTTTTGTTTTTCAATTCTTTCAAGTAGGTGTTGGTTCGTACTAATTATTGACCTCTTTTCTTTTTTATACTGATTCTTCTTAGCACTTGTTTCTTTCCATCTGCTGATCCAATCCAGCAACTCTTCTCTAAATGTTCTATTTTCCTCTTCTAACAATGCTGTACTGGATAGACAATGCTTAAGTTTATCCTTCAACTCTGAAATTTTATCCTGGTATGCATTATCTAGTACATGATATAGAGTTTCTTTTTCATTGGCTACCTGAGGAGAAATAGGGCTGTCAATATGATGGTTCAGGGTCTGCAATACCTATGTCTATACCTAGTTGAGTAACCTCGGCCTTGCCTGATTTTACATCATTACCCTTTACGAAAGTAGAATTATTTTCATGAATTGTATCAAGGATAGATGACAGGATGTCATCTTCAATATGGACGACTGCAGGTTGAGAAGCCTGTTGATTAACCATAGGACCCGAAATTGTATGGGTACTGTTCATACTCCTAGTAACCCTCCTTGAAAACAACATATTTTCCGAATCAAACCCTCCCTTGTCACAACAAATCTGGGCAAGATGATATAATCTACGCATAGAATCCTTGCTGTGTTCATAAGGTTTATTTGATTCAGATAGATTTTTACACCCAACAACATTATCAGTTTTGCTTTTGGTTAATATTTCTTTTGTTTTTGCAGGGATGCTATGACCTTTACCAGATAAAGGCTGATTCAGGACTGCTTTAGAGCCACAAGGGACTGTATTCCCGTCATCATCTTTACTAATCCCATCATTTATGGGTATACTGACTTCCCCGAACCCTTTTACCTCTGAGACAGTTTCAGAAGTATTATTAACCTCATACTTTATGGATTTTCATTTCTTATGAATTCTTGGGGAGGGATTCGGCCAGTACTGCGTCGGCGCCAACTGACAGTCGGTTAAAAAACTATCCCATGACTTGCCATTTATAGACAACTGATGTTGTAATATAATTTTTATTAACCCATGGTGGAAAATACTTCTATCAGGGTTAATAAAACTTCTAATTTCCTGTGACATTTTCTTGAAACTTTGCCATAAGTAAAATGGCAAATTGAGCTTACAACCCTGTAATGCTAGCAAGAGTCTTAAATGGTAAAGGTGTAAATGGGAGAAACGTCCGTCACAGGACACGTAACTTACCAAGATTTCGTAATAAGCTCTCCATTCGGGCTCCAAGAACCTGACAGGGACACCTATCTTCAGCTTAGTATCATCCGGCAATGGAAACAGTAGAGATAAACAAATCTTCTTATTAACTTCGCTACCCTTAAACCAACGTTTTCCAACTTGTGGGAGCTGTGTCGCTGCTGCTATCTTGTCTTCGTTAATAACAAACTCAAAACCCCCTATCTGCACAATGTCGTCTTTTAAATTCATGGCGAATAGTTTAGTCACCTCTGCATGATGACCATCGAAACTCTTAAAGAATTTCCCCCACCCAATTTTCTCAAAACGCAGAGCTACCTCCTCGTTTGCTTCTATGAGCTCAGAACCAGAGATTTCAAAATGGTTCAATGGAGCCATAGTTTCTTCCTAGCTTCGAACTGAAATGAATGGAGAGGTGAACAAGGAGGGAATAGGTACCCAAACATATGACATGATGTGCAGACTTCGCACGCTTTGGATCTGACGGATATGAGATCTCTGGACTTGGCCATTTTTAGCCGAACCTTAGCAATGATGAGTGCTGCAACTTAACGTTATATTATGATATATGCAGGTTTATCTACGATTTAGCCACAACTAGGAGTGATACTCAACCAAATCAGCGTACTAGAGATCTTGTGATTGACGAATCATAAATTCAAACATTGATTATAGACAGTGGTTAATAATGAACTTGTACATCGTGATAAAATGACATGACTATCAACATTCAATTCTGTTAATACGATGCCTCCATATGTTCACAACTGTCGATTTATCATGAGGTGCAAGCCACATCTCTGTGCCAACTCAGCAATCCGAATGACAAACATTATCATTTTGACACATGGCCCTTCGTAAACTCTGTCACCTTAATAGCCTTCTCCAGTTTTAGCGTGAAAGGTGGTAGCACTCTTTGTGATATAGTGATGAAATCACATATCCTAATGTTAGCATGACAACTAGCGAAATGGCTTGATTTAATATCTATGTCATATATTTCATAGGCTTAGTTTTAAATGTTTCAAAAATCCTATATATGAATATCCAACATTAAATTGATAGGATATTAAATGATAAAACTATAATATGTGAAAAATCCTATATGAAAATCACTTATTCATTAACTATAATATTTACAAAAATTATAGTAAGGCATTACATGGAATATAAACTTTAAGTTTAAAGGTCACCTTTAGTTCTAAGAACTTAGGATTAGTAATACGTCATCCATATCCAGCTTTTAAACAAACACAAGAAGTGTTTTATTGATTTTCCCTTAGCATACTATCCTTTCAAATTTTTTTAAATCATATATAGTCACATAAATTTATCTTAATGATTGAATTAATTGTATGAAAATTTATGAAACTAACTAACAGTTGTTAATTTCCAAGTTCACGAGCATGTTTCACCAATTAAAAATATCATTTTACTCTTCTTTGATTGAGAGTACCTTCAGAATCAAAGGTTCTGAAGGTGCTCTCTTATAATTTTGAATTGGTAAATCATAGAAAGAGCTGATCTCTCTTCATCTTATTGAGGAATGAAGAGGTTGTTGCTAGCTGCCAACAGGACCCCAACACTCACATGTGGCTCATCCCGAAGCACAAAGCAAGGGACATATGAGGAGGCACGATCTGCGCAGCACCTTTTGCGAAGATTTTTTTTTTCGCACCTTCTCCTGCTTCCTTCCTTGCGCACTTTCTTCCTTTGATTTTATTTTTTTGTCATTTTCCTACACCGTGGATTTTTTCCATACTTAGATGCTTTGCGAGGTTACAACACTGATATAGTTTCTTTCTTGGCACTGTCAGAAGACTCGTAATGGAGGGTTCAATTTTTTATTTTGCTTGGGAAGACAAACTAAGCTATGCGCTTCTTATTGAGACCAACATCCTAGCGAACAGTAATGTTGTCTTTGCTCTAGGAATATTTCATCATCTTATCATAGTCCGTTTCCAATTTCACCAAGGGTAGCTAGTGTCCCATTCTGACACAGCAATCCAAGTGGCCTTGGTTCTTCCGCCCCTCTTAGGGTCCTGGGGTTTTGTGCATGCTTGTTGTGGCTTGTTCTCTTGTTTTTATTCCTCGATTTCATCTTTTCTTCATCTTGCTCTTCACCACCCTTTTTTCCATAGATATAGAATTTGAAGTCTTGTCCATATTGAAAACCATAAAATCCCGGTAAGCCAGGGTGGTGCAGGTGAATGATTTTCCAAACTTTGAAAATTTTCACCTAAGATGCATAGAGTACAAGCTGTAACTAGCCATGTGGCCCTTCCCCGGTCCCTCAACCCATGGAGATCCCGCCTGGATTGTTGGAAAATGAGCCCACTCGCCAATCCTACAGAATTTGTCAAACGTGGCAAGGATTCTGGTTCCTACCCCATAGAGTTCATCAAATTGGGAAAGAACTCTAGACCCTACCTAAGTCCTCTCTGGTGCCATAGACGGCGCTGCAAATATACTGAACTACAAATATCCAAGGATGACTTCGCTAGAGACTTCTAGTTGGTTCAAATTAACATGCAAATTGTTACCATCTTTCTTATTCCCATCTTTGGAGATACCCGACACACTGAAGGCTGCAACAACTTCTTTAGCCTGCAAGGTTGCTTGCCATGACACTCCCCAACCCATTTGTAATTGTAACTAGTGCTCAGAAACACGACTAAGTGATGTATGCTTCTATAGGCACACCCCGATCTTATAGGAATAGCATTGGGTCACCTGTCGTGTAGGCTTATCCAGGTGCATCATTAGGACAAGACCTTCGTCTGGGTACCATATTTTCTTCTCATATTTTCTATGATTGGTGGTGTCATCAATTCCCCACACTGACAACCATGATCAAGTATTGATGTGCTAGATGATCATCGTTACAGAGTTTCCCACACTTGATCATCCTGGAGTGTTGTCCTGTCACAAGCGCCAATATTTTGCAGAACCTTTATGTATGTAACGGTCTGTCACCATCTTCCAGTTGTCTTTGACCTCTCGTTAATTTTCTGAGGTGGTTTCCTGATGGGTTTATAGCACACCATTTTGTCTATAGAACTCCATCCTTCCACATGATTTTGTTTGTCCACGCGCAACTTTCTCTTGCTACTCACCTTGCGTTGGGTTTTCCTCCCTTACCGCTTTCTTAACAATATATATATATTTTTTGGGCTACATGCGTCGGCCTTATTTTCTTGCACAATTTTAAGTTTCTAGCGTTGGCTAAGGCTATGCAGTGGGACGAACCTTATCTTGAAATGTCTTCACCATTAGTTCAACCTTAACAACTTCCTCTGTAGTTTCCTTTGCTTGCACGCCCAACTTCTCCACACGATCGAAATGCACATGTTCCAATGATTCTGCCTCTATTGATTACACTATGCCTTGAAGTTTGTGTTGTACCAGCTGAATCTAGTCTGTGAGATGCTCAGCTTCTAACTAGAATGCTTCAACCTCAGCTTCCCTAGATTTTTCTTGTTCTCAAATGGTATGCACTTCTTGTTGTATTCTCTTGATCTCTACATTTTTGAAAACCTTCTGGTGGAGGGGCATCTTCCTCATTTTCACCTCTGTAGCACTGATTTGCTCATCTACCTCTTGCACACTCTACCTTGTTTTCTCAGCTGTGTAATCTTTGATCAGTGCTCCCTAAATGGTCGCAACAAAATCTATGGCCTTTGCATAGAGTGCTCCACCTTCTCTGATTTTCTCAGCAGCTTCAGACACTTCTCTTCTTCTTTCCGCAAGAACCTCCAAGGGTGTGCATGGCATCTTCCTGATTTGCATATCTTCCACTTGCTTTCAATGATCCTGCACGATCTTTGACAGCCTAGCGAATTTATCTAGGGAGTCTTCATCTTCTTTCCCTGCTGCTGGTGGGAATGCTACAATGGCATTCTTGATAGAGTCCACCAATGCAATGAGGTTCTGCTCACATGCTAGTATTTCCTGCTCTTTCTTGACAATAAGGGTGATTTGTTCCAACAGTTCCTACTCTTTTTCCTTCAACAAGGCCTTACGCAGCTTTTCCTTCCTTTGTTGTTTTGCTTCCTAGTAAGCAATATCATTTTCCCTTAGCCAAATTTAAGACGCAGCTCCCTACTGAATGCTATAAAATTCCTCCAAGGAAATCTTGGAGAAGTATATCTATGCACTATTATCATTAGGACCTGTGCTTGTCTCTGTGTCTGCCTCCATTACATTCCTTTGAATCACCACTTTGATCGGTGGCACTAATGCTGGTGTAACTAGCGGAATGCTAGGATCAACACCATATGTCTCGGCCTCCATAGTCGCTTTGACATCCTTAATAGCCTCTGTGAGCTTATTGAGGTGGTCCTAGACTTGGGTAGCAATGTTTAATTGTTGAGTCCTCAGAATAGCGATGTTATCTTGCACAAATTTAGCAACAACATCGATAAGTTCCTACAGATCATCTTCAGTTAATGTGTTTGTGTTCACCATTCTCTCAGCTTTCTGCTTGTTTCAAGACGATTGGCACTTTTCTTGTTGTACACATGTCTATGCTTGTGCCTGATCTTGACTTGGTTGGTGCTCTGATGGATGATGGTTTGAATCATCCATATCATCATCATCCTCGATGTGTTCCTACAACGAATTGTCTTGGGTATTGTATCCTTCATGCTCTTCACCATTAACTTGGTGAAGTGATGGTTCCTCTACGTTCTGCTCTTCAGGCAGCGGTGTTGGGGCGCGCACCTTAATGGTCCCTAATTTTGGTAACTCCACGGTTTTTGTGGAAGTTTGTAAGAGGAGTTGTGACTCAAAATAGTATTAGGGGTGTCGGGGTTGAGTAAAAACCTTCTTTTTTGTAATAAACCCATGGTTAAAGTCCAGGGTTTAGGGTTCGGGGTGCCCATGGTTTAAGACCATGGTTTTGTAATAAGTGCACTATAAATAAGCACTCTTGTAAAGAAGTCAGTTTAGGCTTTTGATGTAAGATGAATTGATGCGAAGCTAAGGATTGTTTGTAAGAAAGGTTAAGTCCCAGCTGTGTGCATGGACGACCTCTGTAGTTGTGTGCGCAGAGGCCTGTAGCTGTGTGTGCGGCTTTGAGGACTTGAAGGGATCTGCAGCTGAGTGCGCAGATCAAAACTGTGGTTTTTGTAAAGAGTTGAATAAAACAAAGTTCTATGGATGTAACCCCTAAACTGGGGGTGAACCACGTTATATCGTGTGTTGTGGTTTTGTTGTGTTGTTGTTATGTTCTTTTATGCATTGATAAATATATAACTGATAAGTAAGATCACTGCAAAATACTAACTTCGTTGCGAATTCCCAGTAAAGGGTTAAGCAAGGCACTGTTTGTTTATCTAATCGCGAAGCTAAATAAGTAATATCAAAGATCTGTATTTAATGATTATCATTTGTTAGAAGCTAAAGGTACAGTAATATCCCTCTTCTGCTTACAAAAACCTGATTCTGCGGCACCCCATAGCTGTTTCGGGTGAGACTGCAACCTGTTTGCAGGTTATTGCTGAAAGGGCCAACACTGTGGGTCTTTTGTTGGTGCAGAGTTAATGGTATAAAACCCGGGTCAGCCCTATAGCCCAACAAATTGGTTTCGTTGCCGGTTGAACTCAGTATCTGCTCAAGAGGGGTTTATGTCGTACCTTGAGGGCTATGTTTTGGAGACCCTTAGTGAAAGAAATCGGTGATTGGATTGAAGAGACTTATCTGAACTTTGCTGTACAAGAGAACAAAAATACGCGTCATAGTGCAAATGACTTTTTACAAAGGTATGTTTTTTCTGATGTTTATGAAATTTTCTTTGGTAGTATCCACATAGAGTTGCACCAGAGGTTATCCAGGTTAACAGAGAGAAGGACGAACTTCCAAGAAGGTCAGTTTACTGATTGGACCCCCGCAAGAATTAATATATTGAAACGAGTGAACAACGAGATATCCCGTGCTGTTGATTTCTGGACAACGCGAACCCTTGAAGCATTTGTGACGGAGTTCGCCATTGACACAAGTACGTCCTTCAGCGAATCCGAACGATAGTTCTTCAAAGGACCAAGGGGTAAGTACTTGAATTCATTTAGTTTGAGAATTAAAATGCTATTGTTTGAAAAAGGTATATTGCTCATTGAATCAGACTATTAGATTTAGTATTACTAACCTATGTTTGCAAGTGAAAGTACCTTCGACGAGAAAAGTGGTTTGCTGCGAAGTGGCAAAAGGTACAAGATAAATTTTGAGTCCTATACCCTAGTTCAGAATACCGAGCCTAACCCCGTAAGTCCAGCAGCCTTAGAGCCCAAAGAAAACCCTTTTGTTGGAAACCCTCCAGTAACCCCGCAGAAAAGACCTATTATCCCTGAGAACCCGTCGCAGTCTGAAAGTAACCCTAGCCCGAGTATTCCTGTCGTAGGTCAGTCTACCCCAGTAAGTTCCCCCCCGCTTACTACCAGTCCCCCTCCCTCCCCCCCTAGATCCGCGATGGCCCATATGAATGACGACATTAAGCTCCCTGTTTTCAAAGGAACTGGATCAGAGGATCTAGAACAGTTCTGGTTCTTATGCGAAGTAGTGTGGACTGCTAAGAACATTACGGATCAAGATACAAAAAGAGCACAGCTGGTTACTTCTTTTAGAGACCGCGCTTTAACTTGGTTCATGAATTTTTCCAGCACTCAGAACCATGTCTTGGCTGATATAAAAGCAGCAATGATAAAGGAATTTAAGAAGCCGAAATTATAGTCGCAGTGTATGACTAAGATAAAGGAAATCCAGCAGAGGCGAGGAGAATCAGTGTGGGACTTTGATCAGAGGTTCAAAGTTCTGCTAGATCAAGTCAGTTTCACTATTGGACCAGCATAGCATAAGGAATGGTTCATTGCATCTTTGTTACCGCACATCAGGACTCCACTCATGCAACAGAAGGTTGCGGATCAGCAGGAGGCTTTGGAAATCGCTATGAAGCTTGAAACAGCCCCTGTCGAATATAATTCTGGTATCGCTCAAATACAAGCGTAGTTGGCAGCGATGGATCTAGAGCTTCGTGATATGAAAAAAGGGAAAGCTAGTCGTGAAGAGGTTTGGTGTACACGATGTCAGACAGAGGGTCACGACAAAGAACAGTTTCCTGCGGTAAGAAATTTCCTGAATTCCGGTGCACCAAACCCGTTCAACCCTAGTGTTCTATATTGTGAGATCTATAGGACAACTAGCCAGCATCAACCTAAAGACTACTATGTTCTGCAGAGGTATGTACAAGTCCCTAAGAACCCTTATTGTAAGTCTTGTAAGTTAGTGGGACACAATGAAGATAAGTGTCATAACTTTGACATAATGAGAGAATGCACTTATGATGCTTGTCGGGTACAAAACGATGGCCAAGGAAATGATGGATATGGTTACCATGGTAGTACATCAGGTTGCAGAGCCTTTGGAGGTCATGGTTGTGGTGGTATGGCTGGCAGAGGTCGAGGCCAGGTTGTGTGCT
This sequence comes from Pseudotsuga menziesii, assembly GCA_001517045.1. Lineage (NCBI taxonomy): Eukaryota > Viridiplantae > Streptophyta > Pinopsida > Pinales > Pinaceae > Pseudotsuga > Pseudotsuga menziesii. The sequence continues at coordinate 397,525 of LPNX010155471.1, forward strand.
ATAACTATAACCAGGCAGAACATCTAGCTAGAGACTATCGGAACCCAACTACGACATGTCGATATTGCAGAGCTATCGACCATGTGATTGAGCAATGCCCGCAGCTGATAGCGAAGATTCAAGAAATAAATAGTGCCCCTACTCAGAATATTCAACTGATTGCTATGGAGCAACGACCTGTCCCATCCATTAATGTTGTTACCAGGAGTGGAGCTACGATGGAAGTGCAGAACAAGGAGAAACAGCCTGCCGAGGCTTAGATTCGTAAGGCCCCAAAAAAAATCCTAGCATTTGATGTCGAAAGAGAAAAAGAGACATTTATGGAAGCCAAGAGAGACTTTGCTGACCCCAACACATCAGAAACACCTGCGCAACAACCTCAGCAGCAGACGCAGCCGCAAGAAGCTTCGACGGATAAAGTAAGTACATTGTCCTCATTTTTACAAAGTTGTATGAAGCTCTTGAGAAATCAGAATGCTTTAAATGAGTTGCAGAAATTTATTGCTTCTTGCGAACCTCAGCGAAGTTCTGGTAAGGAAAAAATTGTTCATTGAGTCAGAAGAACTGGTAGGGAAATGAGATTGAATCCTCAGATAGGAGAATATGACATGACTGATGTCATCTTGGACTTAGGATCAGAAGTAAATGTCTTAACTAGGCAGACATGGAAAAAAATGGGAAAACCTACTCTGGAATGGTCCCCTATACAGTTGAGATTAGCCAATCAGCAGAAGATTGTTCCCCTAGGAAGACTCCCTAGTGTATCAGTCGATATTGATGGAGTCAGTACCTTAGCAGACTTTGAGTTAATTGAAATAATTGATGACAACAACCCCTATCTAGCACTGCTAGGCATTGAATGGGCAATAGATAATGATGTAGTAATCAACCTGAAGAAGAGGCAGATGAATTTCAAAGGGAAAGGACTGAGAGTCATAGTCCCATTGGATCCTTCTCAAGGAGAGAGGTACACCGAGCCAGTAAGAGATGAAGACCAGGATGTTTTGTACCATATCTACAATATCACAGTGAAGGAATAATATTATGTTGATCCTATTGCTAAAGGTATCATGGATTGGCAGTGTGACAGCTCCTGCATGACAGATTCAGATGATGGCCTAGAGAATTGGCAGAATAGACTGTATGAGTAACATGGACATTGATGTGCCAAAATTACCAAGTCTCTCAGATGGCTTGGCTCACAGACAAGAACCTTACCTATTTTTGATGGTTCGACAGACCCAGAAGAGTTTATTGTACAATTCTCAGAGCAGGTACCAGACTCACAGAAAATGGAGACTCTGGATTCAGCATTCAGAGCCACAGCAGCCAGATGCTAGAATGGTCACAAAAAGTACATTCATAGTTGGGAAGTGTGCCAGAAGTCCCTTTGCCTAAGATTCAGGGACCATCCTTAGGAGGTGCGAAGCAGGTTTAATGGTAAGACTAGTCCTCAGGGACATTTGGAGAAATTCTATGAGGCATGGAAGCATGTACCTCATGAAGAATGGGTACATAGGTTTGTGCACACCCTGGAACCTATAGCAAAGAATTGGTATGCGGAGGTCGAGCTTCACCACGGTACTGTAAGTTGGGATTGTCTTGTTGATAGTTTTGTGCTGACATTTTCTATTAATGAGGTTTCTCCTGCTTTGGACGCAGCTGTTAGATTGATCCATACTAAAGTATTTGATGATCAAGAAATAGAAGAATACCAACCTGATTGGAAGGAACAAGAAGCCAATGCAGTAGAATGTTATAACCTCGCAATTGACGAGGATGATGATCCATGCAACATTAACATTCCTGACTTAGAAGGACACTGCGAAGTACATGGACCAGTAGTTGAAGCACCTGAAGTGACTCAGCCCCTGAAGACACGGACCGTAAACATTGGGTCAGAAGTAAACCCTAAGTATTCTACCATTGGAGATTATTGGGATGACAAAATGGTAAGCAAGGTGACCCAACTTCTCCATGAATATCAGGACCTATTTCCGACGAAGTTCTCAGAGATGAAAGGTATCCTTGGTGATATAGGAGTGATAAAGATCCCTTTGAAACCTAATGCGAAGCTTGAGAAACAGTGCCCTTATAGGCTGAACCCTAAGTATGAGGAAAAAGTCCGAATGGAGTTGGATAAGATGCTTGCTGCAGGAATCATTGAGCCTGTTGAAGAGTCCGAATGGGTCAGTCCTATGGTGGTGCAAGAAAAAAAGACTAAGGGAGAAATCAAAATCTGTGTCGATCTGAGGAAGTTGAATGATGCCTGTTTGCATGATCCTTTCCCCACTCCCTTTACAGATGAAGTTTTAGACAATGTTGGAGGTCAAGAAGTGTACTCTTTTACTGATGTATTTTTAGGTTACCATCATATTATAATTGCTTCAGAAGATCGACATAAGACAACCTTCGCTACAGAAATGGGATCCTTCCAGTATACAGTTATGCCCTTTGGATTGAAGAATGCACCTGCCATGTTTTCTACAGTAGTCATATCTGCTTTTAAGGAATTCATACATAAATTCTTAGAAGTTTATTTTGATGATTGGACTATCTTCGGGTTATTAAAAGACCACATAGCTATTTTAAGACTTATGCTGGACAAATGTAGACAGCATCAGATTTCCTTGAACTTGAAAAAGTGTATCTTCTATGCCCCTTTTGGAATTCTGCTAGGTCACATTGTATGTAAGCAAGGATTGATGATGGATCCTGCGAAGATAGCCATTATTGTGAACCTGCCACCTCCGAAGTTTGTTAAACAACTGTGCACTACGCTTGGTCATACTGGATATTACAGGAAATTCATTAAAGGATATGCTCAGATAACAACCCCTATGGAAAAGCAGTTGAAGAAAGATATTAGGTTTGAATGGACACCTGAGTGTCAAGCAAGCTTGGATATTTTGAAGGAAAAGATGGTAACTGCCCCTATATTAGTATTCCCTGACTGGAATAAGGAGTTTCATGTGCATGTCGATGCATCCTCCATTTCTCTAGGTATAGTATTGGCTCAGTCAGGTGAAGGTAATCTTGATCACCCTATTTATTTTGCAAGTAGAAAACTGTCCACAGCAGAAAAAAAAATTATACTACTACATAACGAGAAGGTTTAGCTATGGTTTATGCATTGCAGAAGTTTCGACATTATCTGTTAGGATCTCATTTTAAGATGTTCACTAACCACTCTGCTTTGAAGTATTTGGTTAACAAGCCTGTGCTAGGTGGAAGGATATGTAGATGGTTGATCCTGTTTCAGGAATATGACTTTGAGATCATAGTCAAACCTAGAAGAATGAACCTAGGTCCTGACCACTTGTCGAGGCTCGAGCCAGAAGAAGAGCCCATTAGCTTGGACGAAGGTCTCCTTGATGCCCAGTTGTTTGCCATACAGATGGTTGATGATTATTTCCAGGATATTGTTCAGTATTTGTCTACAGGTTTTGCACCCACCAAAATGACAACGCAGCAGAAGAAACAACTGGTGGTTAGAGCCGCCGACTCTACCTTAATAGCAGGACAGCTATATAAGATGGGACCAGATGAAATACTGCACAGATGAGTCCTGGAGCATGAAAAGCCATTAATTTTGGTTGAGGCACACTCTGGCGCAGCAGGAGGTCATTACGCAGGAAAAGTTACAGCCCAGAAGATTCTTACAGCCGGATTGTGGTGGCCCACAATTCATAAGGATGCAAGAGAGTATTGCTACAGCTGCGACATTTTCCAGAGCACAGGAAAACCATCCAGGAGGGATGAGATGCCTCTAGTTCTGCAGGTAACTTTACAACCCTTTGATAAATGGGCTATTGATTTTGTTGGACCTATCAATCCCCCTGTGAAGAAATCCATAGCAAGATACATTATTACAGCAACTGACTACCTTACTCGTTGGGCCGAAGCTCAACCAATCAAGACCTGTAGTGCTGCGACAGCCGCGAAGTTCATCTTCGATAACATCTTGTCAAGATTTGGGTGTCCTAGAATTCTTATGAGTGATCAATGATCACATTTCTTAAATAAGACTATTGAAGTATTGACTGAAGAATTTCAAGTATATCATCAGAAGAGTACTGCCTATCATCCTCAAGCAAATGGAACTATCGAAGCCTTTAACAAGATCCTTGAACATGCTCTGACGAAGGTTTGCAATGCTAATAGAAATGATTGGGATCTTAGAATTCCAGCACTACTATGGGCTTATAAAACCACCTGCAAGAAGTTGACAGGCCATACACCTTTTAGGTTGGTTTATGGACAAGAAGCAGTCATGCCCATGGAGTACATTGTTCCTAGCCTCAGAATACCTGCTTTCACAGAGATGGATGACCCAGATAGGATGAAAGAAAGGCTGGCAAAGATACTAGAACTTGAAGAGGATAGATTCATTGCAGGGTTCCAGCAGCAAGTATAGGAAGCTAGAGAAAAAGCATGGCATGATAGACACATTAAGAAGAAGCAGTTCCAGAATGGTGGTCTTGTGCTTTTATATGACAGTAAATTCATGAAATTCCCGGGGAAGTTCAAGACACATTGGAAAGGACCATACATAGTGCAGAGAGTTACTGATGGTGGCGCAGTCCAGTTAGCTAAATTGAATGGAGAAATTTTACCTTCCATGGTGAATGGAAGTAGGTTAAATAAGTACTGGGACAAACCGGGACCCCTTAATCAGAAGTAACAGCAAGAAGGATAGTCTAAGTACCAAGAACAGTTGGAATTGGGTACTAGACTATAATGGAGTTGTTCTCAAAGCTACGAAGTGTTGAAAACTGTCAAAGTTTGAAGGTTGAAGTTTGGTTGTCGTGTAGGTCAGGATGGGTCGAAGGTGAATATTATGTCAAGGGTACTCATTGAAGTGAAGCTAAAGTTAGTGGTGGTGTCGAAGAAGAAAGGTGTGTCATAGCCTAAAAATGTGATTGACGGGACAAACTCGACTTGGCGGCGTCGGCACGTGAACTGCCTGTCATGATGAGATTTTGTGAAAATCTAGCGTCATGTGGACCGGATTTCCTGCCTTTCCATCAGACTCGGCATCATTAATGCACCATGATGGCAGATTTTGTTGTGGCATTCTATAAGAAGCTATAGCGGCCTCCGACTCCTGCATTGTGCACTTCTTTGAGTTTACAATAAGCACCATGTCAAATGATCGCGAAGTCCAGGAATTGTTACGAGAGTTTAGGGAGATAGGTCTGCAGAACCTTATGAGCAATCCTCCTTGCGAGGAGGTGTTTCCAGCGCCAAAGCAGCCAATGCAGATACGATCAACCAGAAAGAAATTTAAGGCAGAAGTTCACTCTAAGTGGAACGAAGAAAGGCACAACCCCTCAGGAAAGACTCAGGAGGATCCCGAAGAATGGAGGCATGATGTTTGTCTTATGCAAAATTACAGTGGCATGCAAACACAGGGGCACTTCCTGTTAAGGACCCAAAGTTGTGGATGGTCAAATGTTTGATAGGACATGAACGGGAGGCAGTTCGAAGGATGGGGTCGCTTATAGAAGGCATAATGACCCCCATGACCACCATAAATATGACAGAGGCAGACAACATCATAAGAGATGGTTGTATTCTACTAAGGATGAAAGGATGAAGGATCAAGCAAGCCACGGCCGTGGTAGCAGTAGCAGAAGGGACGACGATGCAGTGGTAGCAAGCCATTTTTTGTCTTCGCCAACAAGATTATCCCACCAGAAAAGTAGCAGAGTGTCCCAGGACGGGACACTGGTGAGTCTTAGGGGCCTGTTGGGGCGTGCTCCTTAACGGTCCCTAATTTTGGTAACTCCACGGTTTTTGTGGAAGTTTGTAAGCGGAGTTGCGACTCAAAATAGTCTTAGGGGTGTCGGGGTTGAGTAAAAACCTTCTTTTTTGTAATAAACCCATGGTTTAAGTCTAGGGTTTAGGGTTCGGGGTGCCCATGGTTTAAGTCCATGGTTTTGTAATAAGTGCACTATAAATAAGCACTCTTGTAAAGAAGTCAGTTTAGGCTTTTGATGTAAGATGAATTGATGTGAAGCTAAGGCTTGTTTGTAAGAAAGGTTAAGTTCCAGCTGTGTGTGTGGATGACCTCTGCAGCTGTGTGCGCAGATGTTTTTTGGGTGATTAAGAAGATCTGCAGCTGTGTGCGTAGAGGCCTGCAGCTATGTGCGTGACTTTGAGGACTTGAAGGGATCTGCAGTTGAGTGCGCAGATCAGAACTGTGGTTTTTGTAAAGAGTTGAATAAAACACAGTTTTGTGGACGTAACCCCTAAACTGGGGGTGAACCACGTTATATCATGTGTTGTGGTTTTGTTGTGTTGTTGTTATGTTATTTTATGCATTGATAAATATATAACTGATAAGTAAGATCACTGCAAAATACTAACTTCACTACGAATTCCCAGTAAAGGGTTAAGCAAGGAACTGTTTGTTTATCTAATCGTGAAGCTAAATAAGTAATATCAAAGCTCTGTATTTAATGATTATCATTTGTTAGAAGCTAAAGGTACAGTAATATCCCTCTTCTGCTTGCAAAAACCTGATTCTGTGGCACCTCATAGCTGTTTCGGGTGAGACTGCAACCTGTTTGCAGGTTGTTGCCAAAAGGGCCAACACTGTGGGTATTTTGTTGGTGCAGAGTTAATGGTATAAAACCCGGGTCATCCCTATAGCCCAACAAGCGGCTCTGCTAGTGGGCCGCACCATTCCTCCAACCAAAGATTAATAATTGCATCCACATTGTCATTTTTCACCATGAAGCTCACATGGTATACCTGTTGGAGTGGGTCCTTTGTTGGCAACAAGGTTATAGCATGCACATCAGCTTGAAACTTGATGAGTGCGGTGTACCTGTGTATATTCATGGTGCAGATCATGTGGGACTATCAAACAACCTTATGCAATGCCTCTGCGTGCATAAAGAATGCAATGTTGTTATCTTTCTGGTGATCATTGTTCACCTTATCTTCCCTAAGATTCTGGTACCTTGCACCTAGGAAAGATAGTGGGACATCCATTTGTACATAGTTTGGTGGGTTAGCCCACACAATGAACAAAATCAAGATCAACAACCAGGAATAGTGGAATTTGTGGCCCTCCTTATGTTGAGCCTGCATCGTATCATCTACAAGTACGTTCAACAGGTACAGCGACTAGTTGAATTTTCCTCCTAGCGCACATAAATATGCAAGTTCCACCACCTTTGTCGAACATTGCGTGGGTATCATCTTATGGAACATCTTACAAGATAATATCTTTGTGGAAACACGCACACTTTTGTCCTGGATGGGCCCAATCAAGTAGCTCTAGACTACTTGTTGAAGGTTATGTTTTCACTTGATAAGTTTAATGTCTTGCTTGTCTAGGTACAACACAGGATCGTCTCCTTCATTTGGGAGACCAATGATCCTTGCAATTATCTTGAAGTCAACCGGATATGGTTGATCTAGCCATAGGTATCCTCCATGGAAGCAGACTAGCAACTGCTTCACATATGTATTGACTTGTGTGTGATGGCCAAAGTGAGGCATAAAAAACATGTTGGTTAGACCTGCATGAGCAAGTCCCTCGACCCAATCCTTTGGCTTAAGTACCTGGTCATCACTTGTAGTGGAGTGGGTAGTGGAGTGGGTCATAGTTATGTAGTCTTTTATCTGCAGCCCCTCCTTTTGTCGAGTGTTAAAGTTTTGGAACTTCAACGCAGCCAACTCAGGCAGGATATCGTTCAGCAAGGTCATGCCGACAGGGATCCACAGTGCTACCAAAGTAGTCACCACCTTCTTTGGGAGATCTACCTCCCCTGCATCAGCTCTCCTTGGTCAAATGTAACATGGGAAATTTGGATCATCCCACTTTTTTTTGGCTCTTTCTATAGTAGCAACCCTTCATTCATGACATCTTCTGCTTGCTCACCAGCAGGCATCTTTCCTCGCCCGTTCGGAGCGGTCGAAGCCTTGCATTTCCTCTGCTTCAGTGGTGGTCGTATAGACTCCTCTCTTGGTTGTGTCTTAGTGGGTTGCATCAGCTCTTTGTCAGGAACTATATCTGCTTCTTGTGGTCCTAGAGAAACTATCATTCTCTGAACTAGGTTCGGTACAGCACACGACCCAAGGGTTGGAATGGTAGCATGATCATCTCGTATGCTTTACTGATTTCGTGTTCTTGCCATTGAGTTTATCTCTGGTGGCTGTTGTGGTTGTTGATCCTTGGCTGACTGTATTTCTACTTCCTCATTAATGTGGAAACCAGAGATGACAGATGCGTCCGATGCCTCACTCTCACTAGGAATGTTAATTACCATGGACGTTGGCATAATTCAACAAGATGGTGGGGTTTATCTCTGTAATGGCTTGGATCTAGTTCTAAATATGCAAAACAAACTTCTTGATGGGGAAGCTAAATATTTACACATCCCTCAACATCCTTCAATCATCATTTGATAGGAGTTCGAGGTCTAATCAATTTCCCGGGTTGCTTCTTACGACACTTTCTTCATTAACTTCTGTAACTGGATTTTCGGGCTGTACCTATCAAGCTAGTTATTGTATTTATAGCAAGGATAGGTGATGGGATAAAAAATTACATCGCCTTATTCCTTGTATTGTGTCAAGTTAATGTCATGCAGCTGTCACATCTACCCATATCTTTGTCAGAGATTCATTGTTTAATGCTAGCTAGCCTGTCATTCCCACTTTTTGCATCCTTTTGTCGCTTCTTGCCTTGTCCCATGTACCAACAAATTTTTTCTTTGCTCACACTTTCCACGCTTCCTTTCCCTTGTTTGAGTTTGCATGATGACTTGATTCTTGCGTGTCTCATTACTCGTGCTTTTATGTTGGTTCTATCGCAATCTTGCAACAGATTAGGTTACATCTTTTGGCCTCTCATATATATATATATATATTTACATAAGATGTTATACATGTTGTAGCATGGATTTGGGCAACTGTCATTCACCATACCTATGATATGGGTACAATTTAATTTTATGAATTTTTTTTGTGCCCTCCTCAGTAATGTGCACAATTCTGTATGGCCCTATCCACTGTGTCTTCAGCTTGTTCGGTTGCTTGAACCAATTGTTGCCATACCGTAAGACAAGTCTTCCTTCTTTATATGGCTTAACCTTGAGATATTGATTATGCCATGCCGTTTTCCACTGCTGACTCGGCTTAGTCTCTAGTCACAAGGGTATTTTCATCTCCTCTAAATCTCCCACTATTCCCCTCATTTCTGAGTAGTTGGTAGGAAATAAGGTCTGGTACTCCTACAGTAGATCTGGGATCTTTGCAATTGCTTCATCATGTGAATAATCTTAGACATTGGAGAAGTTTGGGTTCTTTGATGATAAAATATGTACTTGTTTTATTTCCAGGGGCTGGGGAAACTGTGCACTTGAAATGTTATTTCTTCCTACCTCTCATGTGCTTGCTAATTATTGTTTGTTCAGGTTGATCGTATCATTATCTATATTTCTGGTTTGACTATATTGGTGACTAGTTGCACTATGTTGGTGTGAATTATATGCTTTGATAGGGTTCTCATCAACTATATCCCCTTTTCCCATTTAGTGCACAACGTCCATTCTAGGGTGCTCATCAACAATTTTAGATGTATGTGTAAACTGCTTAACGTGTTGCTCACAATCCTGGGTTCCTTGTCATAGCTCCTTAGAGGTATAGCAAGTTTTAGGTGTCATATCCAAGGTGTATAGCTCCCTTGACTCAGTATCCACCCGTCGCACAAACCTTATAACTCTTGCACACCTTCTCATAGAGACTTCATGTAATCTATTTTTCCAATTCTCTAAAGCCTCACTTGAATGAGATGTACATGAACTCACGCATCTCCAGCTCAGGTCTCCATTTGTTGTTGGACTGGTATAATCTTCCTGCATAGTTTTAACATTGTAGATCTAGTCGAGATAGTCACCTTGTCCCTCATTATAGATAGGCTCGACATATCTTTGTTCCTCGAATGGATCGATGGGTGATACTACCCTCATTTCCTCATCTTCAAAAGAGAGAATCCTTTTTTTGAAATTTATGATGGTCTGATTGTCTATGGCCCAGTATATTCCTAGCAATTCCAGGTAAGGGTTCATGTCATCCATAATGTTAATGACCTCAAAATCTGCAGATGTACGCAATCCTTTGACACTGACAGTTACATTGCTCAATCGGCTAATGGGTAGGACCTTCTCCTAATTGGCAAGTCACAACTGGATAGGAAACCAGTCCAAGCACAACTTGCCCATACTTTCCCATGTTTGTCACATCAAAATATTGACATCTGAGCCTAGATACAAGATGATATAGTCCATGTCATAGTCACCTATCTGTGTATTCATCCTCAATTCACGGCCAGTTTTACATTTGTTTCGTACTTGGTTAACTTTATTCTCAAGTTGTTGCTCTATAGGAATCTCTCTGATCCTTGTTTGTAGCTCTGCAATAGCATCTTTATCTTGCATTAGTGTAAAACAACTTGACATAAAGGTTCTTAGCTTAGTAACCTTTGGTGGGGCGTTCTTTTGCAATATGTGTTGGAACCATTTAGGCATGTCCTTGAATTTTGAGGAATTCAATGGTACTTTTGGGATTATGAATTTAGATTGTACATCCCAGAATATTTCTTTTTGTTTCTGGATGGTTAGTGGCTCCTTTTTTTGTGTCGTTGGCCTCAATTGTGGCTGCGGTTGCTCTTGCGGGTTATCTTGGTTTGCTCCAATCATCGCACCTCCTCGAGTTACGATGGTGATGTTCAGGTATCACGGTTCATCCATGATGATCTGAACATTCACATTTGCATTTGGGTTTGGGTTTGGTGGAGGGTTAGGTGCTACAATGGTCCTTGCTTTCCACTTTGTGATCAGCTTAGGACATTGTTCAATATTATGGTCCCGTCCCTTACAATATGAACATGTTTTTGTAGGATCTAAACAATCTCTAGAAAAGTGACCCAGTTGTCCACAATTATAGCATGTAACTTGACCTATTCCCCTACCAAATCCTCCTCCTCCACCTCTTCCTCTGAAGTTCCTACCACCCCTTCCCTGTGGGTGTAGTTGTTGTGGTGGGTACTGGTTCTGATGGTAGTGTTGCTGGTAGGGGTTATGTTTATGTGTATGGCTATTGAAGCACGTACTGTAGTTGGTATTTATTAGATGGGAGATGTGCAAGCTGATACAAGGATTGCACCTATTCGGCCTTAGAGAAAACCTCATTTTTCATTAAGTATGTGTCGACTGTCTTTTCTTTCAAGAGCTGGTATGCTCTAAAGTCTTTCTCATCATGTTCTGCTGATTTAAAAAATTTACATAATAGGTTTGCAGGGGTACTTAAATTTTTTTTCAAATATACACATTATTCATCGCGATGGCCTCTTGACTGGCATATGTGACACCATGGTAATCCCTCGCTACTTAATGGGTTGGGTGCACCTGATGAGACATAGTTTAGGAAGGTAGGACAGTTGCCCTTAGTGTGTTTGTTCATCCTAAATTTTGTGCACCACAAATATTCTTGTGATTCTTTACCCTTCTTGATGTCTTGAAGTTGTATCGTCAGGTTGGCCAACTGTGACTAAATCTACACCATCTCAACGACACTGTCTCCAATGGGGCAGGCCTCTAACTTCATTTCCAACTCTAGTGCTTCTATTTGAGACTCAATGTTATGCTGTATTAACGGTCCCTGGATGTGTGGTAGAAGCGCAGCAATAAACCATTCTTTATGTTGTACATCTGACATTTGGAAACTTACTTTGGCCATCAGCATCTTGCACCGCTGATCAAATTCCCACACAATTTCTACTGGATCCTGCTTAATCTCCTTAATATCAGTAATACATTGAGACTTTGATTTAGGTTTTATGAACTCAGAGATCATTGCAGCTCGAATCTCTTCAAGGGTCTTCTGCGGTGTTCTGATTGGTGTGGCGCAAAACTTCATGAACCCGCGACCCCTCAAGGTTGTGATCATCTGCTCTTTCTTTATGTCTGCATTATTGACCAGATGCACCATCCAAACAACTTCACAAAGGAACTAATGTTGCTCTGGGTCCTCCATTTCATTTCCATTAAATGTGGGTAATCGAACATCTATCGCAACCATTGAGTTGGCATTGGGGTTTTCTAGTTCATAATTCAAAGGGGGTGTACCTTGTCACATACTAGTCACAGAGCTAACACTACCGGTATTAATAGTCCTTTATGGGGATGAAACTATTAATAGTCCTCTGATGATATTGTTGGAATTATGTAGTCACATCTTTACCTTGACATCCCCTCAGAATCCTCAGAATCTTCTGGTCCTTCTGAAATCGGGCTATATTCCTCCTCTTCGTCGCAAGACCCTTCATCTTTGTACAACCAAATTTTGTGTTTGATTCCCTTAAACAAGCTAGGATTCCATCGTCCCCTTTCATTTTTCCTTCTCTTTCTCGATTTGAATATTCTCCCACTTCTTAAGACTCCAACTTCTACTTCAGGTTCTGTTCTTCCCAGGAACATTTCAACTCACCTCTTCCCATATTCTCAATAGATCATCTGTGACTAGCTTCCTTAAGTGCACAATCTCAACTAAGATGCAAAATACCCTTCTCATAGGCAAGAAATTTTATCCATGTATTGATACATAACAAGTATCTCTTTTGGGGTCCTTGGAAATTTTTTTATTTCGGCTTCACTATAAGAGGTTATAGTATCTACTGCAAACTCAGTAATATATCCTTGCAATATACTATCAACCTAAAAATCAACAACTCTATAAATAGGGTTACTTACACTAGTTACCTCATGAACCAACTGGTTGCTCCACTCAACAGTCTCCCTTCTTCGGAAATTGGTCTGCTTAGTCTTCAATATTAACAACCATTCATGCAGTAAAATGTGGAACTCAACAAAGAAGATCTCATGAATATTAGAGTATATATATATTCATCTATCCATTTCTCTGCGCTCAACCGTGTCCCTATGCGAATGCTAGTGTTTTAGAATCCAGACAGTCTTCTATCTCCTTCTTCATTGGGTGCCACAACATTTCCCTCGATTTGATCAATAAGGTCCCAGCAATGGAACCATTTGTTGGCCACTTTTCCTAACTCACATGACCCAGGTTCTACGTGGCCTGTTAGTCCAACAAATACCTGAGATACCGTCCCAACAGAGCAAGCACCGTCGAAAACATTTGTGAAGCAGACACAGTCTCACCCAAGATATCTCTTCGATGGGTAACTGCTGGAACCATGTTTCTGTGATTGGCAAGGGATTATAGTCCCTTGGTGCTTGGCCAAGGGGCTCAATGAAGGCAACAGGATGGATGGACGGAGGAGTCAGTTTTGCGCAACCAAGAACAGCTATATTTCATCGCACACAACTTGTTCTTACTCTCCACCTTGCAACTGGTACAACTTGTGCAATGCAATTGTATCATACAAACATGTCGACTGTGACTTATGTCATGACCGACATATATGTAGGTTTCAATGATGCTTTCCCGATCATTCATCTACTACTTTCGTTATTACATCAATCAATTAAAAAATAATCAACATTATACATAAATCAAATAACAATCATTCACATAAACATTCACAACATTGATCATCCATTCAAATGCAAGAGATAATGTGGAAACCCCTTTGGGAAAAACCACCAAGGTGCTCTTCATCTAACATGAGAAAAGGATATCGCACCTTGCAGTTTGTAGGATGTAGACTGATTTTAATATATGTCTTTAAGACTTAGACTTATGGTTCTCATGCTCTTTGGTTCGCTCTTCTACCCTACATATACTCCTAGCAGTCCACGCATGCAGCAGCCATAACCATAGCTCAACAGCCTCCTATCAACACTAGGCTATTCTTGAGCCTTCTCTTCCCCTAATCTCTACAACATTACAACAAAATGGAATCCTTCACCATGGATTACCACTAAACAGGTGAACTATTACTGGAAAACTGACCAAACACAGTTATGACTAGCTATAAGCAACTAAAAATCAACCTTCTATCTATTGAATCCATCCTATTTATACTATTTTACATGACCACAAAGGGTAGACTACATACAGGAATTATGTTAACTGTCACCATTAGCTTCCCCTCAGGCTACAGTTGTGGTAATTACGACTTTACAGGAGGCACTATCGACCTGACTTACAAATATCCCTTCATACATGCATAGCTACAGGCTTACACCACCTTAAACAATCATGATATGGATTCTACACCTGTCGGTTTTTGACCATTAACACTTGCGCGCTCCTGCACTTGCCTTTCCTTCTCCACGCACCTCTCCATTCTATTTGCACTGATCCTTTTCTTCCTTTGTGATTTCCCTTTGTTTCTACTATGCGCGTGGTGCACCTTCTTTGCTTGTGCATGAACTTCTTCCTTGTGCTCCTTTCCCAAGCCAACAGAGCTTCTGTCGGTGCTCACCGGTTGGTACACAAAGCTGTCCAAGATTGTATATAAAGGTGTCTTTCAGGAAGTAGTGGGTAGTTGATAACTTATCGGTGTGAAGTCATCGATAGATTGTAGAAAAATCGCATTATACCAAATACAATTGCAACCAAGTAGTGGTGTCATAACCCTGCATACTCATCACTGTAGACAGTAGAGTAATGGGTGGTCTGCTGAGACAATCGGCTACTCCATTGGATTTTCGCTTTTGATACTTAACTACCAACTAAAATTGTTGTAGGAGATTAATCCACTTGAGTTGTCAGGTTGTCTGTAGTTTCGACTGAGGAAAAGTGAACTGCAAAGGTTTATGGTCAGTGAGGATGACCATTTCCTTGCCAAGAATGTAGTGTCTCCATTGCTTGAAAGATTGCACAATGGCGTACATTTATTTTTCATATGTCAAGTACCTTCGGAAAGTGTCATTGAAATTCTCAGAATGAAATGCGACTGGGTCACCTAACTGAGTGATCACTTCACTGAGGGCATAGTTCGATGCATCAGTCTCAATCTCAAAGGGCTAATGCAAATCAAGTTACACAAGTACTAGTGTAGTACAAATCTTGTTTTTTATTTTTTCAAAAGCTTGTTGTTATGTCAATGTCCAATAAAATACAATTTTTCCATTTCCTTTCGTCAGCTGATTTAAATTCTATATGATGTGGCGGAAGCCAAGTATGAATCATCGATAGAAATTTTCCAAACCAATAAAAATTATTAGTTCTTGAATGTTTTGTGGAATTGTCCAATATTTGAGGATCTATACTTTTTTTGGGTCGATATGAATGCCTAGAGAGTCAACTACATACCCCAAATATTTCATACTGGTCATCGCAAATGAGAATTTGTCTGGGTTCAGATATAGCCGATGTTGCTAGAGAGTGTCGAAGACTTTTCAAAGATGTTTGACATGTTCTTCCCATGTTCGACTAAAAATCAAGATATCATCAAGATAAACAATGACACATTTACCGATGAAAGGACGTAGAAGGTCATCCATATATCTCATGAAGGTTGCAGGTGCATTAGTTAAACCGAAAGGAATGGCTAACCATTTAATCAATCCTTCCTTGGTTTTGAAGGTCGTTTTCCATACATCGATGGACTTGATTGGAATCTGGTGGTATCCCGACTTGAGGTCGAGTTTCATAAATAATTTGGCACCTTTCATATTTTCGATGAGTTCATCAATCTATAAAAGAGGGTATATGTTCTTCACTGAAATTTTGTTGAGATCCCGATAGTCGATGCACATGCACCCAGTCCCATATTTCTTTGGAACTAGGATGAATGGACTTACACAAGGAGAGGAGATGGGGCGGATATCACCCTTATCGATAAAATCCTAGATTTTCTTACGAATCTCTTCATTTTCGAAATGGATCTTCTATAAATAGATGCGTTAGGTAATCAAGAACCAAGAACAATTTCAATGGAGTGTTTTACCTAACAATGAAGAGGTACTCCATCTGATACTTGAAATATGTTATTGTATTCCTGAAGAATGTTGTCGATATGTTGTTGTTGGCAAGAGCTTTGTTGGTCGGTGATTCAACTCATTGTTGTAGTCTTCCTAGAATGTTGAGGATTTATTGTGATTAATGTCAAATTTTGAGCATGATTGATAAGCTTCTTTGTTTGTTTGGGAGATATCATAGAAACCATTGATGTGGGTTGTCACTTTTGAATTCCATACCATTGGTTATAGATTTCGATAATCACCTTTTGAGGCCGTGACTAATATGTACCATGTCGATCCCATAGGTAGGGTTTACCAAATAGAACGCCGGCTATGTAAAGTGGTTCCATGTCACAAATTACTTCACTTCAAAGGGATTAATGAAGTAGGAGAGTTTTCATTGTCGCGTGATCCTTAGTTCCTATCCATCATTCATCCATTCAACATTGTAAGGCTGAGAATGCAAAGTGGTGACAAGACCTAATTTATTCACAATATCTTCATAAATGAAGTTCTTCTGGCTACCATTATCCACAATCAGATGTGATGGATATTCTAAACCCATATCCGTGTATGGACCAAACGCTCTCATTCCTCCTCACTAAAGATGATCGAGGCTGTCAAAGTGATCGAGGTCGAAGCCAAGAGGGTTGATGCATATGGATCAGATTCTACCAGGGTTTTGTTGGACAAGTCGGATGTCGACAATTTTTCCAAAAATGTCTTCCAAGATTTGCATTCTAATGTATCATTCCATGATGAACTGTGATAATCACACCATTTCACAGTAGGATCTTGTTTTCTATTATCCCTCTTATCTTTCTAAAAATTCTTCTTTTAATGATCGAGCTTTGGCATATTCGGCTGAGAAGGATTCTTGAACTTCTCAGAGTCGGCTGGTGACTTCTTGTTTGATGTTTGACCTGTTGGCTTGTTTGTGAAATTTATTTTTCCTTTCTGTTTGGCTTCAATGTTTCCGGTGTAATGAAATTCATCTAAAAGCATATTGAGAGTCAGAAAATCCATCTCTTACTGAATGTATGGGGATAAACCATTGATGTACTTCAGGACAATCAATTTCTCTTCTTCTTGGAAACCAATTCTAGCCATGAGTCGATAGAACTCATCAGTGTAACTTTGTACGGACTGGTCTTTCCACTACCTTAGTTGCTGCCACTTCTTATACCATTGTTCAAGGTACTTGGGTGGGTAGAAATCCTTTCATACATATTCAAAAAAAATTACCCATGTGTCAATGGGGTCTTTTTTTTTCCATATTTGTTAATAGATTCTCCCACCAACAATGTACAAAGTTTGACATATTTTAGGATGCAATGGTGATGATTTCTTCTTTGGAGAGTTGATTCACTGTGTAGTAAGATTCCAATTGGTGTACCCAGTTTTCGACAGATTCCATGTTAGTCTTTCCTTTAAGGTTCGGTGTGTCAAGATTATTTTGCACTTTGAAGGGGCTTATTTTATTGGATTGAGATCGTGTCGAGGATTCTCTGGAGTTCGTAGTGACTCTCATGAGAATCTCACTGAATTGGGTGAACATTTCGGTTCATTGGTGAGCCAGTTATTTTTCTATTAGTTCCTCTATCCTGTCAGTTGCATGTCTATTATCTACTTCTTCAGCCATATTTTCTGAAGTTGAAGGAAGTTTCTACTTGTGTTGTTGGGTTTACGAGTGTGTTTGAATAGGCATAAGTTAAATAACTTCGATGGAAGTGCTTATGCAACTTAAGCTCTGAGCTAAATATTGCTCTGATACCAATGATCTAGGTCATTCCCAAGTGCATGCTAGGGACAACATTAGACTATTATTATGATGAAAGCATATAAGAATAATCAACAAAGCATGAAATAATATAGGTCAACAAGAATTATCCACACAGAAAATATGAAATAATTCAACCAATTTATTACTTCTACACCATGAAAGATGTAGGAATTTGATAAATGATCAGAATAATGTCTATATTACATAATGTACATGGTTATATAAAGACTTGAGATGCTTAGGTGACTACCCGCTACATTCAGTTACAAAATAAGGTATAACGGTTCAGAAGTTCAACTGTCGAAGAGCATGTTGGTATGTTGTATGTCAAAGAAGGAGCTGTCAATAGAGGTGAGCCTGTCGAAGGCGAACCTGTCAAAGGAAAACCTGTCTGCTGAACATGTCAAGGAAGACCTGTCAAAGTTGTACCTATCGAAGGCGAACCTGTCAAGGTGAACCTATCAAAGGTTAACCTATCGGCTGCTGGTTGGATCAGCTATGTCACTTGATAATTACTCAATGGGTTCTTCTTCTTCCCATGTTGTGACATATTTGACCACTATGATAATATATCGTGCTCGTGTTCATCTATCCAGTATTGAAAATGGTCCTATGAAATTGATTGTCCAAATTTCAAATGTTAATCTTGGATTTAACGATATTAAAGGAATTTCTATGCTGGGTAGAGGTCGACCTAGTATTTGGCATCAATCACATTTGTTCACGAATTCTTGACAATCCCGATATATATTCAACCACCATAATACCGACTGTTGGATTTTTCTGATTATCTGATCATCCTAAAAATGTCTTCCAATTGGGCTATTATGTGGTTCATTTATTATAATGCCTCTTTTGTGGTTGAGAACACATCGTCTAATCCAAGTTTGTACAAAAATCCATTTACTATGGTGTAAGGTGCATCTTTCATCGTTAGGATCTTCTTCTTATTATGACTCGTCCCTTCTGGTACTTGGCATTCCTCTAGGAATTGAGCAATTTCTACTAAGTCAGAAGGTACAACTTCAATTCAAAATAAGTGAACATCTGGTAGTTCATCTTCAATTCCAGTCGGTTCCTCACTTGTGTCAATTCTCGACAAGTGGTTGCGTCCAACATTTCATTTACCTGGTCGAACTATGAATTCAAACTCAAAAACTTGAAATAATAGAAACCATCGAAAAATTCTTCCATGATGTAGTTGTTTATTTACTAAATTTTTTAATGCCTGAGGATATGTGTATAAGACAAATGGGTTAGTGGGTAAATAATGTCAGTATTTTTGAAGTGTGAATACCCTTCCAAGTACTTCTATTTTTGTTGTCGAGTAATTCCTATCAGGTTTTTTAATTTTCTACTATTTTGTGTGTTTGTATGATCCATTCCATCATCACCAGGTTGAGTTAGGATCGCTCTAATTGTTATTCCAGAGGCATCGATATGTACATGAAATTTTCTGAAAAATTTGGAAATTGTAGGCTTTGACTAATTTTTTCTTTAAGATGTCAAACAATTCAGCACATTCGTTGGTCCACTCATATTCCTTATTTTCTTTTATTAGTTGTTATAGTGGGTAAGTCATGTCAGAATAATGTCGGATGAATTTTCTATAATATCATGTATGTCCAAGTAAGACTCTAACTTGTTTAGGATTTACTGGTGGTTTTAGATCGAGAATAATTTTAATTTTTGCATAGTCAACTTTAATGCCTTCCTTGGATACTACATGAGTCCTAATAGATTTCCTATTGGAGTTACAAAGATACACTTTTTGATATTGAGAGATAGTTGTATTTGTCAACATCTTTATAATATAAGTATTAGCCATTTATAGTGGCTTTTCATCATAGAGTAGATTGTCTAATCGTAGAAAATATACAAGCATTGTTTTGTAGATATATTCCTAAAATGCTTTAACAAAAATTCTAGAGAATACTGTTGGGGCATTTTTAAATCCGAATGACGTGAATTTGTATGCGAATGATCCAAATTCACATACGAAGGTCATCTTATTCTAATCTTCTTTAGCAATGGGTACTTGGTTATATCCTGAAAATCTATTTGTAAATGAATAACACTCATGGGCTGCAACCTCATTAAGAACTTCATCTGCAAAAGGAGTAAAAATAGTCCTGTAAGGGTTACTTTGTTAAGTTCATGAAACTAGACACAGATCCTTATTCATGTCAGGTCATGTTTCTTTGGTTGAACAACCATTGGACTTTCCCATTCTGACTGATCAATAGGGTAGATGATTCTGGCTGTGAGCAAGATGGCGATTTCTTTCTTTACTATTTATTTGTATTTATGCGTGAGTTTATATGGTATTTTATTTATTTATTTTTCCTCATGCATTATGTTGATTTTCATTTCACCCATTTCTTGAACAATTCCTTTTAGAGATTTATAGTCCCGAGCAAAAACATCCTAAAATTATTTTAATAGGTTGATGATTTCGGTCATTTTTTCTTCATTCTACTAGTCACCAATCTTTGTGATTTTAAGCCTATCATCATTGGATATATCAACTTATTTTACCTTAAAATTTTGCATCGATACACTCTAGAGCTTTACTTTCATTAATTTGTAGACTACCTTCTTTGAACTGTGAAAATGAAGGATGAAATTCTTCGACTACTAATCCTTCAAGGTCTTCTTTTTTCTGATGCTTGAACTTTAAATATTGTTCTAATTGGTTTTGATGTTTGTGGATGGTCATTTTTCCACTTGAAACTTTTTCCTTTTGTATTTTCTATTTCTATTTGAAGCCTTGTTGAATTTTGTATTTTGGTTAACCAGATATTGTGACATGTAGCATTCTATCGGCTAGACCAATTTTTTGTTGCTATTTTTTTTCCAAGTCGGTTGTAATTTTTTTAATCTGTTTAGATGTTTCGACCAGCAATTCATCTCGAGGTGAGAATTTAAATTCATTCAGAAAATTTTCTTTAAGATAATTCCACATGAATTATTCTCCTCATCCTTGTTTCATTTTATACCACTTATTTGGTATATCATCAAGTATAATTGGAAACAAGTGTGGCCAGACTCACTCATCTTTATAACCTAATCTTCTCCACTCTTTTTCACATGTATCAATGTGTTTCACGGGGTATTGTCCTGTGTAAAGGTTGGAATGTTTGATTCCTATATTATTTTATTTCCTCCAAATCTTTCAATAAAGTATGTGTTGTGTAAATTGAACCCAAGTGATAGATCAATTACACTTACAAAATTGCTAATCAAACATGCAAAATTCACCCAAAAGGAGACTGAAATTGGAGCATAACATAATCCTGTATTGAATAAGTGTACATAATCCAACCATATGAACTAATAGGCCTCTAAAACATATAATTAAATGAGATATTCGAAAGCACTAGGTTTATATTCGAATTGGTCAAAAATCAGGCTTACTAAATCAAGTCAAAACCTGCATAGGTGCAAAAAAGACATTCCAAATCTATGAAGATCCTCATGAATTAGCTAAAGCAAGTGGGAAATATAATAAGTGGCAGAAAGAAAACTCATTCACGCTTTTGTTTGGAGAAAATGAAGGAGGATAATGTAGTAAAAAAACAAGGCAAGTTTTCCTAAACTAGCTTTTCCTTTATGCCTTAAAACTATTGTAAAGCAAGGTAACTTTCAGAAAAAATAGATATGCACTTTAACGAACTAGGAATAAAGTAGAATTGCTAAATATGTTTCCAGGATGATTCCAAAGTGCTCCATGACCTAGTTTAGCAAGTATTGACTTCTAGGAACATGTGGAAGTCAACTAACATAGAGAGTGTTATCACTCAAAATATACCCAAGGTTGTGGAAGGTAATCTTAAGGTAACAACAAAAATCACTTTTTTTGAAATATGATCCATCTTCGGCAAAGGATAATTGTCTTTCATAGAGACCTTCATCAAATTCCTGAAATCTATGCAAAGCCTTATTTCTCCATTTTTCTTTCTAACAAGAGCTCAATTAGCAACCCATCTTGAGAATCTTAAATTCACAATAATTTTGGCATCAAACATTTTTTTAATTTCCTTCTCAATAACTGGTAACAGCTTTGGATTTGTTCTTCCGAGCTTCTATCTAAAAGGATTTTCTCTAGGTTTGATTGGAATAGTATGTTGTATTATTGAAGTATCATATTCCTTAAGATCCTCATAACTACAGGAAAATACATCTGTATACTTTTTCATCAAGTTCACATATTCTTCTTTTTCTTTTGCAAGCAATTTTTTAGACAGTTTCACAATCTTTGGATTCTCTTTAGTACCAATATTTCTATCTTCAATAGCATTATCAACAAGTTTCACTTTCGGATCTTTAGCAACATCATTCTGATCAAAAAGTTTCTCTAAAGGGATCAAACCTCTTTGTATAAAATTACTTTTCAATTGAATGATATCCTTTCCTCCTAAATTTCCCTTCAATTTTTCAGTACTAATCTTTTCTTCTTCGCTTTCTCCAACATCTTGGAAATTTTCATTGTTATCATTTTCAGCATTAATGTGAGTGTTTACAAATTCTCTAGACAATTCCAAAAATATTTTTATCTGCATATCATCCTCAAATACCTGCCAATATTTAGAATTATTAGGTATAGATGGTCTATTTACAATATCCACGTGATATTCTTTCTGACCGGTACTTGGGGTTTTAAATTTACCAGCAACAACTGCCAAAGAATCAGCTACTGTATTCTCATATCTAGGAACCACCTTAATTGTATGTTCTGTAAAATAGTTACCAAACATATCCCATAATTCATTTCTATAAGCTCTCATCCTGGGATGTCTGGTTTGATAACTATCATTTACCTGGTTTATTACAAGCTTTGAATCTACCAAAACTCTTATCCTTTGTGCTCCCAAATATTTCAATGCATGCAACCCAAGTAACAAAGCTTCATATTCAACCACACTATTCATGCATTCAAATGTTAACTTATATGATAAAGCTTTAATATCCCTGATAGGAGAAATTATATATACACCAGCACTAGCACCAACCTTTTCCACATATCCATCAAAATACATAGTCCACAAACCATCTCTTTTCTGTTTCTTTTCCAAAGCATTTTGTTCTATTACTCCCTCTTCATTCTTTTCAGATTTCATTTGCAATGTAGAATCCAAATCACACAGGACAGTATCATTAAATGAAATAGAAGAACCCAAATCAGTATTGATAGCATATATATAATGAATATCAGGTCTATCTTGGCTACTTACTACATAAGGAGTTATTTTCTCACTATACAACCTCCTACTTCCATCTTGGATAGGAATAGTAGCATATGACATGTTCATTTGTAAACTACCCTTTAACTTTGAAGTCCAAGACCTTGATAACAATATTCCAAATTTTGGTGGAATGTCTGCCACTACAACATCCATTACTATTGTTTTAGTTGGAAATTTATTCAAAGTCACTACCATATCTTTCATTAGACCAAGACACTTCACCCTCCTAGAATCAAAGGAATACAAATCTTTATAGGGTCTTTTCACTTCCAATCCCAAACTTTCAACTACTCCTTTTGGCATTAAATTATGTGATGCACTTGAATCTAACATTGCATTATGTACCATTATATCATGCACATTCAAACTTAAATAAAAAGGAGGAACTTCATCATCATCTATACTTTCAACCTTTGGCCCAAATGAAATAGTAGGATTATCAACTGTCAACTCTAAAATGTCTGATTGAAATTCTCCTTGACCTTTAACCATCCTTGTTATCGTATCCCTGTACTCATTATTTCTCAACAACTCATTAAAAGGAACAAAGATTTTCAGCTTGGAAAGTTCATTCTGCAAATTGAAAATAGAATTAACTTTGTCTACATCTATTGGTGCCACTTGTTTTGTTCCTTTTGTTTTTTCTAATTTATTCTCAACTTCTTTATTTACAATAGGATCTTTTTGTATTTCCTTTCCTTTTTCTATATCTAATGAACTGGTAGAAGGCTGGTTTGAATTTAGTCTCCCTTAAATTACAACAACCTCTCTGTTTCTCAATCTGATCTTCCTTTGTACATAATCCATATCATGTAAATAACCCCTTTGATACTGCTCTGATTCCCTTTCAAAATCCTCATTTCCACCTTCCTGTGCAAACATGTGATGTTCTTCTTCAGTAAGATATATCTCTGAATCTAATTCCCCAAAAATATGAATTTCATTCTCAGCAGGATCTTCTTCATCTGCAACATAATTCTCAGGGAAAGGTGGTCGAATCTGTTGGTCTTCTTGATTCCTAGGGTTTCTCATATCTCTTTGCCTGTTTTGTGGAGGCCTAGGAGGATTTGGCCTTCTAAAATTCAGATTTCTGATTTGAGGATCAGCTTGTTCTCTATTGAATGATCTATTGTCCATATTCAATCTATCCATTAACTTCTCCATTGTTTTCAACATCATTTAAAATGTAATATCAGTAGTAGAAGAAGAAGTTGAAGGAATATTTTCTTCTCTTGTTTTCCTCCTATCAATTTCTCTTTGTTTCATTTTTCCACTCACCATCATATTGGATTCTACTTCTAAAGCATCTGTGAACATGGCATCAAGACTCGCTGACTTTCTCTCCCTTAATGAAAATGCAAAGTCATTATCAAAAGCCCCAACATAATGAATTTTAGCAGCAGCTGTAGAAGGTTTTATATCTTCTGGAATGGAATTATAAAATCTCATAAACATGCTTGAAAACTCATGAACATATTCAAAACCTCCTTTCTTGAGACTATTGTATTGGGACAAAAGTTGAAAATGGATTTGTTTATCATCCCATCCTTCTAGAAATGCATTATGGAAATCTTGAAAGGTCAGGATAGATGCAACTGGAAAATCTTTGCACCATTTCTTTACTTCCCCTGATAAGCTTTGAGTAAATAACCACATTTTAACATCTGCATAATCGACTTCTTCCAAGTCAATAAAATCTTCAAATTTAGCTACATGCTGCTTTGCTATTATGCCTCCTCCATCAAATAAAGAAATTATTTGAGAATAATTTTGGGGAAGATCATGCAATACAGCAGGTAAATGTAAAGGAGCAAATCTGGCTGCCATTGGTCTAGGTGGATTTGGAGGAACTAAGGAATTTTGAATATTTTGAATAATAGGAGCTTCTTCAACCTTTGCAAACTGTTGAAGATCTCTCCAAAGGGAATCAAGTAAATAAGATTCTAATCTACGAGGGTTGAATTCAACATTGTTAAGATCAGACTCAGATTTAGATTTCAACAAACCCTTTTCAACATTAATTTCCCATTTTTTTATTATCAAAGATGCTATGAAAATCTTAAGAAGATGATGCACCAAACAAAGAAATATCTATTTTTTCTTTGTATTTTTTCTTAAATAATTTTTTTGGATCCTCCAAACTTCGTAAAAATTCAGTATCAGAATTACCTTGTGTATGTCTTTTCGAAGCCAGGATGTCTTTTGAAATCTTGAAATAATTTTAAAACCAGAATCGCCAGGGAAAATATATAACCTTCTTTACTGACAACAATTCATGTTTGCCTACATAAATCTTTTCTTGATATTTATAAACTTTGTCGTTCCTCCCAGGGCTGATTTGCACCTTCATCCCTGGCAACAGTGCCAATTTGTTATCACTCAAAATATACCCAAGGTTGTGGAAGGTAATCTTAAGGTAACAACAAAAACCACTTTTAGAAAGAAATTGGCCTTTCTTTCCGGAGAGGGATCTCTCAGATATAAATTTAACAAGGCCAGATATTGGAATCAATACTTTAAGTCATGTAGATGGTTGAAACAACACATATAACCATTGGGAAATGGAGTCAAATAGATAAAGATAATGCAAAGCTTCATACACAGAATCCCAACAAAGGAAATATAATCATCCAGTCACAGTCATTCATTGATTTTCAGGTGATAAGAGAGAAACATGAACAGTCCATCAATATAGAGCATCACTAGATGAATTCCATATCAACTTTAGAAGAAATATTTGTGAAATATTTGAAACAATAGCTAGAGCATAACATGTATGAATTCTGAAACTATTAAATACTATGTTCAGATATGAAAGAAAATAGAATGGAAGATAAACACTTAGATGACAATCACATGGAAAGAAGGCACATACTATAACATAAATGACATGGGAATCTTTGAAGATCAACCAGCATTCAGCTCTGTTATTTATTCAAAAATCATAAGTTCTCAAAAGCATCGGTACAAACATATGGGTTCCACCCCCCAATACATCAAATAATTTCAAATATATATAAAGATAGTTTCTTCCCAAGAAGATCAATAACCAAATAATCCGTTAATCAAATTTTTAGTAACCATATCCCTAATAACTAGGAATAAAAACTACATGCTTTGATTCAAACAACAAATTGTTTGATTATAACAAACTTAGTGACTGCAAGGTATCTTGAACAAATAGCTTCACGAACCGCAACACTATTCTTCACGAATGAAGTATGTACTTGGTCTTTCCGAATTTCTCCATGATCTTCCATTGTTCCGCATTTGGGGTGTCATATTCTGTCATCTCTCTAATGGACACTTCTAAATCCACATAAGCTTCATAAGACACGGCAAGCAATCCTTTCTTAATAATTAAAAACTTCTCCAATATCTCAAAGTCTTCTGTCAACTTTTCTACAATGATCTTTCCTGTCAACACTTTAACCAAATCTTCAAACTTGGAATGGTTCATGTGACTCTGTACTAATAAACTATGATATTGTTCCTGGGAAAATAACCTTCCTTCGTCGTCCCAAAAATAAGGGAGACCATCATCAAATATATCTTTAAAAGCAAGCCTGAAATCCTTTATATGCGAAGACATTGTATTCACCTTATCCTGCACTACTTTCATGAGTTGATGTTTGTTAATAAACTTATTTGTCCACAACACAATGGCTAATTTGTCCTTAATCTAGATGTCCTGCAAATTCTGATATGTTAAAGAATTTAAGAAATTTAAAGCATTGTGAGTAGTATTCAAAGGCTTCTTTTCCATGTTCTCATTGGCCAACCTCAATCTTTGAGTAGCAAAATTGACTAGTGCACTTTCATCATCAATAAAATTTAAATAATGCCTAAACTTGGTGATTTCCATAGACAATGTATCCCAAATTAAATGTTTAGCTCCTTGTTGAGGAGCTCTTCCTATACTTCTTTCTTTTAACTCACTAAAAATTTTCTGCAATTAGCTTTTATCATTCAATGTTTTATTCTTCTCCTCGATGCTCCTAGCCAATTCTGATTTGATTTTTTCATTTTCCTTTTTTAATTCTTTAATCTCTACCTCCTTCAGACTTACCTATGACATAGGAACTAATAGATCATTTGCAGAAAATTTATTTAATGGTATTTCAATATTTACAAGGGGTAAATCAGTGTCAATAGGAGTTTGACTCATCAATTCTTCCATAATTTCTTTTTCATCATTCTGATCCTTTTTCAACTTCAAAATTTGAGCCATCAATTCAACTTTTTCTACTTCCCACTTGTTTTTCTCTTCTTGCAGCTTTAATGATTTTCCTTTGTAGTCCATCATCTCTTGATAAATTTTCTCTTTTTCCTCCTGAAGTGTAAATAATTCCGAGGACTAAGCATGTTCAGCATTAGGGACTTTAAGCTTCTTCTTCAATACTTGAATGGTATTGTCCTTCTCCTTTAGAAGCTTTTTGGTCACCTGCATATTACCCGGTTCGGTTCCTAAGCTTACAACATCTCCCTGCAAATTTTTAATTTGAATCAAATTTGATTTATTTTCCACCCTTTCATGCTTCAATTGAACCTCCATCTTATCTACAAGGGACTATAAATTATTAATTTGGATAATAGCATGTAACAAATCAGAGTAAATAACATCTCTAGTTTGTTTATGGAGTTGTATCTTATCGGGGACACTGATTTTGTCTAACTTCACCTCCATTTCAAACATTTTATTGTCACTAACCACGACGAATTTTAGGGTATTCCTCTCTATGTCTCAACTAGAAATCAATGAAGTCTTTTGATTGATTAAATTTCTAACTTGAGGAAGAGAATTTCTAGTTTCCTCTGATGATTGCATTTGGTTGTCAGCATAAATTGATATTAACTCTATCCTGGATTTGAAATAAGAACTGGCCTCTACGTTACCTTCTTCTTTGAAGGAATACTGATGCATCTGTATAGACTTCTTTGGGAACAATACCATATTATTTGAATCCTCTGAAACTATTTCTTCTTAAATATTTTGATCACCTTGAGGGTGAACTTTGATCTTTTTATGAGAAATATTTTCATCCACATCCATGTCATCAATTTCAGAAAGACTTCTCTTATTCAAAATGTTGGGATTATCAAGCATTTGAGGCACTGCAATCAATTTGTTGCTCCTGTCTTCATCAACTTCTGAATTTTCTTCAAAATAGGACAAATTGGCTAATTTATCTAATCCTTCAATAGTTTGATGATCAAATGGTTTATTTTTATTTAACTGCTTCCTCTGAGAAATAATGTGATGTGGATCATAATTTATTCTTTGATCCTTCTGAAAATCCATAACTTCTAACAACTTATCTATGACCAACAAGGCACTTTTATTTTTGAAAATAAACAGACCAACTTTGAGAGGAAAATTAACATTGGAAGACTTTTTAAATTCCCCAAAATGTCCTTCCTCTGCGCATAACCTCTGCCTCATAAAATCAAGTGCGAATATTCTTGGAGTCAAAAAAACAAGTAACCTGTTTGGTTCCCCAATGAACCCATACGCTCTCAAAATAGTAAAATATTTATACAGGAACCAATCTCCTATTTTGTCTTCTAAGGAAGACTGTAGCATAAGTCTCATTTCTTCTAACACTCTTGGTAAGACATCACCAAACATTAATTTATAAATCTTGGCCATGATTGTATTTACAAAATCAAACATGTTTATTTGTTTTGGGAGATCCAGAGAGAAAATAGTGGACACGAACTACAATTCCGACACATTGGAACACAACAACATGTTTATTAAATATGACTGATATCTAAAGAACCTGACTTTAGGGAATTCGACCAATTGGGCATGGATAACCTCAACCAGATACTCATCAATATTAAAACAATGGATTAAATGGGACTCGGGGTCAACTAAACTTATACTCAGTAAGAAACCTAAGATGAATATCGTTATCCAAACCTAGAATTGGATTGACCAGAGACATGACCAACTATACTTTATTCTTGAAAATGTCAACATTGTATGGCAGAAAAAGACCTTCTAACGACTGGCCATCTTTCAGAATATTAGATAAAAATTGGCATCTAACTTTAGTTCTACAATTTTTATACATTTCTATTAAGACCTGCTCATTCAAAGACTCACAACTACTGGGGAAATTATCAGGTAGACTCAGTATCCCACGAACAGTTTTCGCATCAACTTTACAATGAATTTTTGACGTGGTATGGCTCATAATAACTCTTTTGGAGGATTAATAACTGTTCATGCACCACTCGACCAATTCAGGAAATGGTAGGGTTTGTTCAATAGAAAAATAATATGAGAAAGAATTGCAGACATTCATAATATCATTCCCTTGAGAATTATACTGCCAAAAATGCTCCTTTGAAACTGATACACTACCAACCGATAGAACAAGGTCACATACATTCATTTCCCTATCGACAACAACCTCTTCTCTCTCATCCAATACTCTGAATAATACTCCTAAACCTTGTTCCTTCTCCATAATAAATAATGGCGACAATTCTTTAAATAAAGTTTTAGTGTTTCAAGGCTTACCTGTAACTATGGATATGTAGAAGTTGACTTTGGAAAAGATGGTGCACTGTCCACTTCTCTTTCACCCACAATGTGCAATTGAAATTACTTTTACTTCGGTCAACTTCACTTTTATACACGGATTATTCCAGAGCCCTTACCAAGTGGTTTTTCCCTTACCACTTTCCTCCGTGGAACTCACTCAAAGTCACCACGTGGCAAGCAATTTAAATTCTGCTACCACTCTTCCTTTTTAATTAGCTCACAAATTTTATCTCCAGAGTGAATAATGACTGTTGATAATATTTCACTTTTTGTTTAAACCGTTGGATGAAAATCGGTTCTACGTATTCCGCTAGCCTTTCTCGTTTTTTCCAAGCGTGCACCTTTACCCAGCGGACTGTCTCACATATGTAGGTTTTATTCACTTTATTCCTTAGCTGTTGATATTTTTTCCTTGTTAACCACTTCCGCCTCCTCATCACAACTTATATCCTGCACAACTTTTCCCAGCGGATCCATTTTAAACCGTAGATTTTCACACTCATAAATTTTCACCTTTAGATTGTGTAACAAATTAACTAAAATGCGTATTTTAATAATGGAATCAAGACCATCAAAATTTGCCAAATTTATGTATCCTTTTATCACTTCTTGATCACACTTCTTCCTCAACTGTTCAACATAGAGGTGTTAATAGAGAGGGAATCTAGGAGTCTAGGAATAAGACAAAAATGATTTAATTAATGTCAAATATGGGTAACTATGGGTAGATTATTCTAACACCCCCCCTTAATCCTGAATTTATGAGTAAATATCAAAAAATTATAGGGCCTAGAAACAAGGCTTAGTCACCCTTTTACATACTGCATGTCCATACAACCAAGGAAAGAGGCAAAAAACCAGTGGGAAAATCCTCCCTTAAACTTGGACAGAAAACAATTTTTTGGAAATCTTGTTATCAATCATTATTAACCACATGATCAACAATCCCCAATAGTGATTTCAGATTACTAAAGGTCTTCTCACAGAATAATTTGGTGAATATATCTACTACTTGTTTTGAAGATGCACAGTAGAGTAGAGCAATGGTACCATCATGCACAAGCTCCCTGATATAGTGGATATGGATCTCAATGTGCTTAGTTCTTTTTCTTTGAACTGGATCAGTGGAGATTCGAATGGTGCTTAGATTGTAACAATATATGAATGTTGAAAACTCTGATTTGAAACCACATTCTCTAAGTATCTCCTGCAACCATAAACATTGAGTAGCTGCATTTAACCCTCCTCTATACTCTGCCTCTATAGATGAGAGTGTTATGGCACTATGATTCTTAGTTTACCAGCTGATTGGTCCTTCTACAAGAATGAACACATATCTTGAGGTCTACTTTTGATCTGTGTTGTGACCTTCCCAATCATTTCCAGTAAACCCAACTAGCTCTAAGTCATATTTTGCTTTGTAGAAAATCCCATGAGTCCTTGTTCCCTAAACAAAGTTTAGGATCATCTTGTATGCTCTCCAATGGATCTCATGAGGATGATCCATGAATATCGAAGACACACTAACTACATAAGATAATTCAGGTAGAGTATGTGTAAGATAAAGCAAACACCCAATCAACTTCTTATACAGTGTATTATTTACCATAGGAGAAGAACCTGCTTCCTCAAGCTTAACTCCTGAAAGGAATGGAGTCTTGCTTAGCTTGAAATATTTCATGCTGAACTTGGTGAGAAAATATGAAGCATACCTTGACTGATGAACCTTGATTCCATGTTGGGATTGAGCAATTTCGAGACCCAATAATTGGCTCAACAATCCAAAATCTATCATAGAAAAGGCATGGTTCATTGCATCCTTCAAGGAGGAAATATATTTCTTTGAACTTCCTGTAATAAGTAGGTCATCCACATAGATAAAAATAATCATTAAAGAACCATGAATAATTTTCAAATAGACATTAGGATCATAATTTCATCGAACAAAACTTAGTGACAGCAGAAATCCATCAATCTTGGCATACCAAGCCCTGGGGGCTTGCGTGATCCCATACAATGATTTATTTAACCTAGATACTAAAGATGGATTAGATACAAAAACTTCTGGTTGCTGCCTATAAATCTCTTCATTCATATCTCCATTCATAAAGGCACACTTCACATCCATGTGATGTACCTCCTATTGCTTTGAAGCTGCAATGGCTAGAGCTAGCCTTATGGAGTCCATCTTTTCCAATGGTGCAAAGGTCTCATTGTAATCAATACCATGTACCTGACAGTATCCCTTGGCTACCAATATTTCCTTATATTTCAAATGTGAACCATCAGCAACAAACTTAGTTTTAAAGACCCACTTACACTTCACTAGCTTTCTCCCTGGGGGGAGATCAACCAATTCCCTTGTGTTGTTCTTCTAGAGTGAGTTGAATTATTTTTTCATGGCTGTTTTCCATATTGGATCATTTGTTGTATATTCACATGTTTTTGGATCAGAATATATCATCAAATAACACTTCTCAGAAAAGAGTGTATCTTTCACACAAAGGGCACTCTCAAATTTAGATCTAGTCCTCCTAGTGTCATTAGGATTTCTAGTTAGTTCCCCAGCTACATGAATGGTCCTTACTGCCCACTTTGGTATTGTAGGGCTGTTAGGATATGAAATTAATTAATAATTATACAACATATCAGAATCATAAAACTCATTAGTCTCTTCACTTACAATCAATGGTTGTGGTGGTGAAGAGGACTCTCCAATTTCAACTACTGCTAAAGGATCTTCTTCGAACTGAACACTTGTTCCAATGAAATATTTGTTAGTGCTCAAGTTGATCAGCTTGTACCCTTTTGAATATTTAGAATACCCAACAAATAGGCACTCTTGGCTTTGGGGTTGCAAATCCTTCCTCTTTTCAGTTGGAATTCTAGCCCAAGCCTTTGAGCCAAAATTCCTGAAATGGGTCACATCTGGCTTGTGCCCACTCCAAGCTTCAAAAGGAGTCATACAATCAAGATGATTATGTGTCACCCTATTCTAGATATAGGATGCACATTTTATAGCCTCGGACCAAAAATTTGGTGGCAAATTTTTAACCTCCATCATGCAAGTTGCCATCTCCTTCAGTGATATGTTCTTTCTCTGAGCAACACCATTTTGTTGTGGTGTGTAAGGAATAGAATGCTGGATTTGGATACCTGCATATTTGCAATACTAGATTAAATTAGACTTGACATACTCACCACCATTGTTAGATCTGAGGATCTTGAGTTTCCTTCCAGACTGGTTTTTGACCAAGGCTCTAAAGACTTTGAAGAGGTCAAAAACTTCAAACTTATGCTTTAGGAAGTAAACCCAAGAATACCTAGAAAAGTCATCTATGAAGGTGAATGCATATTTGGTTTGAATCATGGAAATATGAGGGAATGGAACAGCAATGTCACTGTGGATCAACTCAAGGGGTGTGGAGGTTCTCTCATGACTAGCTCTCTCATACTTGTGCTCTGGGTGTTTTCCTAGGATATAACCTTGATAGACTCCCTTAGAAAACCATATCTTTGGTAATCCTATGACCATATCTTTGTCACTTAAATCAAAAATATATTTTTATTTAATATGGCCAAATATTTCATGCCAAATATTGCTTGCTTCATTAGCATGAGTAAGAAGAGAAGAGGGGTTTGAGTAGGGTAGAAAATGGGAAAACGTGTATACCTTTGAAGTGTGATCAACAACACCTTTTGCTATGAATTTACCATTCAAAATATCAGTTATTTAAACTTCATTGGGGGAGATGATGACTTTCTTTGGAGACCCAATGTGAGTTATCTAATACACTAACAAGAGATTATAGGAAAGACCTGGAACATACAACACATTATTGAAATTACCATGGTCAAGATCAAACCTACCCTTTCCCATATTGTAGGTCAAACATTTATCTCCCAAAACTATTGGTGGAGCTTTCAACATGTCAAGAGAGGAAAATATCTCCCTTATCAAAACCATATGTCTAGAATCTCCAGAATCAATGATGAAGCTAGGTGAGCTTGAGGTGCCAACAACGAAGGCATGTACTCTCTTTTTGTCTTATGAATTTGATCCTCCTTCCCTCTTATTTGATCAATAAGGAAGGGAGATGTTGTTCTTCTCCAGGATTTGGGTCAACATGTCAATTTTATTTTTCATACAAGGGCTCTCAGGATGATAGCCCTTCTTGCAGTATGCACACTTGCTCATTTATCCTTTGTTATTCTTAGAGATTGAGGACTCCTCTTGATACTTTGCCTTGTCTCTCTTTTGATCAAGTGTATTTTTAGCTTTTTTCTTGATTTTTGAATCCACCTTTGAATCTCCAGCAACCAAAGCTTTGTCTTTGGAAGGTTTTATGGTTCCCATCATCACCAATTTATCTTGCTCTTAGGTGAGGGATTCCATGAACTCAACAAGCTTAGGAATATTTCAGGTTCAAGCTGTCAATTTAGTGGCATAGAAGGTTGAAAAAAACACTAAATAGTCAAGACCACTAGATTTGAGAGAATGGTCAAAACTAGTTGCTCCTCCTTCTTTTCAATACCACATTGTTTTAGCTACAAAACAAGGGCCTTAAACTTGGTAAAATAGAGTTGCAATTATTTGAAGCTACTAGGACTCAAGGAGATCATTTTATTCTCAATTTGATGTCCTCTCATCTCATATTTCTTTCCAAAATATCTTCAATATTCTCCCACACCTCTTTAGGAGATGTCAATGAATCGAGATGAAAGAGGAGGTCTCTTGAAATACTCAAAAAAAAAAGACCATAGGCCTCATCCCTCTTGTTGTGCCATTTGAATTTCTCTGCAGTTGCATTGGGCTCTGCCTCAGTAGCCATGGTAACCTTGTAGAGTCAAGGTGATCCTTTGAGATTGGTCCATATCTCAGCTCCTGTGCCCTTTAGTCAGCAGAATGCACTCCCAGTCAGTGATTTTGAACCTAAAATAACAATTTGGAAGGAGATAAATCAATATATAAAGGCTCTAATACCATGTGGAAATTGAACCCAAGTGATAGATCAATTACACTCACAAAATTGCTAATCAAACATGCAAAATTCACACAAAAGGAGACTGAAATTGGAGCATAACTTAATCCTGTATTGAATAAGTGTACATAATACAAGCATATGAAGTAATATACTGCTCAAATATATTATTACATGAGATATTCAAAAGCACTAGGTTTTTATTTGAATTGTTTAAAAGGAAGGCTTACTAGATCAATTCAAATCCCCCATAGGTGCAAAAACGAATTTCCAAATCTATGAAGATCCTCACGAATTAGATAAATAAAGTGGGAAAGATAATAAGTGGTGGAAATAAAACTCATTCATTATTTTTTTTGGATAAAAGGAGGGAGGATGATGTGGTAAAAAAACAAGGCAATTCCCCCTAGACTAGATTTTCCTCCATGCCTTAAAACTGTTGTAAAGCAAGGCAACTTTCAAAAAAAGAAGATATGTGCTTTAAGGAACCAGGAATAAAGCAGACTTGCTAAATATGTTTCCAAGATGATTCCAAAGTTCTCCATGACTCATTTTAGAAAGTATTGACTTCTAGGAACATGTGGAAGTCAACTAGCATAGAGAGGGAATCTAGGAATCTAGGAATAAGACAAAAATGATTTAGTTAATGTCAAATATGGGTAACTATGGGTTGATTATTCTAACATGTGTATGTTTCCATCCAATTTTGTAGTATAGATTGGTGTGTGTCCCACCATTGAGAATCTTGACCTGTAAATGTTTTGACTAGACTCTAGAGTCGTCCTTCTTCACCTATAGTTTTAGAAACTTGCTCAACATGGAGTGATGTTGATTCTCATTCTTTGTACCTTAATGGTTGTTGGGTTGATGATTCATTCCTTACTAATGTTAAGGTTGGTTATTATCTAATTTTTCTTTCAAATATCTTAGGGATTGTAGTAACAAAAAATCATTGTCGGGTTTTCTTTTTAGGGATAGATTGGATAGTCCAACATTCTTGTGCTTGTAATTCGTAATTTTCTAGTTCCCAATCGTACAGCTCTATGTACGATTTATATCTGATCGAATAAGGGTTCCCAATTTGGATTTCTCCATATGCATTAGGTTCAGTATAGTCTTCATTGTTTTTCATTTGATATAATTGTTGAACATCTCCATTGTCATCGGTGGGTTCTATCCAAGGTTCTCCTGGGATGGATGAATTGGAATGATTCCTTTCTTCACATTTCCTTTAATTTAAATTCTTTTTTTCTATAGTGATATGGATGCTTTCATTTTTAGTCCCAATGGTCGATCAACTAAAGTTGGAAAGGAACCAGATCCTTCCTTGGGATTAATAATTTCAAAGTCAACTTTAGTCGAGATACCTTCAATGGCCGTGTCAAAATTTTTCCAAACCCCAAAAGATTCGATTAGTCCTTAGTCATTAAATTTAATATATATGTTGGATTCATTTAATGGGTTTTTTTGAGTTGTTCCCATGTGTCCCTATTCATTATATTTACCTGCGATCTGAAGTCGAGAATGCCTCGTCGGATGTGGTAGCCTTCAATTTCTAATTTGACTAATGGATCTGCATCTTTTTCATCTTTTTTATTAAGGATACATATACTTTTAGCCTGTTTATCTTCACCAAATGTTTATTTAGGGTTGTACATTAAATATATTAGTTTTACGATAGACTCATCTTTATTTATCAGTTTTCCTAGTTCATTAGTAATATTTTGACATGAGTCATCGTGTTATCCTTATGTTGCTAGGTATTGAAACATTAAATATGCATCATTTTATAATCATTTTTGTTCAGTAGTGTTAGGTTAGTATTCTTTGCTTTTTATTTTACTGATTTGTGGATTTTCAATTCCGGTTTTTGTTCCTTTTAGAGTTACAATTTGCAGATTCTTAGTTTGAATAATATTAGATTTTTTAACACAATACAAGACATTAACATTATTTTTATTATTTACTTTTTCAAGCATGGTAGGAAAATACTCCAGAGCAGGATCGCCTACTCCAAAAATTGTACAAAATTTTAAATCATTTCAGTACTTTTATGGACATTCTGCATGTTGATGCCCCTCATTAAGACATGTATAACACTAGATGGATCGACGTGGTTGGTGTTCTTGATTTCCAAAATATCCCCCCGACCTTGAAATCCTCCTCATCAGTTATAGTTGTCATTCTGGCACTTATATCTACAACCAACACACCTTTGATAATTGTAACTATCGTTCTAGTCATTATTGCCAGTTCTGTCATTATTGTCAGCGTTACTATTTTTACTGACAGCATTAGTCTGATACACCACTTGGTAATTCTGTTGCTTTTTAAAATTCAACTAGCACTCTATTGTCAAATGGATCTTGACTTCACAAATTGCACACCAACGAGCTTGTTCATTTTTCATATTATACGAGCAATCTTTTGTTGCATGTAACTCATGTTCTAGGTAGATATCGCAAAACTATTTCGACTGAACAAATCAGATATCATATTGATGATCGTCTTGTCAAAAAAAGTCTTTAGTATGACCAATCGTCGATCATTTAGTACAACATAAATTATTTCCTCGGATCGTCATTTCTCCTATTGCTTTTTTCATACTTTCAAGTTGTTCCTTGTTAGAATAATCAACCCATAGTATTTACCCACTTAGACATTATTTCATTTATTTTGTCTTATTTGCCTAGTCCATGAGTCCCACCATGTGCAAGTTGTCAATTGCCTATCCATAGAGGTCAAAATTGCCATTATTGACTCATGGACTGCTTTGGAAAGTCCTGGGAATCAAATCTGCTTTATTCCTGGCCTCCTAGGCACCCTTCTGCTTTTTCTGCTTTGTTGACTGCTTTTCCAGTTTTTAAAGCNCATTATTGACTCATGGAGCGCTTTGGAAAGTCCTGGGAATCAAATCTTGTTTATTCCTGGCCTCCTAGGCGCCCTTCTGCTTTTTCTGCTTTGTTGACTGCTTTTCCAGTTTTTAAAGCACATAAGGAAAGCTAGACTAGGTGAGGTGAACCTGTTTTATTCCCCTTTCATCCTCCACTCTTTCCTCCATGAAAAAGCATGTATGAGCTTCCATTTGACCACTCTTTAGCTTTCCCATGTGCCCTTGCTAATTTGTGGGGTCCTTGATAGATTTGGGATCATCTTTTTACACCTATGGGGGATTTGCCTATTTTGGGTAAGCCTGCTTTATGCTAGATTTGGATGCTTCCTTATGCATTATATTTGCTCATGTATTCTATATATTCAGAAGCCTATATTATTACAGGGTTGGCTATTGTACACTCAGTTAATATAATTTTGTGTTACAGCTCCATATTCAGTCTCCATTGTTGATAATTTTGCATGATCAATTGTTAATTGCTGTGAGTGAAATTAATCTACTGCAGGCCTGAATTTCTACATTCCTTAATACGTCTATCAATAAGAGTTATAGGATAATCCTCATTCATTTCTATCTGCAACTCTTTTGTTAGTGCATCTTCGTATGTATTAAAGTTTTCTAGACATATGTGCATTTGAATTTTTTGTAGAAATATGGATAAAAACAATTGAATTAATAATTTTTCATCAATATTATACTCGAATTGGCTCAGTAATTCTTCAAATATTTTATCATATTCCTGAACTATTTTGGTAGGCTTCTAAGCAGTAGTTTTTAACTTTTTAGTGGTAAGATGCTTTACATCAGGAGTTTTAAAGAAAGAGATAAATTGCTGCTTGATTTGACCTTTTGTCACATTTCGCATTTTCTCTATGTAGGTCATGTACCAATTAAGTGCTCATTTCTTATGAGCACCATCAAACTACGTCATTTGATGGTCTTTAGTAGAGATGGTGGTAACCTCCCATATTGACTCACAACAAACCAATGTCGCTTTGGGTATTTGTCTCCCTCATAGAGGGGGATATGAGTAGTTACATGTGGCATATTTGCAGCATATTCGTCGTATTTTGTGGGTGGAAGTGGTGGTGGTGGTGGGTCACTTCCTATGACTGACCTTTTTCACAACTATTTTCGATAGAAGTTTCATTTCCCTCGATAATGTTTTCTATATCGGTCGGTGCACTGTCGACTAGAAGTCAGTTTATGCCGACTACTTCTGTTGATACCCAAGTAAAATTTTGTTCAAACTGAGGTAACTCTCTTACTGGTGATACATATTATTCTGGTGATTTATATGAAGCTAGAATTGGCTGGGGGGCCCTCCTCCATGACCTGAGTATAGTAGATGAAAACTGCGGTTAGACGAATAGGGATGAAAAGTGACCCAATTCCATTCCCATGGTCGATGAATTAAAATATGGTTGACATTATTTCCTTCATCATCCCATTGAATCCATACACCTACTTGGTCAACTCGTAGTCCTATATATTATTCAACAATGTCCTTCACTTGGGCACTCTGAGTAAGATTTGATAGGGAATGCAGAATTATATTTTGAGGTATGTCTACTTGGAGAGCTCTACCTCACTATATCCACAAGTCTTCTTCCATGGGTGATAGATCTTCATATATTCCTTCTTCTTGCTGGTCATGACCTGAATCTGACATATTTCCCTTTGATTTTGTCACCATGCTCACATTTCTTTCTTGATGGAGTATAACAACCTGATCCCTGATTTCTTCATGCCTCTTTCTTCTCTTTTCTTGTTCTAACTTATGGATATCTCGAGTGCTTTTGTGTGTGACTGTTATATTTTTTTCCATTTTGTTTCGACTTTTCATTGTTGGCCCTGGTGTTTTCTTCATTGGTCGATGATTATTTCTCTACTTAACATGATCAGCTACCCCCCATTATCAACTTGAAAGATTTTAGAAATACCGGTTGAAATTGGTTATTTACAGAGGAAGTACTCCCACTCTCTCTCTTGGATGAATTTCTTCCACTCCTTTTTATTTTCTTCCCAGTTTGTGTTAATTGGTGGCATTAGAAATAGTGTACAAGGTTCAACGATGTGTCCCACTCCTTTGTCGATCAGGAATATGAACAAAAGTGTCTGTAGAGAATAGAGGGATTGTTCGGTGAGGTAATTATATAATATCTCTTTAATATTATCAACATAAATGCATTCCCCGACATCTTTTTCCGCAAAGAATTCATCAACAATATTTTCAAACCACTCCGACAGATTTGTGCATCCTCCTCGAGTTAGTTTCTAGCGTATTTGGTGTTCCTTCTCATCTACCAGATTTCTCATCTAGGATATTCTTCAATGAATATGGGATGAATTTGACAAAATTTTCATGTATTTTAGAGAAAAATATCTACTTTGCTTGCGCAATAGTCAACTTGTTTCTTTTGGAATAATTTTGCAGGTACTTCGTTATTTTACGCTCCTGCCAATCCTTAATATCATACTCTGATATCATCAAGTGATAATCATTTTTGTCCGAGACATGTACCACTGGAAATGGAACCAATGTTGTAATCAATCACGTTGAAAGGTGTTGGAGCAGAGTCCCGCAGCTATAGGAAAAGCTGCCATTTTTGTGGATAGACAACTTTGGTGAAGATGAAGAGATAAGGTGAAGCTACAACGCCGTAGCATGTTTCTAGCTGTAGAGCAGAGATGGAAACTATGACTGTTTGAACAGAGAAGTCAAAGGAGATGACAGTACCTGAGCAGCCGAGAAGAGAGAGCTCAACCACTGCATTGAAGGCAGCGACGAAGGCAGGAGGGCTCAGCTACCCTCATAAAGGAAAAGGAGCAACGAGGCCGAGGTATTGAAGACAAAGGATAGAAGAAGGGAAGTGGTGCATAGTACCCATGGTCAGCGCCGAGAAGCATGGAAGACTGCAGAGAGCAGTGGTGTGATGGAAAGCGGCTACTCCAAGTACAGATATGCCGACTGTCACTAATTAGGGTTTTGGGTTACTATTGGGATAGGCCCACAGTGTTGTAATGGAGAGACCTTCAGGCCACCTATAAAGGGATGCATTTTGTAGTGTAAAAGGTTGGCATTTTGTGCATTTTAAGCCATCCAGCTAGTTAGATTATCAGTAGTCTGTTAGTTCACTATATTTTGTATTGTAACAATCCGCAGGGATTGACAGAGAGAGAGAGAGAGTAAGAGTATATTGTAAGAAGGCAATATAGAGAAGCGATCTAAGAGAGAAGGGCTCCAGGCTGTGTGCGGAGTTACCCAGAAGATCTCTAGCTGCATATGCGGTGCAGCAGAACTGTGTACCTCTCTCAAGTTATAATATAGAAACACAGTTCTGTGGACGTAGCTTCTACCCTGGAAGTGAACCACGTAAAATCTGAGCGTTGTGTGATTGATTCATGTGGCTGTATTTGCTTGTTATATCTGTCATTCATTACATGAACTTTACTTACAGTAAATGTATGTATGTGTTATTCAGTTCACAGCATGTTTAAAGGTTGAATGCAAGTTTAAGTCTTTAAGTATTATGTATAAGAGTCTGTCTAAGTCTCACTTGAGACAGTTAAGAGTCGCAGTGTGAAATAGTCTCATGCGTTGAGTCCTGTTAGTTGAACAACGACACGCTAGGTACGCTGAGGCGCGGTGGTAGGATATCACAGGGAGGCGATATCACACCATCAGAGGAGCTGTTTTGCGCTGCGGTTAAGAACCGAGCGTAGGAAAGAGTTGTGTGTTTCCCAGGACGTGGCGATGCAATAAGGGATAAGAGTTTAAGTCAGGGCGAGTAAGAGGAACTGCGCATCGCAGTAAGAGAGACATCTCGCAGGCTAAGACGAGCTGCGAGGCACACATAGGATGCAAAAAAACCTGACCGAGACACCTGAGTCTTTGGTCAACCCATTAGGATCACTTCGGGTGAGACTTCAGGCCGCTCCGTGGTCTGTCGCCAAAAGGGCCAGTGAGCTAGAGGTGTTGTTGGTTAATTATAGTAAACCCGGGTCTGCCCAGACGACCAACAAAAGGTTACCAATGATACATATACATATTCATATAGCATTGATAGAAGAAGAGACAAGGAATGGTAGACATAATAACAATAGCTTGTATTATTCAAGAGCACATGTGTGTTCATACACAAAACCAAACCGAGTATTTATCTGGCTCTAGAGGATATATATATGATTTACAATGAGTTACATAACTACTTGTCAGTTCAATTAATCGACATGACCTTTGAGGTCGACCTAATATATTATTTATAATTAGTCAACTAAAGGACTTATTCGTCTTAGCTAACTTGGGCTCCTCCAACACCTACAAATGTTGATGAGGTCTTACGTTCACTTGAGAATGATAGTATCCTCCTTGAGGATGGTCTTGCAGAAAATAACACTCTCTTGTTGAGAGTGGTCCTAGCCCTTACTAGTTGATGATGGTCTGACAGACGATAGTACTCTCTTATAAATACTAATCCTGTATTCACCTATAGGATGGTATTGAGGACAAGAACACTCTCTTGTTGAGAGTGGTCCTAGCCCTTACAAGCTAAGGATGGTCTGACAGATGATAGTAATATCTTATTACGAGTGATTTGACATTCATTTGTAGGATATTCTTGTGGACAAGAACAATCTCTTTTTGAGAGTGGTCCTAGCCCTTGCCAGCTGAGGATGGTCCAGCATATGATAATACTCTCTTATGGATAGTGAAATTGCATTCACATGTAGGATGGTCTTGCGTACAAGAACACTCTCTTTTTTAGAGTGGTCCTAGCTCTTACCAGCTGAGGATGGTCTTGCAGACGATAATACTCTCTTATGGAGAGTGATCATGCATTCACTTGTAGGAAGGTCTTACGAACAAGAACACTCTCTTGTTGAGAGGGGTCCTATCTCTTACCAACTAAGGATGGTCCTGCAGATGATAGTACTCTCATATGTTGATTGGTCCTGTATTCAATTACAGATGAGATCTGCATTCAATTGCAAATGAAAGTATCCTCTTTGAGGATGGTCCTGGGTACAAGAACACTCTCTTATTGAGAGTGGTCCTAGAACTTACTGGTTGAGGATAGTCATGCGGGCGATAGCACTCTCATATGTTGAGTGGTACTGCATTCAGTTGCAAATGAGATCTACATTTAGTTGCAGACAACAATATTGTCTTTGATGATGGTCCTACGAAAAAGAACACTCTCTTGTTGAGAGTTGTCCTAACACTTACCAACTAAGGATGGTCCTACGGATGATAGTACTCTC
Organism: Pseudotsuga menziesii; assembly: GCA_001517045.1. Classification (NCBI taxonomy): domain Eukaryota; kingdom Viridiplantae; phylum Streptophyta; class Pinopsida; order Pinales; family Pinaceae; genus Pseudotsuga; species Pseudotsuga menziesii. The sequence continues at coordinate 440,158 of LPNX010155471.1, forward strand.
TTATGGAGAGTGGTCTTTCATTCACTTGTGGAGGATTTCTTGGAATTGAGTGGCGGAGATGATGATGCTTGAGATGATGCCGGAGATGATTCTCAAGATGATTCCATATATGATGCCAGAGATAATGATGCTCAAGATGATGTCAGAGATGATTCTAGATTATTCTCAATATGATTCTAGAAATGATGATGCCTAAGATGATTCCAAAGATGATGATACTCGAGATGATGCCAAAGATGATGATGCTCGAGATGATACCAGATATGATGATTCTCGAAATGATTCTAGAGACGATGATGCTCGCGATGATACCAGATGATAGAGAATGTCCGTGATGATGATGTTCCATGGATGATGATGACGTTGATGTAATTATGAAAAATTCCTATGACATATAGATTCACTAGTTAGTTATACATACGTATTGTTATATTATATAATACCTTCCTTGTTAAGAGGGAGTGTTAAATAAATGTAATTGTGGAAGATATTCTATTTTGTATTATTATTGTTATTACCCCTTATGTAGATGGTGTTCCTCTGATTAAGGATGTCATTGATGTATTTGGTCATGTAAATACTTGAGGTAAAACCTCTGTTGTAATTCGGGTCAGTAGTACCCACAAAATTATTATTAAAATCTATTTTTGAGTATTCCAAGGAAATTTGGCCCTAACAGCTATTAGAATTTCATCATTAAGCTAGCATTATATTAGGATCTTTAACTGAGAGAATAACAAGAACAGAAATCAAACACAAGAGGCAGTGAACATAGTGTTTATCCTTGGGGAAACCATAAATGGTGAAAACCCCACAACTTCCTCAGATATAGAATCAGCACCAAAAGTAGAACCCAAAATAGTAAGTGATCTCCCGATAGTAGTAACCTTCTTTCTTTCTAGCCCCAGTGTCTTCTCCTTCCTCAACTATGCGCTACACTTGAGTGTGTATGAGTTGTGTGTTAAATATAGAGTCCAAATCTCCATTTATACTAATCCCAACATGACTAAAACCCTACTAGGGCCAACCTCACTAGGAGAATCTAATAACCCTAGTGCCTCAAAACTGCGGGGACTTTAACCATTAGACAATAGGAGGGTTACCCACAATGACTTGACATGACTTGTTTATATTATAGAATTTCCTGATAGGAAAAACGGGGCATGACATAACTCAAGTACATCCCAAAATAAACATCGGGTTACAATATATAAGAAATACAAGTGAAATACATTCCAAAGTTACATATACATCAACACTCCCTCTTAACTAGGAAGGTATTCTTTCGACACAATTTTTAGCACAAGTCTTCTTCTTTGTATCTTCTGGATCATCATCAAGTCCTCATCATCTTCAAGTATTCTTCATCTTCAAGTCATATTCATCTTCAAGTCATCTTCATATTCAAGTCATCGGATCTGGATCATCACTCAATCTGGATCATCACTAGACATCATCACTGGATCTGGATCATCACTAGACATCATCACTGGATTTGGATCATCACTCGATCTGGACCATCACTACTGGATCATCATCACTGGATATGGATCATCATCACTCGATCTAGATCATCATTGGGTCATCATCACGGGTGCTATCTCTTGATTCTTCTCATCATAGGAACCTATATAGAGCCAGTCCTTTTTCATACTGGATGTATCATGACAGAGATAGTCCTTTTTCATACTAGATGAGGCATCACAGAGCTGGTCCTTTTTCATACCAAATGAGGCATCACAGAGCTAGTCCTTTTTCATACCAGATGTGGCAGCTACTCAGAGCTAGCCCTTTTTCATACTAGATGAGTCTTCACAGAGCTAGTCCTTTTTCATACCAGATGAGCCATCACAGAGCTGGTCCATTTTCATACCAGATGTGGCAGCTACTCAGAGCTAGTCCTTTTTCATACTAGATAAGTCTTCACAGAGCTGGTCCTTTTTTGTACTAGATGAGGCATCACAGAGCTAGTCCTTTTTCATACCAGATGAGGCATCACCGAGCTGGTCCTTTTTCATACTAGATGAGGCATCACAGAGCTGGTCCGTTTTCATACCAGATGTGGAAGCTACTTAGATCAAGTCCTTTTTCATACTAGATGAGTCTTCACAGAGCTAGTCCTTTTTCATACTAGATGTGGTAGCTACTCAGAGCTAGTCCTTTTTCATACTAGATGAGTCTTCACAGAGCTAGTCCTTTTTCATACTAGATGTGGAACCTACACGGAGCTATTCCTTTTTCATACTAGATGTGTCTTCATAGAGCTATCCCTTTTTCATGTTGGATGTGGGACCTACACAGAGCTAGTCCTTTTTCATACTAGATGTGTCTTCACAGAGCCAACCCTTTTTCATGCTGGATGTGGGATCATCACATGCACCCGACAATGGAAGGAACCAATCCTCTCACCATGTCACAACTCTTACATCCGACCATGGAAGGAACCAATACTCTCACCATGTTGGAAGGTCACAACACTTATATCTGACCATGGAAGGAACCAATCCTTTCACCATGTCAAAATGGCTCATCACAGACACATCACTTCCTCTTAGAAGGAATCTTGATTCGGAGAACACCAAGCTTCTCCCTGAAGTACTCAAACTTCACCCTAGCCAATGGCTTAGTCAACACATCAGCTATCTATTCGTCTGTCACAACATACTGGAGTTTCACTGCTCCTTTCTACACCATATCCCTGATATAGTGATACTTGATCTCTATATGCTTCGACTTGCATGGAATACTAGATTCTCTAACAACTTTACACAACTCTAGTTGTCACAGTATATACAAGTAGCATCTAACTGGAGATCAAATAAATCAGACAGTAGCTTCCTCAGCCATACTTCCTCACAACTAGCTGAACAGGCTCCAACATACTCTACTTCAGATGTACTTAGTGCCACACAAGATTTCTTCCTGCTAAACCATGAGATCACTTCTGATCCGATATTGAAGCAACACCCTGAAGTGCTCTTCCTATCGATGGCACTGCCTACCCAATCTGAATCAACATAACCCTCTAGGTTAATCCTTTGATCAGTCTTATACTTGAGCCCATAATCAACTGTACCTTTTAGGTACCTCAGAATATGCTTTGCAGCAATCAAGTGAACATGTCTCATATTTGTCAAGTATTGGCTCAAGGTGTTCACAGCAAAGCAAATATCTAGTCTCATGTTCATCAGGTACATCAAGGACCCAATTATCTGACAATACATCATGGCATCAAATGTCTCTGATGAAGCGTCACTCAATAGCTTCAGGTTTGATACCATAGGTGTGGTTAATTCCTTGTAGTCCATCATCCCAAATCTCTTCAGGATCTCTACTGCATACTTCCCTTGTCCAATGAAGATTCCATCTGTAGTCTGCCACACCTCCATAGCTAGAAAATAATCCATCATACCCAAGTCCTTCATTTCGAACTCCACAGTAAGCTTTCTCTTCGTATCAACAATCAACCCATCCATACCTGTCACAAATAGATCATCTACATATAGTAGAAGCATCACTGGGTTGCCATCTTCAACCTTGTAGTAAAGGTTGGAATTTGCTTTACTCTTGGTAAAGCCCAAATTGGATAGAAAGCTGTCAATTCTGTCGTACCATGTCATGGGTGCCTGTTTCAAACCATACAGGGCTTTCTTCAATCTACACACATGAGACTCCCTGTCATGAGTCTCAAAACCAAGTGGCTGCTCCATATACACTTCCTCTTCTACTACACAATTCAAGAAAGCAGTCTTGACTTCCATTTGGTGTATCTTCCATTTCATCACTGCAGCCAAAGCAAGTACTGATCTGATGGAAGTGTATCTAGCTACAGGTGCAAAGGTTTCTTCATAGTCTATTCCTTCTTTCTTTGAGAAACCACGAGCAACAAATATTGTTTTATATTTCTCTATGCTACCATCTGTAGCATGCTTGATCTTGTAGATCCATTTGGAAGTTACAACTAACTTCCCTTCTGGTCTTGGGACAACATCCCAAACATCATTCTTCATGATTGATTGATACTCTTCGATCATCACATCCTTCCATTCTTTCTATTCTGCCACTTCTTCATATTTGGAAGGTTCTATATCAATAAAATCACATAGTAAAGCTACATAACTAGAACATGATCTAGTATTCTTCCTTTCTCTAAGATTCTCTTCTGGAACCCCATATCTTTCTGCACCTTGGATAATCTCTTGTACCCAAGCAGGTTTCCTCTTGTGAGGATTCTTCTTTTGTGGTGGATCTATAGGTCTTTGTGGTTCTTCAAACTCTCAATATTCTTCTTGAGTTTCCTCGTTCATGATTGTATCATGAATTCTGGAAGCTTCTGCTTCTTGAGGTTCTTCAGCAAGTTTCTTTCTAGATTTGATGTAGGCTGAATCTTCGTCAAATGTTACATCCCTGCTGATGTCAATCTTATTGAACCCTGGGAAGTATATTCTGTAAGCCTTCGAGCTTTCAGAGTATCCCACAAATATACCCTTCTTTCTTGAAGGATCTAATTTTGTTCTCTTCTCTTTTGGAATGTGTATGTACATAAGACAGCCGAATAATCTGAGATGGCTGACTTCTGGTTTCTTGCTAGAGAATACTTCTTCAAGAGTCTTGTTCTGGAGTGCTCTCTGTGGAGTATGGTTATGTACATACACTGCTGTTCTGGCTGCTTTTTCCCAAAGATGCATAGGAAGATCTTGATCATGAAGTATAGCTCTTGCATCTTCCACGATGGTTCTATTATTCCTTTCTGCAATTCTATTCTATTGTGTATTATAAGGGGTGGACAACTCCCTCTTAATCCATGAGTCTTTACATAGTTCTTTGAACTCATTTGAAGTGAATTCTCCACCATTGTCTAATCCAAAAGTATTGATCTTCTTTTCAGTGTGGTTCTCAATCAAGGCTTTGAATTCCTTGAACTTGTTGAACACTTCATCTTTATTCTTCATGAATTAAATCCATGTATTCCTAGAAAATTCATCAATAAAAGAAACATAGTACGCATACCCACTTAGTGATCTTGATGACATTGGTCCGCATACATCGAAGTGGATGATTTCCAAGATTCCTTTTGCTTTTCTCTCACTACTTGGAAATGTCTTCTTTGTGTTCTTTCCTTCCGCACATCCTTTGCAGACCCCTTCATGTTTTTCTTGTATTTCTGGAAGACCTTCAACAACTTTGCTTGCAAGTGGTAGTGCTCTGTAATGCACATGTGCAAGCCTTCTATTCCAAAGTTCATTTGGTTCTACTGTGTCATGAACCAAAGCTTGATCTAGTTGGCACTTCAACTTGTATAGACCTCCTTCTTGTTCTCCAATCACTATTGCATCATCAAAAGTATTTCCCTTTGGCCACAAAAGAACTTGGCCATCTACAAAAGAAACCCTCATTCCTTTTGCATCTAATGCAAATATGGAGAGGAGGTTCTTATTTAGTCTTGGAACAAATGATACATTCTTCATCTTTAAAGACTTTCCAGAATCTAGTTTATAGGAGGATTCACCACTACCTTTTATTGGATACTGGTAGTCATCCCCAAGTTTCACCTTGTGAGGTGACTCATGTTTAGATAGCTTCACAAATGATTCTTTGAATCCCATCATGTGCTTGGAAGCACCACTATCTATGAGCCAATCATTGCTTCCATGTGAAACAGTTCCCATGAGAGAGGATATCAGTACATATTCTTCTTCACTTGAAGAATCATCACTTTCATGTCTGATTCTCTTTGTAGAAGGTTCATCATCCTCTGCAGCATGAGCATGATGTCTTCTCTTGTTTCCCTTATTCTTTAGGTTTCTTCTGTTAGGGAATAATTTGGATATGTAGCCTTTCTCATCACATGTGTAACATATAATAGTAGTCATATATTTTCTAGAGTGTGAGATCTTACCTTTGGAGTGATGATGGCTCCTTCTGGTTTTCTTGGAGTGAGCTATGAGAGCTTGATATTCACTTCCCATCTTTTCTTCTTGAGCTGATCTCTGAGCTTCGTCTTGAGACAATTCTTCCCACAGTCTTCTAAACTTGATTGACTTCTTTTTGGCACAGATCCCTTGAATGAAAGAGTCCCATGATCTAGGGAGACCATTCAAGGTGGTCATCACAATATCTACATTTTCCACTTCTTCATCTACTGCTTCTAGCTACTCCTTGATCTGTGAAACCCTTGTAAAGTAAGATAGTCTCAACATTCTGTATCTTCACATTCTTCAATTGGTTTCTCAGATTCATCTTCCTATTTATGTTCTTCCCTTGAAACAATTTGGTTAGGGCATCAAACATAGCTTTATGTGTCTTAAGGGAGGACACATGTCGTATGAGGTGATCCTTAATAGAATCAGCAATGATTCTCTTTTCCATAACCAAATTATTGTTATGCAAGGCCTTAGCCTCATCCCCCTCTAGAACTGGAACCTCCTCATTGATATAGGAGTCCAAGTCATTTTCTTCCAGGACTAGGGAGATCCTATACTTCCAGGCTCAGAAGTTATAATCTCCCTCAAGATTTTCATCAATCTTGGTATGATGAGACATCTTAAACTGAGAACCTCAAATGCAATTACAAAATATTTAGATCTTACCACGTCAAGATGTCGGATCTAGATTTGGAGCTGAAATCCTGCAGTGTTGGTTCAGTAGCAAATTAGGCTTTTGCTTTTCCGGAGTTCTGTCCAACCAAATGATTTGAATTTGATCCCTAACTTCGATTTTGGGGAGGATATCAATCCAATCCTGGTCTCACTAAAAAATTCCTCTTTTGTGAAAAGCCCTAATTTCTGGCAGTAGTGTCGGGTCCAAAACTAAAAAACCTCAGAATTGGATTCTGCTTCAACAGAAAGATGCACCCTAAGGAGGAGAGTTGTTCCACCTTACTTTTGCTGAAAATCTATGGAGGAAGGTCCACAAACTAGGAAGCCCTAGTTTCCACAGCTGCACAGTTTCTTCTTCTCATGTTAGCTTTGATACCATGTTAGAATTTCATCATTAAGCTAGCATTATATTAGGATCTTTAACTGAGAGAATAACAAGAACAACAATCAAACACAAGAGAAAATGAACACAGTGTTTATCCTCGGGGAAACCATAAATGGTGAAAATCCCGCAACTTCGTTAGAGATAGAATCAGAACCAAAAGTAGAACCCAAAACAGTAAGTGATCTCCCGACAGTAGTAACCTTCTTTCTATCTAGCCCCAGTGTCTTCTCCTTCCTCAACTATGTGCTACACTTGAGTGTGTATGAGTTGCGTGTTTAATAGAGAGTCCAACTCTCTATTTATACTAATCCCGACATGACTAAAATGCTACTAGGGCTGACCTCACTAGGAGATTCTAATAACCCTAGTGCCCCGGAACTGCGGGGAATTTAACCCTTAGACAATAGAAGGGTTACCCACAATGAATTGACATGACTTGTTTACATTATATATTTTCCCAATAGGAACATCGAGGCATGACATAACTCAAGTACATCCTGGAATAAACATCGGGTTACAATATATAAGAAATACAAGTGAAATACATTCTGAAGTTACACATACATCAACAACAGCAAGGAGAAGTCGACCTAGTTGGGTTATTAGGCCTCTCAGCTAATTAGTATAAATAAGAGAGGTGCTTGCCTCATTTGGACAAGTATAACACTCAAGTAGTTATGTTATAGATAGAAGTTGCAGTCCATTGGGAGGAGAGGAAGAAGTCTAGTCTTACTCTTTGGGTCTTACACTGAACTTAGTTGAATTCTATATAGAGGAAGTTTTGTTGGGTTTTCTTCCCCATGAGGGATTCCTAGGATAAATGTGTGTTTTCTTTTTTTTTTTCCTATTGTGCTTGTTATTCTTTCAGAGAAACTCTTGTTTTTGTATAACAACTTTTAAAATATTAAAATCATGCTTGGATGGCCTATACATGTCCCTATGCAGACTCCTTTTATCCCTGTTTTCTCACTATGACCCTTATTCTCTAGTGGAACCCCTTAATAGAAACTTTAATATATATATATATATATATATATATATATATATATATATACACAGGTCACAAGTCTACAACTCACATATATGTAGCTTGGACCACTATCACATGCGTACATCAAAAAATGTGCTAAAAATAAAAAAATCTTTGGAGTTTCCCCCCACTAAGTAATGTAGGAATTGTCTATTGTCCTTCCATATGCTGGGAAATTCTCCACTTCAACCCTTCACCTTCTATTAAAGGGATATATATTGAGATACTATGAAGCATTAGAGGGACGAGAAACTTGAGAGAAAATACACTATAGTGGAATTCTGCCTCATTCTTATGTACTTGAGTTTGCATCCCTTTGTCCTTGAAGCATCCATTAGTGTTATTTACCAAGCTTGACTTGATCTTTATGATATTTACTTTATATGGAGGATTGAAGTGGTGGAGGCCCAGGTGGAGGGAATCAGTTTCTCGATTTCAACGAGGTGTCGTTAGAGTTTGTCATATTTATCTCTATTCATATTAATAGAAATATCCATTTCTCATCTGTTGCATGTGTAATTATAAATATTTTATATCCATGGATGTAATTAATTTGATTATGTATTGGAATATAACATTCTAGATCAGATTCTAATGAATTATATATATCATGCTTGTATATTTTTTTGTTGTTAAGGGCGGTGTGTAAGTATAAGCTTGATTGAAAGCTCAACGAGGATATACTTCAAACGTCCGAAATAAGGTACACTCCCTTGGCCCCTTAATGTTAATTTCAATTGTATATTTGGAATGATTGGAAATGGATTTATTTCTAGTGTCTTCCTGTCAGTTGTGGTCCACCCAAGCCATAAGAGATCTTCTTCATAACAAAATTGGTGACTCCATTAGGGATTCTTCCTTTTTGGTGGGGTTTTGGGTGCATTGTTTTCTCTCATTTTCTCCTTGTTTCTCCCCATTTCTGTGTCGCATTTGGTAGTATCCTCATCCATTGACATTCTCCTAGAGTGGTTTGATCCTTGGCCTTTCTTTTACCGCTTGCTTCTCTGTATACATGGGTCATAAAATTGTTGATGTATTTGTAACTTCAGAATGTATTCACTTGTATATTTTATGTATTGTACCCCAATGTTTATTTTGGCAAGAATCTATAATGAAATTGAGTCATGTCATATTCCAATGTTCCTATCGGAAGATTCAATAATGTAAACAAGTCATGTAAAGTCATAGAGAGTAACCCTCCTTATTAATCAAGGGTTAAAGTCCTCGCAGTTGTGGGACCCTATGGTTATTGGACTGTCCTAGAGAAGTTGGCCCTAGGTGAGTTATTGTAAGTCGAGAAAATAGTCCCCACCATTGTGTTAAGGTTAACCCTCCTCGTTGATGGGAGGGGAAAAATCCCCACAGTTGAGGGGCACTAGGGTTATTAGACTCTCCTAGAGATGTCGGCCCTGAAAAGTAATTGTTAAGTGAGGCCGACATGTTGGAGTGGACATTAAGTGAACAAAATAATATAAATAAAGAGTGTCCCTCTCTATTTATTACACACACACTCACTCAACTGGGGCGCATGAGTGAGAGAGAAGGAGATGGGATCAGAGAAAGAAACAACTGCTGTCGGAGTTCATCTTTATGTTTTCGGGTTTTACTTTTTCTATTGGTCCTCATTCTATATCTGAGGAAGTTGCAAGGCTTTATCCTTTATGGTTTCCTCGAGAAATTTTTTTTATGTCTCTTGTCTCTTGTGATTATTGTTGTGCATGTTATTCTCTCAGATAAGATCGTAAGATCATATTGCTTAAATTATAAAAATCTAACATGGTATCAGAGATAACCTAAGAAGAAGACATTGTGCAGCTACAGAAGCTAGGGATTCTTAATTTTGGGTCTCTCTCCAAAATCCATTAGCAAAATAAGGCAAGGCTAACTCTCCATTGACGGGCGCATCTTTCTGTCGAAGCAGAATTTGATTCTGAGCATTTTCAGTTTTTGGTGTGGGAAATTAGGGCTTTTTACAAAAGAGGAATTTTTTTGTGATCCCGGCATAGGATTACTCTCCTCATCAAAATATAAGTTTAGAGACCTGGGTCAATATTTTTGGTTGGGTAAAACTCCAGGAAATTCAAAACCTAATTTGACCCCGAGCTGAAAAAACCCTAAATACTAAAAATGATAAGTTTTGGTACATTTGCTATATCTTGGGATTGAAGAGGTCTCATAGGACAAAAATTTCACAGGTCGAAGATACATTCCTGATATACATTGAATCCAACTTTCAACCTTATATTCTATATAATCTAGGAGATATGATTCCTCTAATTTAGGGTTCCATCCTCTTCAGGGATTCATTCCTAAAAAGGACACCTAGGGATAACTACTATATCTCGGGCTACCAAGGTCCAAATAAAATTTCTCAAGATTTTCCATAAAGGGCATGGACTGTAATTTCTATGGTATAATTTTTAGACTGTGAATATGAAACAGTGACACGTGGAAGTTTGTACAACTTCGCTATGTTGAACAGTCCTGAAACAGGTCACCTTGGGAAAATGATCATAAGTCGCAATTGGTGAAACCAATTCTAATGAAACCTATGGTTTTGGAACAAGGAAAGATGATTCTACCTGATTACAAAATGTAAGACATAGAGGAGTAGTAATTTTGTAGATACCACAAAAATAGTATCAGGAATTTCTGTAGAAGAAATTGGTAAACTAGGGCTTCCTGTTCCATGAGCTTCCCTCCACCGTTTTCAGAAAAGGAGTGCATTGGAAAGATTTCCTTGAAGAGGTATAAATTTATATCCAATCATATCTAAAAGATTTCAAGTTTTTAAAAATAGGATTTCTCTGACAAACCCTAGATCAGCCAGCTCCAGAACCAGGACGGACAACTCAAATCAGTAAGATCTAATCTTTTGTTATTTTCATTTGAGGTTCTCATTTCAAAGTGATCTATCACATCAGCTTGATGATAAGCTTGGTGAAATTGAAAAATTCCAAGCATGGAAGTATATGATCTCTCTAAATAAAATGAATTGGAAACCTACACAAGTAGAGAGGTTTCAGTTCCAGAGGGAGATGAGGCTAAAATCCTTACACAAGAAGAACTTGGTCAATGCCAAGAAGATCATTGTTGATTCAATCACAAATCACCTTATACCACAAGTGTCTTCCCTAAAGACACCTAAACAGATATTTGATTCCTTAACCAAGCTATTTAAAGAGAAGAACATAAATCAGAAGAGGACTTCGAGGAACTAGTTGAAGAATGTGAAGATCCAAAATGTTGAGACCATACAGTCATACTTTACAAGGGTCTCTCAAATCAAAGAAAAACCTGAAGTAGTAGAAGAAGAACTGGAGAATGCAGAAGTGGTGATAACCACTTTGAATGGCCTCTGAGGATCATGGGATTCATTCATTGAAGTAATGTGTTCCAGAAGGAAGTGATTACTTTCAGTAGACTCTCGAAACAACGTACAAAAGAAGAAGCTCGACTCATAATAAGAGAAGAGGAAAGGGGAGCAACTGAATATCAAGCTCTCACGATTCAAAGAATATCCCTCAAGCGATGAGGAATATGAAGGACTCAATTCTTGATAAGCCTCTTATCCATCTTGAGCATTTGGATAAGTGTTGTAATCTCACCAATCACATAAGGTTACCAATAATACATACAAAAACATACATACATAACAGAGACACGAGATAAGAACAAGTAGGTGAATTAATCAATTATATTAACATGAATGGGTCCATACAATACAGAGAACTGAACCGATTTCTCATCTAGCTCAATAGCCTAATATATATGATTACAAAGCAGTTACCAAATAACTACCTGTCAGTTCTATGAACCGACACGACCTTAGGTGGCCTACCTAATCTCTAGTTTAGTCAGCCGACGACTTAGTCGGCTGATCGACTTAGTCGGCTATCATTCAAGTCGACTTACCGACTTACTCCTCCAACATCTCCCCCATGAACAAAACATTTCTTCGTCTTGAAGAAACAGGGAGGTACAAAAATATTCTTGTCTGTCCTAGTAGTCATTATGATGTGCTTGGTATTCATGGGCCGTGAAGTCTGATGGTCGGTCTTTTCTGTACACAGAATTCAACAATTGTTGGGGATGTCACTACTAGGTGATGTTGGAAATCTGTCCAACTTTGCAATATTTTCTAGATGTTGATGGTGAGTGTAGTCAGACTTGATAAGATCAACATCTTCTATGAAACAGATATTTCATCTATTCTCTCCATGTGACGACCCATAAACTGGTCCTTTTCCTCTGCAGTCTCTACAAGTCGTTTCATCTGTCGGAAAATGATGTCGACTTTTTCCAAGTTGGGGATAGCTTGGTTCACCCACTGATGTGCTTCCCTCTCAAGTTTCTGTAGCTTGGCTGTCTCAAGCACTATTTGTTCTTATATTATGTTTCTGAGTGCTTCATTTGTGGTTTTCCTATTTTCAAGTGCTTGGATCCCTTGTCAGGTCTACCGAGTTTGCTGATAGACTTGCTCCTAGTAAGAAGGCCATTCTCGTAGTATTTCTTCAGTGATGATAGACTCCTCCATGTGATCTTGTAGCACTTTATAGGATTTAGAAAAGGCTGTGTGTTGTGCCATTAGGATTCGGATAGTTTCTTCTTTTTCTCGTCCTTTGTTTCTTGAATCTGTGCTTAGAGTGCTGACACCATGCTCTCAAATAGCTAATAAGATATTTCAAGCGATTTGTCGGTCTCGACCTTTACAGGTCCTGGCATTACTGATTATTTAAGGTTTCTACATTTGTTGAGGAACTCGACCTGTTCTTTGAGCTTGTTGTTGAGTTCCTTACGTCTCTATTGGCTCCTTGTCTTTGCTTCGATTTCTAGGGTATTCAGGAGTTGTCCTAGCTCTGCATCGGTCAATGAGGTTGCATATTTCAATTTGATATGAACCTTTGATGGCTATCCATGATGCTCCTTCTTCTTCTTATTCTTTTCCATCTCTGTTTGTGTCAGCACCTGTGTACCTGCAAAAGTTGAATCAGGATTTTTGGTTTGTGGTAGCAGTGGTTGATGGTTTCTCTATTTGGGGAGGTGGGATGACTGTTGCCTCTGGATGGTTAGATGTAGTGGGTGCAGAAGTGGATGCAGTTGGTGCTAATGGTTGAGGTGGGGGTGGTTTTGGTACAGCTATTTGGATAAGGGGTTCTGAGTTGGGGAGTGGTGGTGGTGGTGATGGGGTTGGGGAATGGTCGGGTGTGGTTGGGTTGGGGGAATTGTGGATGAGTGGTGGGTTATCGGTCTGAGGGGTTGAATCTAAGTCAGAGAAGAATTGGTTGATTTCTTGATTTATGTCTGTGATATTTTCTTCTTCTTCTCCTCCGATCGGTACAGCAGCTGGCAGGTTGGTTTGGGGTACAGTCGGAGTGATAGTCGCGGTCCGGCGTGCGGTCACTTCAGATTCCTTGTCGGGATTTCTCTCAAAATTCGAAGTGATAGTTGCAAAGGTTTGTGACTGGAATTCATGGCCTGGTTGGTATCCACTAACTTTGAAGAGAGATGATTTTGTGGACAATTTCTATACCAACATGAATATCTCAGGAATTTTTTCAATAAATGCCTGCAAATATCTGTCTTTATCGAACTTTTCCTTCATAACTTCTGACATAACACTTTTGCACAAGTCGAGTGGGCTTATTGAAAGTTGTTCTGGTATTTTCTCCTCTGTTACTTTTGTCAGGGATGGACGTGGAGGCATAGACACAAGATCTACGATGTTTTTAGGCGTCGACGTGTGGGTGATCTTGGCTTTCTTTGGTCGACCTAGTAGTGCTCCTACCTCGACAAATATTTGGAACTGGGTTTCCACCGGCACTTTATTTGCTGCAGCATCTTCTATTATGTCGATGTCCGTAGCTCCTAGTTCCTCCTCATCGTCTAATGATTCTGCAATGATAAGCTTGCGCTTACCTTTTCCTTGTTGTCGTTGTTGTGTGCTTAACTTATTTCTTACAGCTGCTATCTCTTTCGACAATTTTCTTATAATGTCTTTTGTGATAGCATATTCTAGGTTTTGTGGTTCTGTCTCTCCCCTTGGCTCCTGGGTCAGGATGAGACTTTCTAAAGCTGGATTGATTACCTACTACTCTGCCTGTGTTTCTTCTGTCTGTGGTTCTACCCTCTATGCTGTCAGAGGTTTGATGATGATTTGAATTCGACCAGTGTGTTCGACCGATGTCTCCTCTGACACAAAGGTACTGATGTAGAGGTTAAACTCATAATCCTCTTCTTTCTCCTAGTCTGTTAACGACTCCTCGATTGAGAAGTTTATTTCCTTGGCCTTCATCGGAGTTTGTATTTTTGTTCTAGCTTGTCGAGACAGCTCCCAAAAGATCTGTTCGACTGACAAATAGTAATCAAGGGCCTTTGCATTTGATTTTCTCCCTACATGTACCACACCGAAGTATGGTCGAGCTCTAGCTAGATGTGGGACTTTTTCGGTAGACTTTGTCAGATGTTTTGGGGCACCCTCCATCTAGTCATGCGGATTTTTAGCTGTTGGAGCCAGTTCTCCAACAACACTTTTTCATCTTCTAGTTCCTTCAAGGTTCCTTTCTGGGAGAATGGTTTGAATCTTTACATGTGGAATCTTGTCGGTTCTTGAAAAATTGGGTTTTCGTCGGGGTAAATATGGTACATGACTATCCATAGTATGAGGGAGGGGAACCTGATGATTCCTCTCATCTCTTGGCATATTTCACAGATGGTGTTTACCATGTTAGTGACATATTCAGCCCATCTGTATATCTTTCCATTTGTTGCAATGGTGTCAATAGCTTCTAACATGTCTAATTTGAGGTCGCTGCCTCGACCTACTAGGGTGAGTGTGATGGCTATTATTTTGGCCACAAGCTGTGGCGTTTGGGCTGTGATTTGACTAATCATCAGTCCCTTCGAGTTTTTCCCCGACGTTGAGCCTGTAAGTTCTTTGACCAATCCTTCTTTGATACCGACTGGTACTGGGTCTCCTTTGTTTGAGAGACCTGTCATCTTGGAGATGACTTCCCTAGAGATGTCGACTGGTTGGTCGAAGTAGAATCGGCCATTGTGGTACCGGCTTATGATAAACTTGACGGCTGTTTCTTTTGTGCCACCGAAACTGGCCATGAGCGGTGCATTGGCGTAGTTGAAGATGGTAGTATATTGTATTTTCTTTGTAGCTTGAGCAGGCTTCTTATTGACATAATCCCACTCTTTCATCTCGGCCCAAATTTTTTACCATGAGCCTTCCTGCACCTTAGCGTTCTTAATATTATTTAGCCTTCAAACTAAAGTTTTTTCTACAGTCTATAATTCCTTGGCTTTGGTTGAGGCTCTAGTCTATTTGGGTGCCATCTTGTCAGTTTGGTGGTCTATTTCACTAAGGTATTCTTGGCTTTCAGTCATCTGGATGCTTTGATGCTCTCTCTGTATGAATTGCGGTGAATGATCCTTCTGTGGTCTAGTATTTATAGGGGACGCTTTGGATGTTTTCGTCGATGAGTGTATTAATGCATTAGAGGAAATTTCAACTCAAAATGGGCCTTTTAAGTTTTATTCAAATTCCATGTCATCATGTGTTAGCCAATGAAATTGCTTTAAATTTGAAATACCGTATAGGTCTTAAAGACTTTTTTAATATAAATTTGGGGATAGGTATCATAAAAAAAACTACTTTTTTGTTTGTAGTTTTGACATATCTCCCTATGTTTTTACTCAAATTTCGATCGGGAGAGTTCATTGGATGTGGAATTAAATTATGCATCCAACGAGTACCCACTCAGCATACTTTTGACGGACCCCGCTACCCCAAAAACAAGAAATACCTGAAAAAATGGAATGATGATGTCATCATTTTGTTTTTCAGGTATTTCTTGTTTTTGGGGAAGTGGGGTCCGTCAAAAGTATGCCGAGTGGGTACTTTTTGGATGTAGAATTTAATTCCGCATCCAGTGAGCTCTCCCGATTGAAATTTGAGTAAAAACACAGGGAGATATGTCAAAAATACAAACAAAAAAGTAGTTTTTTTCTTTTCTTCCTCCAAAATTAATAAATATTATTTTATTATTTTAACTATTATTTTATTAGTTCATTTTAGGAGGCCCATTTTGAGTTGAAATTTCCTCTAATGGGTAGACGTGATGTTCCATCTGGAACACTTGAGTGTGCGTTAATGGTGAATTGCTTTCGGCGCTCAAGGTCATGAATGCACGATGGGACTATCAAGGTCGTCAGTCGATGTCAGTTATGAAAATGGTTGATGGCATTATGTCGATGGGCATGATGTCGGTTGTCAAAGTGGTAATTTCTTGTCATATTTTTTTGTATGTACGGTATTATTTTTCTTTTTTTCTTTTTAGATTTTTATAGCTTTTGGTTTAACCGTTATGGTCGTTATAGGATTTTTTTTTCACTATGTTTATTTCTAGTTTCTTTAGTGTTTTAGTTAGGCTCCATTAATGAGTTTCTGAAATACTATGCCTTGTAACGTCCTTAGTCAGACTGATCCATTGGTATGTAGTTCTTTGACAACGTAGGGTCCCATCAATTTTGTATGCAACTTTTTAGGTTTTCCTTTTAGTTGACTATTGTATAATAAAGCAAGGTGTCCTACCAACAAGTTTTTGTTCTCGATGTTTCTGTTGTGCCATGCTTTTTGTTGTTGTTTATGGATTTCTTGATGGTGTATCATGAGTAGTCGGTGTTCTTCTAGTTTACTTAGTTGTAGTAGTCGATCCTTTCTTCCTTGTTCTACATCGACATGTAGGATCTCTGCAGTGATAGGTGTCTGTTGTCAAAAGTGTAATGGAACTACTGCTTCTTGTCCAAAGACTAGTCGAAAGGGGGTTTGGCCAGTCGAGTGTTTGTATGTTGTTCTGTATGCCCATAATACTGCAGGTATATTCTTGTCCCATTCATCCTTATCATTATTACATATTTTGGTTAGTCCTCTTGTTAATGTTTTATTAAATGCTTCAATTGCTCCATTCGACTGAGGATGGTATGCTGTACTCGAACGATGGTCGATTTGGAATTGGTTGGTTAGGGTTTTGATAGTTTTATTGATAAAGTGTGTTCCCTGATCATTGATTAAGGTTAGTGGACATCCAAATCTGGTAATGATATTTTCATAGATGAATTTGGCATCTATCTCACTGGAGCATGTGTCAACTGTTTCTGCCTCTACCCATTTGGTTACATATTCGACTGCAGTTATGATATACCTTGCACCTGTCCTTTTTGCTGGTATAGGAAATGCTCCTATGAATTCTATGGACCAAATTTCAAATATCAAACTTGGGTTTACTGATATCAAAGAAATTTCTATGCTAGGCAGGGGTCAACCTAGTTGTTGACACCTATCACATTGACTTACAAAATTTTGCAATCTCTGTGAAGTGTCAGCCACCATAACCCTGACTGTTCGGTTTTCTTTGCAGTTGTGTCTGCTTGGAAATGTCCTCCTCTAGGTGCATAATGTGCTTCACGCATAATGTTGTCTCTTTCATGTTCCAGTACACATCTTTTGAGGATGTCATCTAATCCCATTTTGTAAAGAAATCCATTTATAAGGATGTATGGTGCAACTTTCATAGCTAGGATTTGTTTCTTCTTTGTATTCATTCCTTCTGGTGTTTGTCCATCTTCTAAGAACTGGGCTATTTTTTCTAATTCTGCTAGGACTGCTTCTATCCAAAATAGATGTGCATCAGGTAAGTCATCTTTGACTCCTGTCGGTTCCTCTCCAGTGTTGATTCGAGATAAGTGGTTGAGACCGACATTTAACATACCTGGTCTAACAACAACTTCAAATTCAAATTCTTGAAAGAGAAGTAGCCATCGACAGATTCTTCCATGGTGTAGTGGTTTATTGACGATATATTTAAGTGCCTGATGATCTGTATAGAATATAAATGGGTTAGCTAGAATATAATGTCGATATTTTTGTAATGCAAAGACCATTCCTAGTGCTTCTCTTTCTGTTGTTGAATAATTTCTTTCAGCTTTATTTAATTTTATGCTACTGTAAACTATAGGATAATCCATTCCATCATCTCCTGGTTGAGTTAAGATTGCTCCTATTGCTAGGCCTAATGCATCAATATGAACATGGAATTTGATCGACCAGTTGGGAAACCTTAGGATTGGTGCTTCGACTAGTTTTTTTTTAATTTTTTGAATGATATGTGGCACTCCTTTGTCCAGTTGAAATCTTTATCTTCCCTAAATAGTTATTCAAGTGGATAGGTCATATCTGAATAATATCTTATGAATTTTCTGTAATAACCTGTGTGGCCAAGTAACACCCTGACTTGTTTTGGGTTTACTGGTAGTTTTAGGTCGAGGATAATTTTGATTTTTGCAAAGTCAACCTTAATACCTTCCTTACATACAATGTGCCCTAATAATATCCCTATAGGGGTGACAAATATACACTTCTTGATATTTAAGTCTAATTGGATTTGTCGACATCTTTCCAACATAAGTCTTAGCCACTTGCAATGATCCTTTAACATGGAGTATATTGTCCAATTATAAAAGTATACGGCCATGGTCTTGTAAATATATTCTTGAAATGTTTTGACAAAAATTCTAGAAAATACTACATGTGCATTTTTTAATCCAAAAGGCATAACCTTGTAAGCAAATGATCCAAATTCACATACAAATGTTGTTTTTTTTTCTGATCCTCTTTAGCTATTGGCACTTGGTTATAACCTGAGAATCCATCTGTAAATCAGTAGCATTCATGTCCTGCAACCTCATTTAAGATTTCATCTACATAAGGAGTTGGAAATGGGTCTGTCAATGTCACTTTATTTAGTTCTTTGAAGTCGACACAAATTCTTAGTTTGGTCGGATCATGTTTCTTAGGTTGTACAACCATTGGACTTGCCCATTCTGATCAGTTAATAGGATAGATGATTCCTGCTGCAAGCATGTTATCAATTTTCTTTTTGACTATCTCTTTGTATTTGTGAGCTAGCTTATATGGCCTTTTCTTCACAGGTCTAACATCAAGTTTAGTGTCAATCTTCATTTCTCCCATTTCGTGGACTAAGCCTTTGAGGTCTTTATAATCTCTAGAAAATACATCTTGGAACTCTTTTAATAAGTTCACTATCTCTGTGGTCCGCTCTTCACTCCAGTAGTCACCAATCTTTGCCATTTTTGGTCGGTCATCATTTGAGATGTCGAATTCTCTAGTTTTGACTTTAGCATCTATCCATTCTGGTGCTTTGGCTTCATTGATTGGTCAACTTCCTTCCTTAAACTATGAGAATGTGGCAGAAAAGTTAGCTACAGTCATTATGTCAATATCATGTTTGTCAGTTGTTTCAACTTTGAATACTGTGTGAATAGGTTTGGTCGTTTAGACATGGTTTGATTTCCATCTAAATCTTTTCCCTTCTGTATTTTCATTTTCTAACTGTAGTCTTGTCGACTGTGGTATTGTCCCGGTTTGTGTATTGTTACAGTTCATTGTCTGTCGGTTATCTTTTAAGGGTTTGTTTTCTATCGGTTGTATAAATTCTTTAATGTGTTTTGTTGTTTTGACCAAGTTTTCATTTGGTGGTATAAAGTTGAAATCTTTAATGAAATTTTCTATGAGTTCATGCCATAAGAATGTTTCACCTCTAGCTTCTTCCATTTTATACCATTTGTTTGGTAAGTCGGCGAGGGTTGATGGGAACAGGAGTGGCCATGCTCGTTCATCCTTGTATCCAAGTTTTCTCCATTCTTTTTCACATGTCTTAATATGATATTTTGGATTCTGTCCTTGGATGAATATAAATATCTGATCCTGTTTGGTTAACTTCTTTCCTCCAAATATTTCTACAAAGAAAGTTAAAGTTGTTGTCCAGGTCTGCAGTCTTGTCTGGTGGGTATCCCACCATCTAGCAGCTTGTCCTGTAAAAGTTTCTCCTAGGATTTGAAGTCGGCCATGCTCACCAATATTTTTGTAAACTTGTTCTACATGCATGACTGGTGATTCTCTTTCCTTGTATATTGGTATTTGTGTAGTATTTACATTGGCAGGTTTTAAAGTAGGGTATTCCCTAATTTTCTTCTCAAATATTTTTGGGACAATGTACACTATGAAGCACTGCTGGGTGGGATTTTTCTGTACTTTTTGAATAGTCCAACACCCTCTTGCTTGTGTTTCATAGTTCTCGATCTCCCAATCATATAATTCTACGTCTAAATTATAACCAACTGAGTCTTGGTTTCCTAAATGAAGTTCTCCGTAGATATTAGGTTCTGTATAATCTGCATTGTTTTGTATCTGATAAAGTTGTCAGACGTCGACTTCTTCATCGATAGGTTCAGTCCAAGGTTCTCCTTGAGATCGATGAATAGGTACAATGACCTTTTGTCCATTCCCTTTTAATTTGATTCTCTCTTTGTCCAGGGAGATCGATGCTTTCATCTTTCGACCCCAAGGTCGACCGACTAACACTGGGAAGGAACTAGATCCTTCCTTAGGGTCAATGATTTTGAAGTCGACTTTGGTTGATATTTCTTTTATAGTTGTGTCAACATTTTTCCAGACTCCAATAGGTTCAATTAGGCCTTGGTCGGCTAGTTTCAGATATATACCTGACTCATATAGTTGAGGTCTACCCATTTGATCCCAAGTGTCACGAGTCATGATGTTTACTTGTGATCCAAAGTCGAGCACTACTTGTCGAACATGGTACCCTTTGATTTCAAGGTCGACAAGTGGGTCGGCATCACTTTTGTCTTTTTTATTTAAGCTGCAGATATTCTTTGTTTGTTTTTGAGAGTTGTTATGTTTTATTTCATATAGTAAGTCAATGAACTGAGAGACTGAGCTATCTTTCTGTACTAGCTGTATTAATTCTTTTATTGTGTTATGTCGATTGTCATTAGCCTCTTCTTGTCGAGCAAATTCTTTGAATAATTTTTTTGCTTCTTTATATATTTGTTTTTATTTAATTGGATCAGGATAGACATTTTCTTCTTTTATTCTACTTATTCGTGGGTTATCACTTCATGTTTTTGTTCCTTGTCGAGTTGCAATATGCAAATTTTTTGTATTTATTACATCATTTTTTTGCACACACGAAAAGACATTAACATTTTTCTTCTTATTGATATTTTCTAGCATGGTAGGGCAATCCTCTAAGGAGTGATCCCCTACTCCATAATGAGTACAAAATTTGAGGTCAGTTCTATCTTTATATGGACAGTCTGCATACCGATGTCCCTCCTTATAACATGTAAAGCATTGGATGGGTCGACGTGGTCAGTTGTCTCAATTTCCAGAGAATCAACCTTGTCCTTCATAGCCTCCACGTCGATTGTCATACCGATGCTCATATATTCGACCTTCATATCTTTGATTGTTTGGTAAGTTGTTTTGTTCATTATTTTGTGCAACTGCAGTGGTCTGGTAGACTGCATGATAATTCTATCGGTTCTTCGGGTTCAAACGGCAATCGACTGTGTTATGATTTTTAGTTTCACAGATTGCACACCAATATTCCTTGCCATTCTTCATGTTGAATAGGAAATATTTTGTCAAGTGGTCTCCATGCTCCTGGAAAATGTCGCAAAAACATTTCGTCTGCATGAATCGAACGTCCTGTTAGCTGATTTCCTGTCGACAATTGTCTTTTGAATGTCCGGCTGTTGAGCACTTCGTGCACCAGATATCCTGACTTTTGAGGTTTAATTCTTTTATTGACTTCTGCACAATCTCAAGTTGTTCTTCTAGTCTGTGATCAGTGGAGTATGTTGGTATGTCCTCTTCCATTTCCACTTGGAGAGAGTTTGTAAGTGCATCTTCATCAGACTTGAATATTTCCAGACTTATGTGTTGGTGGATTTTCTGAGATAAACCTGCAAGAAACCATTGGATTAATAATTGTTCATATATAACATAGTCCAGTTAGCGAAGAAGGTCTTTCCATCATTTATCATAGTTGTGGATAGTTTCTCCTAGCTTTTGTGATTTTGTTTTTAGTTTTTTCACTGCCAGATGTTTTGCATCTGGAGTTTTGAAAAATGATAGAAATTGCGCTTTGATCTTGGATTTGGTTGCTTGAGGTTGTCTTTCACAAAACATCATATACCAAGTTAATGCCCTTTTCCTCAAGGCACTGACGAACTATGCCATCTGCCTGTCTTTGTCTGTAACTTGGTTAGCCTCCCAAGTCGATTCACAGATGAACCAGTGTCATCTGGGGTCCTCATCCCCCTCATATAGAGGAATGTGTGCTGACCCGTGACCCATGTCAGAATCACTATCGCCGCTTTCAGGAGGTGGCGGTGGTGGAGGTGGGGGTGGGGGTGGTGGGGTTATTTGCTTATTCCTCTCTGCAGAGCTATCGTTGATGGAACTTTAATCTCCGTCGATTGTTTTTTGTCATTTCGTCTTCGACCGACAGTCGATTGATTTTGACTTCTTCTGTCGATGTCCAACTGCAGTTACTTGTCCGCAGTTCTGAATGTTCTGTGTCCTCCAAAGCTATATATGGCATGGGGGGTGCTCCTTCATGTGTCGATAAAAGTAAGTGGATACTTCAATTGGAGGGTACCGCTTGAAAGGTAACCCAATTTCCTTCTTCTGGTCAACAGATAATGAGGTGTCTTCCAGTGTATGTCTCATAGTCTAGTCGACTCCATATACCAAAGTCACTAGCTCCTAGTTGGAGGTCCTATTCGACAATAGTTTGTATCTGGGTATGTGGATTCAATAGAGATAGAGTTGTTCCTTCTTGGGGAGCTCTTAATTGGAGAGCTTCTGGCTACTCTATCCACAATTCTTCTTCTGTAGGGGACGCCTCTTCTTCCACTCCTTCTTCTTGTCGTTCATGACCCAAATCTCATGGGTTTCTTTCCTGATCGGTTACCCTAGTACACATTCCTCGGTGTAGTGCTAAGGCTCTTTCTCTTATTTCTTCCCTCCTTTGTTGTCTCTCTTCCCTCTCTATTTTCTAAACGTCCAACATACCTTTATGTGATACTATCTTCTTGATTTCCCTTTTGGTCAACTTCTCATTATTGGTGAATGGTATCTGCTTCTAGTCAACTAGAATCCTGACATATGACCAGCTACCCCCCATAGCCTACCCGATGCTTTAGAAAGCCCGAATAGTTCGGTCTACTTGCTTAGGAAGTATTCCCACTCCCTTTTTGCAATGAATTTTTCCCACCTCTTTTGTTTTTTCGCCCAGTTAGGGTTTAATGGTGGTCCGTGAAGTGATGGACAAGGTTCGACAATATGACCCACTCCCTTCTCGATCAGGAATTTAAATAGTAAGGTCGGTAATGAACATATAAATTGCTCGATGAGTTCTATGTAAAATTTCTCCTTGACGGTTTCCACCGAAGTTCTGTCTTCTACTGCTTGCTCCTCACAGAAGTCATCAGCGATTTTTTTGAACCACTCCGACAAGTTTGTTCTTCCCCCCTTGGATTAGTTTTCTAGCAACTATTGATCTTTAGTTCCTTCTGGATTTTTCATCCAGGAGTTTCTTCAGAAGTTGGGGCACTGATTCTACAAAATTCTCATGTGTCTTTGTAAAGAATCTTTCTTTTGCTTGTGTGATCATCAATTTGTTTCTTCATGAGTAATTCTGTAAATAATTTGCTACTTTACGCTCCCACTAGTCCTTAATTTCTTGTTCTGGTATCATCTACTTACATACATCTCAGACATGTACTACTAGCAACGGAACCAATGTTGTAATCTCAGAGATCACATAAGGTTACCAACAATACATACCAAAACATACATACATAACCGAGATAAGAGATAAGAACAAGTAGGTGAATTAACAGATTATATTAATAAGAATGGGTCCATACAATAGAGAGAACTAAACTAAGTTCTCATCTGGCTCAACAGCCTAATATATATGATTACAAAATAGTTACAAAATAACTACCTGTCGGTTCGGTGAACTGACATGACCTTAAGTGGCCAACCTAATCTCTAGTTTAGTCGGTCGACCGACTTAGTCGGCTGATCGACTAAGTCGACTAACGTTCAAGTTGACTTATCAACTTGCTCCTCCAACAATAAGAAATGATGATGTCATGAATGAAGAAGATGATGAAGCGGAAGGCTCAAGAAGGAGTCTACCCACAAAACAAATAAAGATAAGTATTCAATTGTTATTTCATGATATTGTTTTGTTATGCATTTGTTTATATTCAGTTAATGTATTATGCATGATAGAATGTTTGCATTACTGAGAGTATACTACTAATATGTATGTGATGGGTAAGTAGCTCATGGTGATATACAACTCTCCATTGCTAATTATATAGAATGAAACCTCTTTGCTAACATATTGGATTAGTGCACAATTTCAATGTTGTCCTAGTAGAGATGGAAAGCATCTAGAAAAGTTTTCGTGAGATATGGATGAATGTTGTATTATCTAAAATAGTTGCATGACCGTATATTTATGCATAAGAATTTGTCATCATGAATATGCCTTATGAAATGTTTCTAACCATACAACTAATGCATTTGACTTGTAGGAAAGATCGCGTACAATCACCTACAAGAAAAGAAGGATGAGACTTGTTCCAAAGAACAAGTGATGACAGTTCAAGAAATAATCTAAGATGAAGAATAATATGACAATACTTTCAAAGAAAAGATCTCAGAAACAATGTAGTTATGTAACACTATTGAGAGACATCATTGATGAATAACCTTCCAAGAAGTATCTAAGAAGAAAGGGAAGGAGTGTACCAGCTCAAGAAGAATGATGTCTAGGATGCAGTATCGAGACCTGAAGAGAAGTTCATAGTTCCATCATGTAGTAGATGGAAATATCATGGGATACAAGGAAAGATTCATAGCATGAGGCATATACTATGAAGAGACATTTACAGCCACTAGAAATACACATGACATGTAGAATCATGTGTGGAAATCAAAGAAGGCCTTGCACGAGCTCATAAGACACCCATGGGATAACACATACATGAAGAGCTTGAAGATCACCTATAGTGAAGAAGATCTTAACCTTTTCTACAGGTTGAAGATGAAATCCTTTAGAGGATGACAAGCTCACAGATGGGTGTGAGAAGAACTTTTGAAAAGGTTCAAGATAGAGGATCTTGGTATCCAGTAACCCTAGATGGATAAATAGAATTTTAGTAGAAGAGGAAGCTACTTGTCACTCCAGTACAGAATGTTTCAATGCATAGAGTACGAAAGACAAAGGGAGAATGATGCTTTGCTTCAGAGAGAGTGGCTGCAAAAGATCCTAAGGTTCGACATGGTACGACAGGATGGAAATATTACTGATGAATCTAGGATTTACTGAGAGTAAAGTGGATTCCAGCCTTTTCTTCAAGGTTGAAGGCAGAAGACCAATGATGCTCTTATTATATGTCGATGAATTGTTCCTGACAGAAAAGAGGAACTCATTAAAGTTGCAAGAAGGAGACTTGCTACCGAGTTCGAGATGAAGGACTTGGATATGATGCACTACTTTCTTGGCATGGAGGTGTGGTAGACTATCCTTGGGACAAGGGAAGTATGCAGTAGAGATCCTGAAGAGGTCCAGGATGATGGACCACAAGGCCATGACCACACCTATGGCATCAAACCTGAAGCTATTAAGTGATGCTTCATTAGATTCAGTTGATGCCATGATGTATCATCAGATGATTTGTTCCTTGATGCTCCTGATGAATATGAGACTAGATATTTGCTATGATACCAGATATTTGCTTTGCTGTGAACACATTGAGACATGTTAACCTGATGGTTGTGAAGCATGCAATGAGGTACCTAAAGGGTACAGTTGATTATGGTCTCAAGTATGAGGTGAATCAGAAGATTAACCTAGAAGGTTATGTGTATTTGGATTGGGCAAGAAGTTCCATTGATAGGAAGAGCACTTCGGGATGCTACTTCAATATGGGAGTAGGAAACATTCTTGTGTGGCACTGAGTACAGCTGAAGCAGAGTATGTTGCAGCTTGTTAAGCTAGTTGTGAGGCAGTATGGCTGAGGAAGCTACTGTCTGATTTATTTGATCTCCAGTTGGATGCTAATTGTATATATTGTGACAACCAGAGTTGTGTGAAGTTGTCTGAAAACCCGGTGTTCCATGACAAGTCAAATATTATAGAGATCAAATATCACTATATCAAGGATATGGTGTAGAGAGGAGCAGTGAAGCTCCAGTATGTTACGACAGATGAACAAATAGCTGATGTGTTGAATAAGCCGTTGGCCAGAGTGAATTTTGAGTACTTCAGGGAGAATCTTGGTGTTGGGCCAGATCGAGGTTCCCTCCAAGGGGAAGTGATGAGTCCATGAGACATTCTAACATGGTGAGAGGATTGGTTCCTTCCATGGTTAGATGTAAGTGCTGAGCCATTCTGAGGTGATTGTGGGATGTGTTCCCACATTACCAAATATAAGCGTTGAAGGCCATTCTCTAGGAGAATGGAGGCACCTGGTCAGTTACCAGGAATACTCATCCTAGAGATGAGGGCCATTCTAATGTAACTATGGGATGTGTTCCCACATGATCGGATGTAAGTACAGAGCCATTCTGATGTGACTATGGGATGTGTTCCCACATGATCAGATGTAAGTGTAGAGCCATTCTGATGTGACTATGGGATGTATTCCCACATGATCAGATGTAAGTGTAGATCCATTCTAATGTGACTCTAGGATTTGTTCCCACATGATGAGATATATGTGCAGAGCTGTTCTGAGGAGACTGTCGGATGTGTTCCCACATGATTAGATATAAGTGCTGAGACCTTCTAGCATGGATGTGGGATGTGTTCCCCACATGGATAGATATAAGTGTTGTCTCCTTCTAGCATAGATGCGGGATGTGTTCTCCACATGGATAGATATAAGTGTTGAGCGCTTCTGACATGGTTCTTGGATGTGTTCCTCCCATGGTAAGATATAAGTGCTGAGATTTTTTGACATGTTTCTTGGATGTGTTCCTCCCATGGTTAGATATAAGTGCTGATCCTTTTCCATATGGTTCTTGGATGTGTTCCTCCCATGGTCAGATGTGAGTGTTGAGCCTTTTTTATATCGTTCTTGGATGTGTTCCTCCCATGATCAGATGTGAGTGCTAGGCCTTTTTGACATGGTTGTTGGATGTGTTCCTCCCATGGTCAGATGTGAGTGTTGGGCGTGCCTTTCTGACATGGTTGCTAGATGTGTTCCTCCCAGATGTAAGTGCTGGGTATTAATATTGCACATTGATCTAGGAACAAAACATCAATCTCATCAAAGAATAATCAACAAATAACTCATGAAATAGTGTTAATCAGAACCATAATGGTTTCCTCTCTGTATATTCAATAAACAATGAATGGTTACAATACCAAAGTCAAGAAATAGCTTGAATCAATGAGGAATTCGAATACCTAAGGAGGTAATTCGAAATCAATGAGTGATTCTATCTTAACTGACTCTAAACCATTGGTTCACATTCAGTTAACCACTTAACCAAAACCCTAATTGACTCACCAAACCCTAACTAAAGTCGAAGTGCAATAACTGACTGAATCTCAACTAAAGGAGATCAAACACATGTCATAGCAAGGCAAATATCAAGTGCTAGTGCTCCATGACTTCAATGAACCCCGATGAGGTTAACTGAAGCTGAATTGATCATCAGAAGTTGGTGGAGGCACCCTGTTGACTCTGGATCATTAAATAATATTAAATAATCATTAAATAATATATTTAATGAGAGGAGGTGCCTTAACTGACTGGTTGAACTAATTTTAACCACCAGTTAGCAATTAGGTGCATTAATATCACTCAGATCACCCCCAGAGTGCTCCATTTAGCCTCCTTGACTGTAGGAGAAGGCTAAGTTAGCCTCCTTGACTATAGGTAGGCGTGGGTGTGACTATATGATGGCAATTAATGCTCCACTGATGTCAATTAATTTCAATTATACTTAGGATAGTGGTTTAACTAGCCCAATTTGACCAAAAAAGAGTGTGTATGGTGGTAAATGTCTCCAACACCCCCCCTTAAGCTATACTCAGGAAGAGTAAGAAAACATAGATGCATAAAAATGATAGGGCCATAGCAACAAAGGCCATATGTTTCCCTGTACAATAAAGTAACTGCTTAATATAACCAAGGAAACAGGGAAAACCTCATGGGAAAAATACCCCCCCCCCCTCAAACTAAGCATAAAATCAAGAATTGGTTCTTCTATGCAGCAATATCCCGAGACTGTGCATGTGAAACTATGAATCCAATCTAAATGAATATGTCTAGAGGAATATTCCACTTTGGAAGAAGAACAATGCACTCAACTGAATCAGAAATATAAACAGTTGCACGATGAAAACTGGACCCATGTAGAGCAGCTGAAATCATCTAAAGAAAGAGCAGAGGTTCTTGAGGATTCAAACCATGTGTGGAACACTCAAGAAACTGATATGTTGTAGCCTTTAACAGAAAACCATGAGTGGTAAAATCAGCCCCAATTTTTAGGAGCAAGTGTCCAAGTGGATGCAGAATGTCTTCCTCTTTACTAGTTCTGTGAGGAAATGAGCTTGTGACGAAAGGTAGAGAATCCCTGGGACTCTGGAGAGCAAATGCTTGAGATCCATAATCTGATATAGCTTCAGAAATATCTAATTATTCACAAAATAAAATATCAGCAACCTCATAAGAGGAAACTAACACCAAATTCCCAGCAGCAAAATTGAAGAAGAACTGCGGTACTTGATTTTTCACACCGAAATTGGTGAAAGCAGCTACAAGCATGACTGAAAACTCTTGGATTTTAAAATATGAAAAAAATAATATCAGATCAGAATGCAAATAATATCTAAATAAGTTCACAATAGATCCAAAACTACGAAATGAAATCAAATCCCCAGTAGCAGTTTTGTAGGAGACTTGCGGTACTTGTTTCTTCACACCGTTGATGAGAACAGCTACAAGCAGTACTGAAGGTTTATGAACCTGAAATTTTGAACCAAGAAATATTAGATCATATCCAAATAATATCATATCAGATCCAATAAGGTTCATATCATATTCAAAATTATGGTCAACCAAGACGGTGGATGCACAGTTGTCTTTTTCTTCAAAATTTTGAATTTTGGTGCATGCAATCCTGCAGGATTGTACTGGAAGATCTAGATCATGGGGAGAAAATGTGTCACTCTTATAATATGATATTTCCTCCAAAATATACAATTTTTTACATATTTCCACACTAGCAGCAACATTAGAGGAAGAAAAATCAAATTTCTCTTCACTTTCAGAAGCAATTACTGGTAAATTTTGCACATAATTCAAAGGAAAATCACTGGTGAATGTTTGCATGGAAGTGCAGCAGTATTTTTCTTCAATATCATAGATTTGAATGTATTCTTCTGTTTCAGAAATATGAGAATATGAGGTATCAGAGATCTCATGAACTTCTGGAGCATCAGGAGAAGGAGTCACTGCATGGAGACTTTCTTCAATTCGAATTGAATGTGTAGAAGATTTTGCTTCATCTTCATCTTGAACAACTTCATTAGAGAAAGTAGGGGCTAAGAATTTTGAGTGAATAAATCTTGTGGTGCTGGATGTGATCTTTAAATTACTATTATGATCCTCATTATTCTTGCCAAAGGTTCTGTCCAATTTTGTCCAGACTTCCTTTGGGTATTCAGCAGAACAAATAAGGTAGTACAAGCTAGGAGAAAGGGCTAGACCTATTTCTCCAAAGGCTCTATCACCGTCATTTAGCCAGTCATTCTCATTCTCATAAGACTCTTTTCCAAGTCCAATAGACACCTCATAGAGACATCATCTCTTCAGAGATGCAATCATCTTCAACTTCCATTCTGAATAGCTTGTGAATGGGGTGAGAAGAGGGATAGATGAGTCCATTCAAAGTTGTACCTGTTAAAACCTGAAAACCAAAACAAAAGGGGCACCGTAATGTCAGATAGCCTACACATTTTAGGCTTTCATCACACCCAGCATAGTCAATCAAGAAAGCTTGATCAACAAGTTCTTTACTTGGGGTATTGAGTGGTAAGCCTTGGCTTCTGGTGCAGTGCTGGAATTTTGAGCTATTGCTCACTTTTCATGGAGAAATCTGTCAAAAATCTTATTTTTGAGAGATATATCTTTGTCCCGCCGTATGCTTTGATACCATATTAATATTGCACATTGATCTAGGAACAAAGCATCAATCTCATCAAAGAATAATCAACAAATAACTCATGAAATGGTGTTAATCGAAACCAGAATGGTTTCCTCTCGATATATTCAATAAACAATGAATGGTTACAATACCAATGTCAAGAAATAGCTTGAATCAATGAGGAATTTGAATACCTAAGGAGGAAATTTGAAATCAATGAGTGAGTCTAGCTTAACTAACTCTAAACCATTGGTTCACACTCAGTTAACCACTTGACCAAAACCCTAATTGACTCACCAAACCCTAACTGAAGTCGAAGTGCAATAAATGACTGAATCTCAACTAAAGGAGATCAAACACATGTCATAGCAAGCCAACCATCAAGTGCTAGTGCTCCATGACTTCAATGAACCCAAATGAGGTTAACTGAAGCTGAACTAATCATCAGAAGTTGGCGGAGGCGCCCTGTTGACTCGAGATCATTAAATAATATTAAATAATCATTAAATAATATATTTAATGAGAGGAGGTACCTTAACTAACTGGTTGAAATGATTGTAACCACCAGTTAGCAATTAAGTGCATTAATATCACTCAGATCACCCCCAGAGTGCTCCAGTTAGCCTCCTTGACTATAGGAGAAGGATAACTTAGCCTCCTTGACTGTAGGTAGGGATGGGTGTGACTGGATGATGGAAATTAATGCTCCACTGATGTCAATTAATGTCAATTATACTTAGGATAGTGGTTTAACTAGGCCAATTTGACCAAAAAGAGTGTGTATGGTGGTAACTGTCTCCAACACTGGGTGGGCCATTCTAACTTAGGGTTAGATATAAGCGCTAAAGAAGACCTACATGGAGGCTAGGCCTACAACCAGCATGAAAAAGGGATGGATTTGTAAAACTTCCTATGATGAGAAGAATGAAGAGATAGCACCATTTGATTGAGATAGCAGAAGATGATGATGATCCAGTGATGATATAGCTTTCATGATGATCCAGTTTTGATGATGATCCAATGATGATCCAGCTTTGATGATGATCTAGTGATGATCCAATTTTGATGATGATCTAGTGATGATCTAGTTTTGATGATGATCCAGTGATGATCCAGTTTCGATGATGATCTAGTAATGATTCAGATCTAGTGATGAAGATGACTTGATGATGATCTAGATGATACGAAGAAGAAGAATTGTGCTGATAAATTGTGTTAAGAGAATACCTTCCTAGTTAAGAGGGAGTGTTGATGTATTTGTAACTTTAGAATGTATTCACTTGTATATTTTATGTATTATACCCCGATGTTTATTCCGGGAAGAATCTGTAATGTAATTGAGTCATGTCATATTCCGATGTTCCTATCGGGAGATTCAATAATGTAAAAAAGTCATGTAAAGTTATAGAGGGTAAACCTCCTTAATGATCAAGGGTTAAATTCCTTGTAGTTGTGGGGCCCTAGGGTTATTATACTATGTTATCAACCAAAATGTAACTTCTCCATCTGAGTGTTGACAATTCTTTATGTTGGTACACAAAAGGACATCTTAGGATTGAATTTTGCCAAAACACTATAGATGGGAATGCCATGAGATGCATTTATCCTTCAACCAACTCTCCATTTTATTTTTCTAAGTATATATTGGTGTATGTGACTATCTCCATTGAAACTCATGTACATACGTGACTATTCTCATTGACAACTCGCGTACTGTATGCGGCTATCTCCATTACAACCCGCGTATAGATCTATACGCGGGTTTCCTTTAAGAGAATCGTGTGTCATACGCGGGTTGCCTATATTAATAGTCACGTACATTTAAATTTGACATTAAAAAATATAAATCATGATTAATGGAGATTATTTGGGCCTTAATCATCAACTACCCCAACCATCTCAACCATGTCAACCTCCTCAACCTTTGAAACTACTTTATTTCCCAAAGTATAAATAGAGGCCTTTGGGAGGGCATTAATAAATCAATTTTGGAGAGCAAAGCTATGCTGGTGGTATATCTTTAGAAGTATTGGAGCAATAGAACTCAGAGTCCTTTGGTTGCAGAGTATTCCTTGTCTCAGGCGTTGGGTTGTACACTTATCTCATTCACTGATTGTCAATAAAGATAATTCTTCTTCCAACATTGTGTTGAGTCTCTTTCATGTATTAGGGTTTGATGAATATATTTGATTAAGCACTATATATTTTTTTATCTAACCTATTATATATACATGTGTAAGATTGTAACTCGAGAAGTTTCTCTTTGCAAGTGAAGGAGGTGCATCCCTAAAAGCTTTGGAGAGAAGTAGAGCGGAAGAAGATAAACCTTGGATCAACCATCGGTAATCAGGTCAATCTAATATTTCTTCTTATTTCCTTTATGTACTTAGCGAAAGCTAATTGTCTGCAAGTTTTAGAAGTAAGTTGGTAACCCTAGACCCTAGGTTATAAGGGTGTTTATTCCTGAACAACAGAACTGGCAACTTTGCTGGGACAACTATCCCATGCCATTTATAGATCAAATTATTGATGCTTGTGTGGGAAGTGAAATTTTTATGGATGGTTTCTCCGGATATAATAAAATTCAAATTAAACCAGAAGAACAACATAAAACAACTTTCATGTGTCCTTGGGGTACCTTCACGTACAAGAAAATTCCCTTTGGATTGAAAAATGTTGGGGCAACCTTTCAGCGGGCAATGAATTTTTCCTTTAATGATATTAAAGCCATTGTCAAACCTTACCTTGATGATCTACCTGCACATTCTCATAAGAGGATCGATCATCCAGATCACTTGCGTTTGAGTTTTAAACAATGCAGATACTATAAAATTTGCTTGAATCCCCACAAGTGTGTGTTTTGTGTCGAGTCAGGGAGACTGCTCGGATTCATTATTTCTAATAGAGGCATTCAGGTGGATCTGTTGAAAGTTGAGGCCATTGTAAATATACCTCCTTGTTCTATCAGGAAACTTCAAATCCTGTAGGGGAAGTCCAATTTTCTTCGACGTTTCAAATTATGCCAAGATTACTAAAGGTTTCATTCACCTGTTAAAACAAGACACCCCATTTGTATGGGATGAAACTGTAGAAAATCACATTCAAGGCATTTAAAAAAGCTTTGTTGTCGGCACCATTATTGCGTCCACCATATTACTCTAGGGAATTTATATTGTATATGGTCGCATCTGAGTCGACCATAGGGGTAGTCCTAGTCCAGGAGGATGATAAGCTCCAAGAGCATGTCGTTTACTATCTTAGCCATGCTTTAGCCGAACCTGAATTGAGGTAATCCCACATCGAGAAGTTGGCCTTAGCAGCTGTTTATGCTGTTCAGAGGTTACGTCACTACATCTTACTAAGGACTACGATGGTAGTAGCAGATGTTAATCCTTTTCAATATGTTTTGTCCCAACGGATAGTTGGAGGAAAATTCAACAAATGGATAGTCATTCTCTAAGAGTTTGACTTGGATTTTCAATCCGCCAAATCCAAAAAATCCTTAGTTTTTGTTGAGCTTATTCCATAATTTCCAGTAGAAGAGGATGTAGCTATTGAAGAAGACTCATTCCCAAATGAGCACATCTTTTTGAGTTCCACCTCTAACCCTTGGTACGGAGATATACTTATCTATCTCTAGAATTTGAAGTATCTTGCAACTTTCTTGCGAGAAGAACGACGTAAAATATGCTTACATGCCAAGAACTACCTCATCATAGGAGATACTTTATAACGTAGTGGGGTAGATTTTGTTTTGCATCGATATCTTACCCAGGAGGAAGCAGAGATTGTCCTAAATGATGCCCATAGTGGAGCGTGTGGTGTTAGTTTTTCATCATTCAAGCTAGCATTATGATCTTAGGATCTTTAACTGAGAGAATAGCATGCACAACAATAAAACACAAGAGACAAGAGACACAAATAATTTTCCTCAAGGAAACCATAAAGGAGAAAACCCCGCAATTTCCTCAGAGATAGAATCAGAACCAAAAGTAAAACCCAAAAACATAAAGATGATCTCCCAACAGCAACAGTCTCTCTCTTGTCCCAGTAACTTCTCCTCTCACTCATGTGCTCCAATGAGTGAGTGTGTGTTATAAATAGAGAGGCTCACTCTCTATTTATATTCTTTTGTTCACTTGAAACCCACTCCAACATGTCGATATCACTTAACAATTACTTACTAGAGCTGGCATCTCTAGGAGGGTCTAATAACCCTAGTGCCCCACAACTTGTGGGGACTTTTCCTCCTTCGACCAACAAGGAGGGTTATCCTTAACATAATAGTGGGGACTATTTCCCTGACTTAAAATGACTCACCTAGGGTCGACTTCTCTAGGATAGTCTAATAACCCTAGGGCCCCACAACTGTGGGGAATTTAACCCTTGACAAATAGGAGGGTTACCCACAATGACTTGACATGACTTGTTCACATTATAGAAACTCCCGATTGGAACATCTGGGCATTACATGACTCAATTACATTACAAACACATACCGAAATAAACATCAAGGTACAATACATAAGATATACAAGTGAATACATTCTGAAGTTACAATTACATCAACATGTGGGGGTCATTTATCTGGGTTAGCAATGGCCCAGAAGATATTACGTGCCGGTTATTTCTGGCCCACGGTCTTTAAAGATTGTGTGGATGCAGTGAAGCATTGTCATCCTTGTCAGCTTTACACCAAAAAAATGCGGTCACATCTCGCTCCTTTATTTCCAGTCATCTTAGTGGGCCCCTTCATGAAGTGGGGGATTGATTACATGACGTGTAACCCAGCCTCGGCTGGGGGGAACAAATATATCATTGTCACTATGGACTATTTTACGAAATGGGCAGAGGCAATGCACACCTTTAAAGCTGACAAGGAAACTGCAGCTTTTTTCGTGTTCAATCAAATTATTGCACAATTTGGTATACCTAAAGTGATTGTCACTGACCATGGAAGTCATTTCCAAAATAGCATAATGACTGAATTGACCACTATGCTAGGATTTAGACAAGACATTCATCTTCTTTCTATCCTCAAGCAAACGGTCAAGTCGAGGTTGTTAATAAAAATTTGAATACTATCCTCAAATGTACTATTAATACAGCCCATTCCAACTGGCATATCATGCTATATCCTACACTTTGGGCATATCGAACTAATCTAAAAACTGCTACAGGGTTTTCACCCTTCCAACTCGTCCATGGAGATGAAGCTGTTACCTCGATTGAATGTGAAATCTCATCTTTAAGAATTGCTATTGATGTGTTACCTGATATGACTAAGCTTGAAGAACATCTATTACATTTATAACACCTTGATGAACAACGTAGAGATGCGCTGAAAGAAAACCAAGCTCATAAAAATAGGGTCAAAAGCCAATATGATAAATCGGTCAAGCCTTGAATTTTCTCTAAGGGGGAACTTGTTTTGCTCTAGGACCAAGACAAAGAACCCTTGGGGGCAGGAAAGTTCAGGTCTATGTGGTTAGGACCTTATATCGTGTCAAAAGTGTTAAATAAGGGCACATATGAATTGATAGATTTCGATGGGAATAAGCTGGTTGAGCCTAGAATTGGGCTCTACCTGGAAAAGTAATATGCTTAGGCTTAGAACTTTTTCTTGTATTTTCTTGTATGTATTTTTATGTACACTAGATCATCGGTTTTTGTTTTTTATATACCATCTATTGGTTGTTTCAGATGTCTTCCAATAGGTTCGTAGGTTTCATTGATGGCGCTAGTTGCCACACTTGTAATTTAGTTTTGGCTGCATGGGTCATTTATTCGCCCTCAGGACAGTTAGTTGCCTCAGGAGGCGCTTGCTTAGGTCCTACTTCCATTAATGTGGCTGAGTATAGGGCTATCATTGAGCTTCTATGGGATGCTTTGTCACATGGTATCACTCAGCTGGAAGTCCGACTAGACTCTCAACTGGTGGTTTCCCCACTTAAACGGGCTTATCAGGTGCGGAACCCTATTCTATTGCATCATTTTATGCAAGTTAGGTTATTGGAAAGAAATTTTGAGTTCATCACATTCAATCATATTCCAACGAATCAAATTTCATTAACTGATGCATACGCTAATTACATCTTGGATTGGAATTTAACACATTTTATATAAAAGTATATAGCAAACACATAAAAAACATTTTTAAATAAACCGGTAAAATATATCTATATGTGAATATTTGTCCATATAGATAGGTTGAGTCTCTGATACTCATATCTAGTCATAACTGTATAATATACAAAATATGGATCAAAGTCCATCAAATGCTCCTAGATCTACGATGGACCACCCTGGTCCCCTCGGTCACCCTGCACTTTGTCTTCTTCAGTCTCCTCAGCTTCAGCAGCCTCAACAGCATCTATATATACCAGTACTGGTCTGGCTACCCTCCTTAGAAGGCGTATCCAGACAGGTGGTACACCAACCACTAAATCCTGCATGATGGCTGGGTTGTGCTCAATCCGTAAGGTAGGTACTCTCTGGGTAAGCCTTCCTAGCTTCACCTTAAGAACCCTAATCAAGCTCTGGTCTTCTCCCAAGATAGGACACACATACATGCGTGGATGCCCTTCAAGGAGGACTGGTCCAATATCTGCATTTTGACATTTTTAAAAGGATTAAAACTCTTATACATATGTATATATTTCTATATTTAAAATTCATAAAAAAAAAATTAAAAAAATTGAAAAAAAAAATTACCTAACTCTCCCCATGCTCCTCCTAGAGGGAGGACGAGGTCAGTATCACCACATAATTCCATTCTAGCATATGGAAACTGCTCCAAAGCTGGCAACTGTCGCTCCCACCAAAAGTAGAAGTCATCATCATAGACACTTTGCACTGATCCACCACCTCCCTGGTGGAAGAAAATATCTCCCCACCTACTCATCCTAGGCTAGCAAGGAGAACGAACTGGTAGTGGCACTGCAATACTCAATCCCGACACTCTCTCAAAGAAGAAGGCTACTAGTATGTTGGAATAACCAAAAATTTTCCTCCTGCCTCTTTTGCAGTCAGAGAGCTGTTTTTTATAATCGAGATCACTCCTGAGCACCAGTCATATAGGGCTCCCTACATACAGTCTACTGCTAGTCTCATCTTGTTTCGAGTTGCAAAGTGAAGTGATGATGACCCTACAATTCTCACTATAGTGCTCTCCAACACTTGTAAAGAAAGTTGCGAATGTGAACAATAGGGGTGCAGCTACCCCTCTTTCATATGCCTAGCTTGCAGTATATATCAATATAGTTCTATACACTTAGAGGGTCACCACCTCTACCGATGCCTTCCAAGTTCACCGAAGCTCCCCGTCGTGATAAACCAGAAATAAAATAGACATCCTCAGAAGTAATCTCCAAATACTCACCTTGAATGTCAAACATGCCCAAATCATGATCCCAATAATTTATCAAGAACTCCAAGAGGCGGACATTGGCCCACATGGGTGAGGTACAAAAAAACTTCAATAACCCACTTTAACATAAAACATTCACTGTGGGGGAATCTTGAAGAGCTTCTTGGTCCATGTCTTCATGTTCTGGCTCCCTCCACTTAAGCACCATCTTTCAATCTAATAACCAAGCAATTTCACCTCACGCAGTGTAGGTGACTATCTTTTAAGTCAATCCACGTACTGTACACAACTGACTAT
Source organism: Pseudotsuga menziesii (assembly GCA_001517045.1). Taxonomy (NCBI): domain Eukaryota; kingdom Viridiplantae; phylum Streptophyta; class Pinopsida; order Pinales; family Pinaceae; genus Pseudotsuga; species Pseudotsuga menziesii. The sequence goes on from LPNX010155471.1 coordinate 477,976, forward strand.
TAGGAAACCCACGTATAGAACACGTGTACGCAACTTTTAATATACCAAACCCATGTACACAGCGTTGCTATTTTGAAGGCGTTTAAAAACATGAAATTAGGGCTCAATTTTGACAATTGCTTGGATCAAATGAAAGAGCATGGAGTGTAGTTTTACCTGACACTTGCGGATTTGGGAATGGTCCACCGGATCGTCCACACCGAGAAATCGAAGGTAGAGGTGAAAACTATTCTGTTTTGGTTAAAAAATCAAATGGTGAGTTTTTATTTATGTTTTGAACTATTTATAGAAAATTTATTTTTCAAGTGGGTTTTTTCCCTATAGTTCATAATTTTTAAAACTAATATCATATATTTTCTTCCATGTGACAGGTTTATCATCATTTTTAAGGTGTTTTTGCTCATATAGGATGGTTTTTTGTTGTTTCACCTGCATTCTGCATTTATACTTATTCCATCTTAAACCTAGCATTAACATTTTGACCACAGACTATGGTATTTTTAACCATTAGCTCCTTGTCTTTACCATTGTTCTTCCATGGATAGGGCTTTCCTCCCATGAGTATCCTCATTTAGAACCTATTTTGTTTTTTGATACTCATGCTGCAGTTGTCTTAGGTTCAGGGGAATCTTTTTAGCTATTTTTCATGCCAAATTGAGCCTCATTTTGGTCTCTTTTTACAAGCTATCCCTTTATAGGACTCACTGTCCTTATGGAGTTTCTTTAGGCCCAGGTCTAACTCCTCAAAATAGACTTCACTGCTAAGTAAACTTATCCGTTCAAGCTCATTAAGAATACATGAATGGGCATCACATTGGTTGTAGTTTATCTCTTTCTTGGACCATGTGGAATAATACGAGAAAGGATCACTCTCTTTTCTATGAAATTGAGAAGAGTATTCTCAGGTACAGGTTTATCACTTTTCTGGACCTGAGGGACTAAACTTACAAAAAAGAAACTCATGGTATGAGCTTAGTTTTCTCTTTTTCGTGCTCTGGACCTAAACATGAAAAAGATTCCAAGTGTACTTTGTGTCTTTGTCATGCTCGTTAAACACCAAGAACAAAGCATTGAGTTTATTGTTGTAAGCCCCATTTCTCGTACTTAAATGGATCTTTCCGAGTGATCTTGCTTTCCTACACACTCGTTAAACTCAAGCTATATGCTGCTCTCGAAGGAGCGTTGGGTAGGTGGTAATTTAACCTTTTTTGGACCTCCCTGACTAAGTACGAAAAAGGTTCACCTTTTATTCTACAGAAGTTAAGAGAGTTCTTCTGTGGTATGTTTTATACTTTTTCGGCCTCAGGAGAGTAAATTGGACGAAAAAGGACCCCCCTGGAATCTTCTTTGGAGTTTTTCAGACTCTCTAAATATGAAAACACCAAGTGAGCATGTACTAGTTCAAGTTCATAAAATCCATGAATCAGTGACACTATCAAGCATTATTCCCTCTTCTCTTCAAACTTGTCAAGAAATGAAGAGAGATTCTAGTTGACTTTCCTAGACTCGTTAAAATTTAACAGGGAAGGTAAGGAAGAAGTTTTATTTTGGTTCTCAATTAGTAGCAGCATGTCATCCTTGAACAAAGCACTCTCCATTTTTTCCGATACTCATGTCTCAGTGTTCACTTTTCAGTTCAGTTATTACTTCGAGTTTCTTACTCCTCCTCTTGTCAGTTCTACCTAGGGAATCTGATCATGTCTCCTACATGATAGATAAGTCTAGCTATACTATCTGTAAAGTTAAAAGCTGCCTTGGGTCATCTCTGTGTTGTGCTCACTGTTCAAGGACTTAACCCTGTGTCTGATCTATATCCTGATTCCATCATTGTTGTATATGTTACTACTTGTGTCTCCCTTCCTTTTCCCAGTTCCTAGTCACTCTTGTGATCCGTTGGAGGATCTATTGCCTTCCTTATCACAGTATGGTTCCACGTCAGCACTTCCTGATGAAGAATACCTAGAGTTTTGACAATCATACCTCAGGATTCACTTTCATGATTGGTGAATTCCTTTGCTTTAGTTGTCGATTATCACCTATTAATTGACAATTTGTTGAATCCACTCCATGTATGACTTCAATAACATCTATTCACATGGCTTGGATTGTACTGGTTCTTTGGGAATCTTTATGAAGACCTTAGTTTCACATCTATGGACTAAGTTGTGAAAGATTATGTTGTGGTTACTTACACAGCTTCTAGATCTTTGAAGATTCATCATTATTGTATAGTGTGGCTTCAATCCACCTTTGTAATACATGTGGTCTTGTACTCGTACTATATGATGTACTAAAATATTGTAAAGGAGATAGTGTTCTAGTATATTGAACATAGCATCCTCAGATATGCCTTTGTATATGACATTATTATGTATTTGTTTCAGGTACTACCTCTACTCCATTAGACTTTTGAGTTCTCCAAAGATAATGATTATAATGTATTTCAGCCATCACTTCCGTCTGACCTCACACATTAGGGGGCATCTATTATCAACCCAAATGGCACTTCTTCGTCAGAGTGCCAACAATTCTTTATGTTGGTACACAAAAGGACATTTTAGGATTGAATTTTTCCAAAACACTATAGATGGGCATGACATGAGATGCATTTATCCTTCAATCAGCTTGCCATTTTATTTTTCTAAGTGTATATTGGTGTACACGACTATCTCCATTGAAACCCGCGTACATACACAACTATTCTTATTGACAACTCATGTACTATACATGACTATCTCCATTACAACCCGTGTACGGATCTATATGTGGGTTTCCTTTAAGAGACTCATGTGTCATACGTGGGTTGCCTATATTAATAGTCACGTACATCTCCATTTGACATTAAAAAATATAAATCATGATTAATGGAGATTAGTTGGGCCTTAATCATCAACTAACCCAACCATATCAACTTCCTCAACCTTTGAAACTAATCTATTTCCCAAAGTATAAATAGAGGCCTTGGGGAGGGCATTAATCAATCAATTTTGGAGAGCAAAGTTATGCTGGTGGTATACCTTCAGAATTCTTGGAGCAGTAGAACTCAAAGTCCTTTGGTTGCAGAGGATTCCTTGTCTCAGGTGTTGGGTTGTACACTTTTCTCATTCACTGATTGTTAATACAAAGAATTCTTCTTCCAACATTGTGTTGAGTCTCTTTCATGTATTAGGGTTTGATGAATATATTTGCTTAAGCACTATATATGTTTTTTATCTAAACTATTATATATACATGTATAAGATTGTGCTTGGATAATTTTCTCTTTGCAGGTGAAGGAGGTGCATCCCTGGAAGCTTTGGAAAGAAGCAGAGTGAAAGAAGATAAATATTGGATCAACTATTGGTAATCGGGTGAGTCCAATATTTCTTCCTATTTCCTTTCTGTACTTAGCTAAAGCTAATTGTCTGCAAGTTTTAGAAGTAAGTTGGTAACCCCAGACCCTAGGTTATAAGGGTATTTATTCCTGAACAATAGACTATCCTAGAGAATTCGGACCTAGGTGCGTTATTGTAAGTCGGGGAAATATTCCCCACCATTATGTTAAGGTTAACCCTCCTCATTGATCGGAGGGGAAAAGTCCCCATAGTTGAGGGGCACTAGGGTTATTAGACTCTCTTAGAGATGTTGGCCCTGGTAAGTAATTGTTAAGTGAGGCCAACATGTTGGAGTGGAAATTAAGTGAACAAAAGAATATAAATAGAGAGTGAGCCTCTCTATTTATTACACACACACTCACTCAACTGGGGCACATGAGTGAGAGAGAAGAAGTTGTGATCAGAGAAAGAGACAACTGTTGTCGGAGATCATCTTTATGTTTCTGGGTTTTACTTTTTCTATTGGTGCTCATTCTATCTCTGAGGAAGTTGCGAGATTTTCTCCTTTATGGTAACCCATAGAAAAAATTATTTGTGTCTCTTGTCTCTTGTGATTATTGTTTTGCATGTTATTCTCTCAGATAAGATCCTAACATAATATTGCTTAAATGATAAAAATCTAACAAGATTGTAGATAGAAATTGCAGTTCATCAGGAGGAGAGGAAGAAGTCTAGTCTTATTCTTTGGGTCTTACACTAAACTTCGTTGAAGTCTATATAGAGGAAGTTTTGTTGGGGTTTTTTCCCCATGAGGGATTCCTAGGATAAATATGCGTGTTTTCTTTTTTTTCCTATTGTTCTTGTTATTCTTTCAGAGATCCTCTTGTTTTGGTATAAAAAAATTTAAAATCTTAACATCATGCTTGGATGGCCTATACATGTCCCTATGTAGACTCCTTTTACCCCTGTTTGCTCACTATGATCCTTATGCTCCCATGGAACCCCTTAAGAGACACTTTAATATATATATACACAGGTCACAAGTCTACAACTCATGTATATGTAGCTTGGACCACTGTCACCCGCATACATAAAAAAATGTGCTAAAAATAAAAAAAAATATTTGGAGTTCCCCCCCTAAGTAATGAAGTAATTTTCTATTGGCCTTCCATATGCTGGGAAATGCTCCACCTCAACCCTTCACCTCCTATTAAAGGGCTATATCTCTAGATACTATGAAGCATTAGAGGGATGAGAAATTTGAGAGAAAATACACTATAGTGGAATTGTGCCCCATTCTTATGTACTTGAGTTTGCATCCCTTTGTCCTTGAAGCAACCATTAGTGTTATTTCCCAAGATTGACTTGATATTTATGATATTTCCTTTGTATGGAGGATTGAAATGGTGGAGCCCTAGGTGGAGGGATTTAGTTTCTCGATCTCAACGAGGTGCCGATATAGTTTGTCATATTTATCTCTGTTCATATTAATAGAAATATCCATTTCTATTAATGTAATTATAAATATTTTATATCCATGGATGTAATTACTTTGATTATGTATTGGAATATAACATTTTAGATCATATTCTAATGATTTATATATATCATGCTTGTATATTTTTTTGTTGTTGAGGGCCGTGTGTAAGTACAAGCTCGATTGAAAGCTCAACGGGGATATACTTCAAATGTCCAGAATAAGTTACACTCCCTTTGCCCCTTAATGTTAGTTTCAATTGTATATTTGGCATGATTGGAAATGGATTTATTTCTGGTGTCTTCCTATCAGTTTTGGTCCACCCAAACCATAACAGATCTTATTCATAGCAAAATTGGCGACTCCACTAGGGATTCTTCCTTTTTGGTGGGGTTTTGGGTGCATTTTTTTCTCTCATTTTCTCCTTGTTTCTCCCTGTTTGTGTGTCGCATTTGGTAGTATGTTCATCCATTGACAATCCCCTAGAGTGGTTTGATCCTTGGCCTTCCTTTTTCCACTTTCTTCTCTGTATACATGGGTCAGAGTATATATAGTCGAGTATATATGCAATTTGTCATCTACCTAGTCACATACATATGCTATTGTTATTTGAAAAATTGTGTAAATCATCCATTTTGGTTGAGTTCTTGACATGGGAAGTTGTTGGGTGGGTTGTGAGTGTGGTTGGGTCTTCCTGGGTACCAATACTATCCATAGACTATTCCTTTTGTGACCAGAGACCACCTTTTTATTAATTTTGTCTTTGAAAATTGTTCTACTTGATTTATTCCCTTTTTGGTTTTCCATTCAGTGCATTAGTGTTTCAATATCGATGTCTTTCTTGGATTGTGTTTGGTACTTGATGTGTTATCACTTAGAATGTACCCAAGTTGTGAAAGGTAGATCTCGAGGTAACCGTAAAAACCACTTTAGAATGTATTTCTGACCTAATACAGTCAAAGAGGGATCTCTCACTATTTACAAATTTTTTATACTCAAGATATTCAATCAAAGACAATCAGAAGGTCAGATTTTTAATGGGACAAATAGGACAAGTTTGTTTTTAAAGACTTGGTAGGACAGTCATGGAGGAGACCATTGGGTGATGGAGTCAACAATCAGATCTGAAATAGGTTGTAAGAGGTAGGGTTTTGAAGGTTTATGAACAGAGGTAAGGTAGGCACCATTTCCTCAGTCTTGAGGTATTAGCAGGTTGATTAGTAGACAAAGGGAGACATCCCATCAAATAGAGCACCTAACTAGGGTGAATTCTGTAAGACTTTAGAAGAAAATATTTTGAAAATGCTTGAAAAATGGGTCTAGAGCATGCAAGATGAATTCTATCCCATAAACACTAATGATCAAGCATGAAAGCAAATAAAAAATGGAGTGGGAAACAGGATAAACAATCACATAAATAAATTACTTACTGAAGAAAAAGATGGTACAAGAATATCTGCCATGAAAAAGGTTTTGCATTCCTCCTCTGCAAATTTCATTAATATACTGAAAAATTGAAGCCATTACAATGTATATCCTCTCCACTCTTGAAAATACCCCTTAAAACTATCAATTACATTTTAATTTATATAAGAATAACCTCTACCTAACCTTGAATTCAAAACCCAACTGAATTCTAAAAATAGAAACAGTTACAACAACATTTCTCCTGCATATCTCTAATGGTGGTAGCTGTGTGAAATATGGGAGAGTTTTTTATAATTGGACATGTTCCTGACAAAACCCATTTCTTCATTTCTCCAAAATAATCTCAATATCCTCGGAATCTTCCTTTGAAATTGATGACTCAGGTAATAAAATTGTAGATTTCTGGAAAAATGACATGTGAAGATATTTTAAATTCTCCCAACCTATGATTATTGTGTAAAAAATGAAGGAGGTTTTTGATTATAGTCCTTTTAGGAATACAAAACTCTCTCATTTTTTGTAAAATTAAATTCCATTTGTCCAAAACAATTCTTTGAATTTGATGGCTGAAATAGTCCTTTGGAAAACATGAAAAATGGTCTGTACAACTGAATTTGTTTCGGATAAACCATAGCACCTGTGTGAAAAATGAAAGAGATTATTTTGGATAATTATGTTTTTAATAAAATCCTCTCTCAATTTCTCAAAATTCATCTTCATTCGATGTAAACAATTATTGTAATTTGATGACTAGAACATTAATTTTGAAATTTGAACATTTTCCCTGTAAATATGACTTTGATTCTCCCAATATGTAGTATCTGGGTAAAATATGAGAGAGGTTATTGTATATGTTAATGTTATTATGAAAAACCTCTTTAATTTTTTTTAAATTATTCTTTGCTTGTTGGAAACAGGTCTTTGAATAAAATGACTAAAACAGTCATTTTCAGAAAAAATATGCTATGTCGCTTCTAAAGCTTGAATTGTTTAACTGTAATTCATAAACAGAGAACATATATTGTAAGAGAAATCCCATGAATTGATTGATCAAGGTATCCATATTTGTTAATAGTGCCTCCAAACACTTGAATAATCCCAAGCTTTGGCACACTCTCCACTGTAAATTATGTTTGTAAGACTTTAAACACATACCAATACCTTCATGAATGTTTTCACTGTATATATTTCTACAACACTTCTGGGATGATGTTCTTTTTGGGATTCTCTTCTTCATTTTTGAGTGGTGGCTTCCCTTTTTTTGCTCTATTAAAATCAATTTCTAGCTCCTTGATCAGACTCTTTATCTCTGCCATTTTCCCTGTGATTACAAACACGTAAAAGTTTACTTTGGAAATATGGCAGAATGTCTCCTTCCTTTCACGCACAGCACATAAATAAAATGATTTTTTAAAAACCAAGTCATATTTACCTTTACATAATGGTCTATTCTGGAGCCTCCACTTAGTTGTTTTTCCCAAACTACTTTTCTCCGCGGAATTCACCAAAAGTTACCACGTGGAAAGTGGTTTAAATTCCGCTACCACCTTTCCAATTTAACCACGTCACAACTTTACTCTCCGGAAACACTAATACTCGTTGATGAGTTTTCACTTTTTACATTAGCCGTTGGATTATTATATGTGCTAGTGGTTTGATTATACCTTAAGAAAGGTAATAGATCTTGTTTAGCACTTAAACCTTCATTAAGACTTGGTTTTGTGAATAAGAGGCCACTTTTTGACTTTGGAAAAAATATCCAAAACTATATAAGTTTGAATATAAATAAAATAATAAGTTTATAAAACCTGTTTTATAAATTTCATTCAAAAGTTAATAAAAAAATTTTCCCCACTTGTGAAAAAATTATTTCTCTTTTTACCTAAAGTTCCTTTAACTTCTCTTCTTTTCCAACTTGGAAATAGCTTAATGAGAAAATTTTGGAAACCAAGTCAATCACCCATGAAAACTTAAAATTTTGAAGGAAATAATACCAATTCCGACAAAAATAAATTTAGTGTTAACAACTGGCTCCAACTAGGGATGCTATCCTCCCTGCAAGGTAGCAAAGAACCCCATAGACCAGGTGCCAAATCCATTGGGCTTCTCTTAATTTTTCTCTAAAATTCTCAACCTGTTTTGAACTGAACCATCAACTGACACCATTTTACAAACAAACCCCACTCTGTCAACCTGTAACCTGTAACTGAATTGCACTTGGAACTGAAACCAAACTGAAAATTGCTGAAAGAAATGCTCGCCATGTCGAGCTTATTCATGCCTACCTATCCTACTTAAGTAAGCACAAATTCCCAATCAAGCAAAATCTGACTTCCAATGAAGCCAATCAAGAAATTTATCCAATAATTCCATTTCTTCCTCACGCTTGATCGAAATTAGAACATAAGAACAAAATAGCAATAGGTTATGATGAAAAATTTGTCCTTTGTTGCAAACATATAACAAACTACTCCATCTGAAAAATTTATCCATGTACTCTGCTATTGGATCATAAAAAACATGACAAATTTCAAAATACTCCATCACCTGTTTGTCATGACAAGGCTGTCCAAAAAGTAACTCCTCTTGCATACTGTCAAACCGATCTTTAAAAGAGCTTTGAAAGAAATTCTCATGATTGTTTTTAAATGATATATCAGAAACTTCATTTAATATTTCTAAATTTACAACTCCATTCTTCTCAAGCACTTCAAGAGGAATATCATTTTGTTCTTCAACAAGATTAAGCAGAAAGATGTCTTTTTGACAAAACGTTTATGGATTAGAAAGATTTAAAGAAACATCCCATTGAGAGTCCTCATCTCCTTCTTTGTGATCCCTTTGTTTATTGCACACTGTTGGTTCTTTCACATACTGAGATTGATGGAATGATTGCTTTTCCTTTTCATTATATATAAGTAGGCTAAAATTTTCTTTAAAACCATCACTAACATAATTTTTAACAAGTTGACCACAATCTTCAGAAAAATCATCAAGAGTAGAACCCTCTTCTTTCACATTACTAAGATGATCATATTCATGCTCATATATTTTTTCCAATTCTAATCCAAGGTTCGATTTCTCTTTAATTGCATTTTCAGAAAATAAATATGTGGAGGGACTGTAAGACTGAAAATTTGCAGAATCGAAATTCTTTATGTAATCACCCACAGAAGCATTAGAACTTAGAGGAAATTGTTGCTGCAAAAAGGAATTTTCTGATTGGGAATAGGAAGCCTCATCTTGAAACAAAACTTCAGAAGTTGAATAATATGAAGAAGGGTTTGATTGACCATCCCAACTTCCTTCTTGGTCACACAAATATTGACAAGACTGCTGCAAATTATCATCTACTTCAGGAAAAGAAATGTAGTTGGTTGAATTAGAGTTTTGGCTCATGTCTTTTTCAGTAGAGGAAGAAATTATTAACTGCTGAGATTTTTCTTGAATGTGAAGACAACTAATTTGTATTTATTTTTTCTGAAATGGGTTCTCATATAAAATTTCTAAAATCTCTTCATCCACTAACTCATCATCATTATATCATTTTTCCAAATCTTCAATGAAACCTTTAACATGCGTACAATAATCTTGAACCACCAACAAGGAGGGATATTGGTTTTTGTAATGCTCATGAAATACTGTATGAAAATCAGTAAGGGAAAACAAAATTTCTGATGGTAACCCTTCATACCATGACCTTTCATCTCCTTCTAAAGTAGCCATGAACATTTTCATTAAAGAATCATCATGCAATTTAACTCCCAGCTTATGTATATGTATATGAAATCTAACCAAATGAAGGGTAGCATCATCATCCTTTTGATCTTTAAACTTTGGAAGACCTGTTTGCCAATCCACTTTAGGTATTCAATTTGGAAAACCAGGAATGTGAGCACGATTCATAGGAGCATACCTTGCAGACAAAGAACTCATTTCAACAAATGAATATACTAAATCAACTCTTCAAACTTCACAATCTTTTGAGAGTGGAGTCGCCATAGGAATTCTAAAAACTGGATTCATCGAAGATGGAGTCGCCAGGTGAAAGATGCACAACCTTGCTGATATCTGACTATTCTTCACCATCAACAGTCAAATCTGAAAGTATGTCGTTTATACCCAAGGAATATTTGAACCTTCGTTCCCTGGCAATGACGCCAATTTGTTATCACTCAGAATGTACCCAGGTTGTGAAATGTAGATCTCGAGGTAACATCAAAAACCACTTTAGAATGTATTTCTGACCTAATACAGTCAGAGAGGGATCTCTCACTATTTACAAAGTTTTTATACTCAAGATATTCAATCAAAGACAATCAGAAGGTCATATTTCTGATGGGACAAATAGGACAAGTTTGTTTTTAAAGACTTGGTAGGACAGTCATGGAGGAGACCATTGGGCAATGGAGTCAACAATCAGATCTAAAACAGGTTGCAGGAGGTAGGGTTTTAAAGGTTTATCAACAGAGGCAAGGTAGGCACTATTTCCTCAGTCTTGATGTATTAGCAGGTTGATTAGTAGACAAAAAGAGACATCCCATCAAACAGAGCACCTAACTAGGGTGAATTCTGCAAGACTTTAGAAGAAAATATTTTGAAAATGCTTGAACAATGGGCCTAGAGCATGCAAGATGAATTATATCCCATAAACACTAATGCTCAAGAATGAAATCAAATACAAAATGGAGTGGGAAATAGGATAAACAGTCACATAAAGAAATTACTTACTGAAGAAAAATATGGCACAGGCATCTCTGCCATGAAAAAGGTTTTACATTCCTCCTTTGCAAATTTCATTAATCTACTGAAAAATTGAAGCCATTACAATGTAGAGCCTCTCCACTCATGAAAATACCCCTTAAAACTATCAATTACATTTTAATTTATATAAGAATAACCTCTACCTAACCTTGAATTCAAAACCTAATTGAATTCTAAAAATAGAAACAGTTACAACAACGTTTCTCCTGCATGTCGCTAATGGTGATAGCTGTGTGAAATATGGGAGAGGTTTTTATAATTGGACATGTTCCCAACAAAACCGATGTCTTCATTTCTCCAAAATCATCTCAAGCTCCTCAAAATCTGCCTTTGAAATCGATGACTCAGATAATAAAATTGTAGATTTCTGGAAAAATGACTTGTGAAGATATTTTAAATTCTCCCAACCTGTGATTAGTGTGTAAAAAATGGAGGTTTTTTATTATAGGCCTGTTAAGAATACAAACCTCTCTCATTTTTGTAAAATTAAATTCCATTTGTCCAAAACAATTCTTTGAATTTGATGGCTGAAATAGTCCTTTGGAAAACATGAAAAATGGCTTGTACAACTGACTTTGTTTCTGCTAAACCATAGAACCTGTGTGAAAATTGAAAAATTCTATTGTGGATAGGTATGTTTTGAAGAAAATCCTCAAAATTAATCTTCATTTGATGTAAATAATTATTTTAATTTGATGACTAGAACAGTCATTTTGAAATCTGAACATTTTCCCTTTGAAGATGACTTCGATTCTCCCAATCAGTAGCACCTGGGTAAATACTGAGAGAGTTTATTGTAGATCATAATGTTATTATTAAAAAAATCTTTCAGTTTTTCAAAATTCTTCTTTTTTTGCTGAAAACAGGTCTTTGAATAAAATGACTAAAACAGTCATTTTCAGAAAAATTATGCTATGTCGCTTCTAAACCTTGAATTGTTTAACTATAATTCATAAACTGTAATTCATAAACAGAGAACATATAGCATCTATCCTTGTAATATCATCTATTGTAAGATAAATCCCACGAATTGATTGATCAAGGTAGCCATATTTGTTAATAGTGCCTCCAAACACTTGAATAATCCCAAGCTTTCGCACACTCTCCACTATAAATTATGTTTGTAAGACTTTAAACATATACCAATACCTTCATGAAGGTTTTCACTGTATATATTTCTACAAAACTTCTGGGCTGATGTTATTTTTGGGCTTCTCTTCTGCATTGTTGAGTGGTGGCTTCCCTTTTCTTGCTCTATTAAAATCAATTTCCAGCTCCTTGATCAGACTCTTTATCTCTGCCATTTTCCCTGTGATTACAAACATGTAAAAGCTGACTTTGGAAATATGGAAGACTATCTCCTTCCTTTCGTGTGCAGCACACAAATGAAATGATTTTTTAAAAACTAAGTCAACTTTACCTTTACATAATGGTCTATTCCGGAGCCTCCACTAAGTTGTTTTTCCCAAACTACTTTTCTCTACGGAATTCACCAAAAGTTACCACATGGAAAGTGGTTTAAATTCCGCTACCACCTTTCCAATTTAACCACCTCACAACTTTACTCTCCAGAAACACTAATACCCATTGATGAGTTTTCACTTTTTACATTAGCCGTTGGATTATTATATGTGCTAGTGGTTTGATTATACCTTAAGAAAGGTAATAGATCTTGTTTAGTGCTTAAACCTTCATTAATACTTGGTTTGGTGAATAAGAGGCCGCTTTTTTACTTTGGAAAAAATATCCAAAACTATATAAGTTTGAATATAAATAAAATAATAAGTTTATAAAAATCGTTTTATAAATTTCATTCAAAAGTTAATAAAACTTTTTTCCCCACTTGTGAAAAAATTATCTCTCTTTTTACCTAAAATTCCTTTAACTTATCTTCTTTGCCAACTTGGAAATAGCTTAATGAGAAAACTTTGGAAACCAACTCAATCACCCATGAAAACTTAAAATTTTGAAGGCAATCAGACCAATTCCGACAAAAATAAATTTAGTGCTAACATGATGCATACGCTAATAATTTCAATGACTTTTATTTCATTTTCATTCTTTTATATTGAAAATACAAAATAATTCTATATTTGCATACTTACTTGCTTATCACATATGCATTTAAGGAGGTATTTGCATTGGGTTGCTTGGCTAAGAGTAGTGTTTAGGCTTTCATATAGGAAGGATTGCATTGGCATTTGAGAAGCATTAGAGGAAATTTCAACTCAAAATGGGCCTTTTAACTTTTATTCAAATTCCATGTCATCATGTGTTAGCCAATGAAATTTCTTTAAATTTGAAATACCGTATAGGTCTTAAACACTTTTTTAATATAAATTTGGGGATAGGTATCATAAAAAGAACTACTTTTTTTGTTTGTATTTTTGACATATCTCCGTGTGTTTTTACTCAAATTTTGATCGGGAGAGCTCGTTGGATGTGGAATTAAATTCCGCATCCAACGAGTACCCACTCGGCATACTTTTGACGGACCCCACTACCCCAAAAACAAGAAATACATAAAAAAATGGAATGATGACATCAACATTTCATTTTTTCAGGTATTTCTTGTTTTTGGGGTAGCGGGGTCCGTCAAAAGTATGCCGAGTGGGTACTCGTTGGATGCGGAATTTAATTCCGCATCCAACGAGCTCTCTAGATCGAAATTTGAGTAAAAACACAGGGAGATATGTCAAAAATACAAACAAAAAAGTAGTTTTTTTCTTTTCTTCCTCCAAAATTAATAAATATTATTTTATTATTTTAACTATTATTTTATTAGTTCATTTTAGGAGGCCCATTTTGAGTTGAAATTTCCTCTAATGGAATGAAATTTTTTGCATTACATGTAGTGGAATACCCCCTTTTTTAATATTTAAACAAAAGTTGCACTTGGAATCATTTTGTAGGTATGCATATTTACTTCATTATTGAGTCACAACCTCACTAGTTTCATGCTCATTACCCTTGAGTAATCACATCCTTAAAATTAATTCTTAAATTATAATTGATTACACATTTTTATTTGATAGAGGTGCACCCAAAAGTTTAGGATTGTAGAGTATTAGAATAGGGTGTCGCGAGTAAATCTTTCCAAGACTATGAAACAAAACAACTAGGTGTTTGTCTAGGGAAGAAGTGAAATTATTGGTATAATTAGTGTTCTCAAGAGGATCCTCTTACATAGGAGTTAAGCACGAGGAAGCACATAAGATTGTGGTGGGGATATCCCCTTTCCACTTTCTTTTGAGAATTGGAGATATTTTGCAGGATCTTATTTGTATTTGGGGGATTTTGAGGTACCTTTGGTGCTTTCAAGATTCAGTATTTGTTACCCTGCCCATATGGTATATCCCACCAACGACTGTCCACCTAAGCATTGGTTATATTGGGGTGACCTTAGTTTAGTTACCTAGGTATCACAGGGGGTGCTTGCAGATTTTATTCTACGAGTGTCCTGGCCAATGCAGTGGGGATTTCTCCCCGACTATGTGAAAATACACCAACCTTAGCTCGTCCATAGCATAAGGAAGAGTTCAACATTAAAAGAAACAAGACAATAAAGACAATTTTTTTGGGGGGTTTTCACATATATATAAACTAACTAATGCAGAAAATAAAATAAACACACCATTCTGAAAATGGGCCACCGTAACCATTCTTGAAAGTGGTTCTGCAACTCCACGGTTTGGGTCTCCAATCTTGTCCACAACTGGTTGTCAAATGGGGGAAATGCATCCAAATGGGTACGAAGAGAACTCAACATACAACGCAGGAAATGGGGTGGAAAAATATGGAAGAGAAAGTATGTGACGTGACTAATGGAAAAATTGAAAAAAGTGATCCAAAAGTGTTTTGGAGAAGTCCTTCACAATGTATTTATAATATGGTCATACGTTTTTTGACCCATGGTATTTTATTATGCATGGTATTTATCTATGGTTTTTTGAACCATTCCATTTTTAGGGTATTTTACCTTTTTTAGGAGAGAGTGGGGATAAATCATAATAAATTCTCATCATCCCTTCATTTATGGGGAGGAATAATGATGTTTTGGACCATTTTTTTGTGAAAATACATTTGTGAAGGTAAAAAATGAAGGAAATATGGCGAGAATATGATGTATGCATATGGTTTAAACCATGGAGATCTAAATGAACACTTTTTAGTGTTAACATATTACCCCCTAATGTGTGAGGGAATTAGCTCATCATATGGCTGATGGACATCATAGGATCATGGGAACATGGTGACAACATTGGAAAGACTGGAGAGGATCGTGGAGAAGTGGAGCTTCCTCGTTCGAACTACGGTGGCTTTTGGTTTTTATTGGTTATAAAAAATGGATGAAATACATATAATGTGTGACATTTATATGGACTAGGCGGGCATACCCATTCTTGTAAAAATGTCAAAAAGAATAAATAATGATGATTAAAGCTCAAAATAATGGGATTCGATCAATACCTATATAATTGGTGACACATAATGGTGGCCTCAATGAGAAGTTGAATACATATAATGATATGAAGAACTGATACATAGAACAATGGAATTCTCATGGAATGCAATATCATCACAATTGATGCTCTATTGGATTTGTAGGTGTACATATCTAGATGGACTCAATGACCGAGAGTTAGAATCTATATGGTACAATATGCAGCACCAAATACTAGATATACATAGAAGCATAATACTGGGGGCTTTCGAACACTGTCACTAATTTATCCCAGAAATCACAAGGGGCATGAGACTGTATGGGTCCCATATTAGACTCACCAATGTGCTAGAGTCAGGTGACAACTAGGGTATTTGACCAAATAATAAATGGACCAATACCATGTATGAATATCAATGGTGAGATGATGTAGCTGTAGTTAAGCATGTGAGACACAACCAACCCTAAAATAACTAATGAATCCTTTCAAGTGGTCCAAGGAACTCATCAATGAGGTGGATGAAACCAGGATACATGGACCTCTAGGTCTATCCTATGGAATAGATGTGCTGACGTCGATAGAAAAATACCTGCAACTAATCAAGGAAATGGCATTTCCTTGAATAGAATCACGAGGGGGATAAACAAAGATGTGGAACAATCTGGGGACTGACACACTGAATGGGGAATGAGGGAAGGGGAGTAAAAGGGACTCAAACTTTCTTTGTTCATAGTATGAAGGTAGGGCTGACCTTGAAGCAAATGAAACTGACTCATGGGAGAGAGATCATAGCTGTAATACATAGAAGATAACTATAAATGGGAAATGCTGAGGGAGGTAACTGGAATAGGAAAATCCAAGGGATCCATGGAAGACTCATCACAGAATACTCTGAACAAATCTGAACCAATGGGGGGAAGCTTCCATAATGTGATATCAGATGTGGTGGAGCCTAAAAACACCATTGGTTCATTCTTCATAGTTTAAGGAGCACGAAGAAGGGATAGAAGTATGCTCAAGATTATACAATCTCATGTATTTTTAGCAAGCCCAAGAAAGTAAATGCTCGATGGTGTTTTCATTTTTATAGATTCTGAAAATAGGAAGAATACTCAATGTGGTCTCTTTTTTGTAAATAGTTTCCTAAGCCTAAAAAGGGATAAACATATACAAAGGAGATATCCCCCAACCTTTGGGGGAAGGGAGACTTATTTACCATTAATAGTCCAATCAGGATGGAAAAGGTTAAACCTATATTGACTGGATGACCGTTCAAATAATTTTATGAGCATGAATGAAACCAACTTTGCTTGGAAATATATTTTTTGATGAGAGGGCTAGAAAAGAGCTAAAAGACAACCCATAATGATATTTTTCGTTAAGTACGCTCCCAATGTCTGAGAAAGCATAAAATGATACAAAGGGAAGCGTTCTCTAGAAGGTGTTAGGGTGATACTTTTATTGTAATATTCTATATAGTCCCAAAAAGGATATAAACGAGTCCACATAGATGCCCTTTCAAATAATTTAATGAGCATGAAAGGAAGCAAGTGTGCTCGACAATATTTTCATTCTTTTAGAATTCATAAAAGAGATTAACAGAAACTTTGTAATGGTCAGTCAATCAAGTAGAAAGTGTTCGATGTATGGAAAGAGGTTATGTTGTGAACATGGTTGATAGGAATAACTGAGGAGCACTGATGGGGCCTCCTTGCGGGATGATGGATGATGGAAAAATAAGGGCAACTATGCAATATGGATGGAACATTCCAATAACTACAAGGTATGATTTACATGGTGGTACACAAATTGAGGTGAATCCAAGAAATGGCCCTAATAAATGAGGGAGGGAGGAAGTCTAGTATAGGTCATCTCTTCACCGAAGATATTTTTTGCATAGTGGCGAAAAATTCCTATCCTCATACAGTATCGTCCATACATGGTAATGGACTACCAAGGAGACCTAGAGATGCCTCAAGCTCTAATATAGGTTTGAGGACTTGAAGGTATGCTAGCAAAGTGGTATCTAGATCATACATGTGATAGATACTGACAACATACTTTGTGCATGTGCAGACGTGGGACCGTACCCTCCAGCGGGGTACCAACGATGCAGGATGAGGGTGGATGTGTGGGAGCCACCCTCTCATATGAAAATGATGCAATGGAGTGCTAAAATGGACTCACTATGGATGGACATGGATCAAATACTAGAGGGGGTCACCGAGTCATGGTAAAAATGATGTAAAACAAAAAGAAAAACTATGAAACAAGTGTACTCATGGTGGGTGAATTTAGGCATAGAACCTCTTGAGGTAGAGCCCATTGTAGGGATTATTCAAGAGGTGTATGTTAGAGTTAAAAAGGATGTACGCCCCCTTTATAAGGCATCAATGGATGACATATGGGACATACCACATGGAATCAAACTTTCATTTCCCTATATTGTCATTGGCTTTGTCGTAGACAAGAACTAGATACTGCTCACTAAAGGTGTGAGGGTTGACATGGGAGTCATAATAGGAATTTGACCGAGTCTTAACCGATTCAATCATTTGGAGAGCAAGATCACGGTCCTCATTAGTTCATTCAAGCATGATTAGGCATTGTTCTAATGGTGAAGTGTCAGGGAGAAATTCAACAACAAGGTGGAGCGACAAAATATGGCATTCAATGGGAAGAATCAATTCCACACCATGGTATAAGTGAAATGGGGTGAACCTGGTGGCGGTTTCAAGGATCTCTCCATCATCACGAAAGTGGTGCTGAGATAGATCAGGTGGATCTTCCATAGTTGATGAGGAGGAAGGAATGATGGAAGTAGATATTGTATAAATGGTGTTGGTAGTATCCGAGGAAGAAGTCAGAGGGTGGATGTCCTCAATGACAGTAATGTCGGACTCATAGGAGTGTTTCCAAAGGTCACATAGGAGTGACCGATACTTATGCAAGTTGGGGAAATGATGAGAATAATGACCATATAGGCCGCAGACTACACAAGGGTGATTAGTTCACAATGAATTATTCTTAACCATTGGTGGATCTAAGAAAGTGACCACTGGGAATCCCCAGTATCCTCTATAGCTTCCATGTGGGTACAAAGGAGAGGTAACTCGAGACAGTTTTATGTCACATGGCCTTGGACATCGTACAAAGCACAAATAGGCTTTGAACATGGTTTTGTTGTGGATTTGGCTGCCTTTACCCTAGCCTTCTTTTGAGGAGGAGGGGCAGGAGTAGAGATAGGAGTAGTCTTTGGTGGAACAGGAGGTGGGTGTGACATCGTCTCAATAGGTTGGATGGGATTCAACACAACTTGGGTGTTTGGGGGTGGAGTAGGTGGTTCAAGGTATCACATATGAATTAAAAATGTAATTAGGTGAATTGAGAGTAGCCATGATAGGTTTTCTCACAATTATAGATGGCAGAAAGAGGAAGGGAATCATGTGGACTGGGAATGAACCCCAATAATTCCCCAAGGATTGTGGTTGAGGTTGCAACTGAGGTTGTGATGAGGTCAGAAAGTTACCTAATGTGATAGTGCATAGATATGATATATCAGTCGACAAAGGTGAAGATGGTAAGGAAAAAAGGTGTTTGTCATACGAGGGTTGACAAACAAGCCCATGACAATTGCAGATAGGGATTTTATGGACACTCTATCAATGGTAGTGTCGATAGTGGGAAGGACATGTTCTAGTTTGGTCAGCCCCTTTAGATCATAGTACGTCAATTGGTCAATGGTCACTATCTTCCCATCATGAGGGAACATCAAGAGTCGAAATACGGTAGAGGCAATGAATCGCATGGCATACATGTACCTACATCCTAGGAGGAGGTTGTTGTTGAGTTGGGTGTTGACAACCTCAATGTCAATCAACATTGTTTTTATATATAACTATAGGGACATTTGTGAGAACACCTTAGGGCTGAGCAAAGAGGACATCATAGGTGCAAAAGGTGATGGAGGGAGGTTGAAGGGTTGGGGATTTGATTTTATACCAAACAAAGGTTGGCATAACATAAGTGGATGGCCCCTCATCAATGATGCATCGATGAATAACCAAATTTTGAGTCGTGACTGGAACTTAGAAGGAGAGGAATGATGGAATTTAGTGTTCTCCTTAATCCAGGTCGAAGGTGATCAACTTAGAATCAGAGAGATCAATGACACCTAATGCGGATAAAAATGCTTTACATTGTGAAGGATAGGTTCTTAACACTTCCAAACAAGACATGGTTGTGGGAGCTAGGCCAAGTCATCAATAATACTATAGTTGGGTCCATCTCTAGCAGTGGTATTGTTCGCGACATGACAAAAAGGTAACGACAGGACTTTGGCAGTCCCGTTCATAGGTGATCTCCGAAAATGAAAAGACATGTCAAGATTGGTGTAGGTATATGTCACATATGGGTCAATACTTTCCATGGTGGAACCATACTGGTTTCATTGAGTTTGGAGGTTGACATCAAACGATGATGTCTTGAGGTGATGGACACCAGGATCTATGAGTTGAGCCACATAAGTGGTTGCGGGAGCTTGTGGGGCCAAGGGATGGGTTTCAACCACTCCTTAGTTTGGAAGGGGGGTTTTGGATCACCATAGGTGGAGGACCCTATGGAGGTGGGTTTGGCTGAGCTGGAGTGCTGCGTTGGGATCACGTTGACTATCGTTTTGGAGTAGATGGTGGGCATGATCCAAGCAAGGAAACTAATGAGTGTAATGGCCATAAGTGTTACAGATGGAAGGCATATGATTATTTCACAACTATGGGTTCTTCCTAGGTCTATAAGGATGCTAGGAATTCTATGTAGGAGCTTTGGCATTGTTATTGTTCGGAGGGTTGGCCTTTTGGCCACCTCTTTGAGGATATTTTTTCTCTGATTTATACCTCTCTTGTACCTTCCATGCCCTTGTTGGTTATTGGGGATAGGTTGGTTAGGGATATTTTTTTGTGTGTAGACCTATCCTATGGGAGAAGGAGGAGTTGGGGCTAGAGCTGGAGTCGGATACACAGGTGGTGTGTAATAAGCAGGAGAAGTTGGTGGGGTTGCAAATCCATCTTTTTGGATAGTACATGAGTGTGCAGAACAAGTCATTCCATGAATGTGAGGGTTCGATGCGGAAGGCATGTAGGAATGGATGGCTCCAAACTGAGTCATTACATGTGAATAGTTAAGGGCATAACCTGGAGGCACATAGGAGGGAGTAGCTCTGGACTAAGTAGTCACGTGTGAAATATCAATGGCGTAACCTGGTTGGGAAACACTATGGGTTTTACCAGGATGGGGTGGAATGATGGGAGATGCTGGATACAAATGAGGATGCTGAGTAATAGAGCCAATAACTCCATCAATAGCATGAGATTCCCCCGACGCATCTCAACGTGAGGTTTCAGTGTGGGAAACATTGGACGTAATAGTATACAAGTAACTGGATTGGGTGTATATCATATCAAACTACTGAGCCTTAAGAATAGCTTCATCTTTGGTTTGTGGGCACTCATATGCAACGTCCTTGAATATGGAGGGGAGTAAGGTCTTGAGGAACCAATTTAGGAATATCTTGCCATCTAACTGGATCTTACACAAGCTACGATGATGACGCCATTCATGGATATGATCCATGATATGGGTAGTTGTGTTATGTTGTCAAAAAGATAATATTTCCACTCTCTCCTCATAAAGGACCGGTAACTAGAAGTATTGAAGGAACATCAAAGATAATGAGGATAATTTAGGGTAGGTATCATGAGGCAGTTTGATATAGCACTTGGTTGTAGCACTAGTGAGTGTGCATTGGAACAACCTCAACTGAATGGAATCATCCACTATGTTGTTATATGAACACAATAGGTGGAATGACATAATTTTATTTTAAGGGTCCTTTCCCACCTTACCCTCAAACTTAGGGATGTCTGATGGAAGCTTGGCAAGCACAGGAGGATATTGTGGGTGGTGACAAATGGGGTCATTGGTTTAGCGTGACAAATCAGGAAGGTTAATACTAACCATAAAAGGTAGGCTAGATCCGATATTAGCTCGAGAAGGACCAGCGATGGTGCAGGTGGTCGTAGGAACGTAGTTCCCATGCATAACTGGGGGTGGATGAGGTTGACTTTCGACAATATAAAAATTCACTGGTATGGTAGGAATAGTCTAAACAAGCATGGAAGGGCCACTACCCCCAGGTATAAATTATGTAATGGTAGTGACCACAGTGGCTAGAATGAGACCACCACTAGTGGGTAGTGAACTAATAGTAGTGAGTGTAGTGAAAAGGGGCCCACTAGGACCATGTTCTGTTGGCCCACTATAAGGGATAACCATGATGATAGGTGGAAGGGATGTAATCCCACTACTAGAAATCCCCCCTTGAAAGGGATCGGGATGTGCACTAGCCACGGGGCTATATGGAGTAGTGAACAAGGTGGGTTCGAGATAATATGAATCTGAATCAGACTCATAGGTTGTATGTGTCTCCGAAGGTGGTGAACGACATCAAAATAAATATGGTGGTGACGGTTCAAGGAACCAAACTGGGGGGTAGGCCCCCTAATCCTATGTGAGTAGCGTAGTGGAGTTATGATGATGCGATGGAGTGTTGTGTAATGAAAGAAAACTCAAGAGTATCAATCATAGTCTCGAAAACCCAACTACAACCAAGTGTGTAGAAGGAGAGCGTATGAAATGGAAATTCATAGGCCAACAACAATATCTAAAACTGAACTGACCCGAGATAAAAATCCAACAAGAAGCAATACCTATAAAATAAAATGACACACTAATTTATGGGATAAGAGTGTAATCAAAATCCAAAATACAAGTTGGAAGCCCCTCACAAATTGTATCCTTAGCAGGGTGATGAAATCCTATTAATACAATACAAAATGGAAGAAATATATAGGCTAAGAGAGTCCAACCACTTAGAAGGACCTCTAGGTAAAAGAGACCTAGAAGAATAGAACTTAGTCTACCTCTTTCATGACATGTCCCTTTGGTTTACTGACACTCAATCCATTTGTCCCTCGACCCCCAATTGGGTGATACGAGAAGGAATGTGAAGGCTTAGCCTTCGATACAATATGGAGTGTGGTATTCAACCTTGAATTCCAGAACCTCTTCGTTTGTGGCTTACTCCTGCTAAGTAGGGGGCCTCCCGAAAAATTGGTTGTAACTGTGTCAACAAGTACAAAAAAAATTTGGTCCCCTAATGGACAAAAACTATGTCTCAAGATGTAAGTGACAAACGGGTGTTGTTTATATGTCTATCCCCAAAGTCCTAACTTAACTATAATATTGTTTTGTCCTCAAGTGAGGTTACAATGTTGGTTGTATTAAGTTATTTTTTAAGGCTTTCTTGGGGTCATGAACCAATATTTTTCACTTATATGTTGTGATATGTGTGCAACTAATGTGTATACAAACCCCAACAATCCACAGTGAAGATGTAGCAATCTCACTACCAGGATGCAAATATAATGCAGATAAAAAATGGTAAATGACAATAAACATGCTGCAAAATAATTTTTTCTTCCAGAAATAAAATGTACTTGAAGTAAATGAGTAGTAAAAGGAACTAATAAAATGGAGGAAACATGCACGGGGTATCAACCATAAAGCTCGACTATAATGGATCACAAACCAAATAAGTGGGATCTCAAAATGTACCAGGGGGCTGCAAAAGATTAGATCTAAACAGAAATAGGTCAGAAAAGGGTTTGACATGGACAGGGGGTCTGACACAGGAATATGAAGCACCAAAACAGACTGAAAAATAATGCAAGTCACACCATTCGACGGAACAGGCATGATCGAGGTTTTACATAATAGGGAAACAATTGCGATATGGGTAGAAAAATAGTTGGCAGAGCCAAGTCACACAAAATTTAGGATTAAGTGTGAGAAGTCGCTCAAAACAAAGTCACGGTAGTGACTGGGGTCGCTCCAAACGCTGAGACATGAGTGATCTAGGATTTCAATCCAAGTCGCTCTTATTTGGGCATAAGGCATGAATTGGGTCACACTTATCGGGAAAAAATGTGCGACTAGGTCATATATTTTTGTTGGCTAGTTGCGACTCGGCCCAAATGAAATTTTAAAAAAAAAAAGAGACTAATGGATAGGGTAGGGGGGCATGAACTGATGCAATATTGGTTCAAATATGCCATGAGGGGGTCATATATTTGATGACTGAGGGAAGAAAGGGAGAAAAAACTAATAGCAAACCTGCAAAAACAAATATATGCAAGGATCAATCTAGTGGAATCGCCAAAACTATAGTGGGGGTTTCTCCCTGGATATGTGCAAATCAACCAACCTTAGCTCATCCAAAGAATAAGAAAGAGTTCAACAAGAAAATAAACAAGACAATTAAAACAAATATTTTTTTGGGTTTTCACAAATATATAAACTAACTAATGCAGAAAATAAAATAAACACACCTTTCTGAAAATGGGCCACCGTAGTTGTCCTTGAAAGTGGTTTCGTTGCTCCACTGTTTGGGTCTCCAATATCGTCCAGAACTGGTTTTCAAATGGGGGGAATGGATCCAAATGGGTATAGAGTGAACTCAATGTAGACCATGATAAATGAGATGGAAAAATATGGAAGGGAAAGTATGTGATGTGATTGATGGAAAAATGATGAAAAGTGATCCAAAAGTGTTTTGAAGAAGTCCTTCACAATATATTTATAGTATGGTCCTAGGGTTTTTTAACCCACGGTAATGACCCATGTTAATTTATCGTCCATGGTATTTGTCTATGGTTTTTTGACCCATTCTTTTTTTAGGGTTTTTAACCCTTTTTGGGAGAGAGTGGAGATAAATCATAATAAATGCTCATCATCCCTTCATTTATGGGAAGGAATAATGATGTTTTGGACCATTTTTGTGGAAATACAATTGTGAAGGTAAAAAATGAAGGAAATATGGTTGGAATATGATGTATGCATATGGTTTAGACCATGGAGAGCTAGGTGAACACTTCTTAGTGTTATTAGCTGGGTATGGGTAGGACAACACAGTCATTATATGCGTTGAATATGGGGGCTACTATAATTGGTTACACACCTTTTCTTGTAGTGTATGTGAGTCTCAATATTCTCCTAGGAGAGACATACCTACTGCATTCGATATCTCACTTATCCTCTCTCTTTTCTTGTTTTCATCTGACCTAGTTGTACTTAGGGGTGTGCTCTTTGTGCGCTAGTAAGATTTAGGGATCGCAGTTCCTTGAATCTATTTATGTTCCTTTAAAATTCAAATTATTTTATGTTCAACATGCCAAATATCACTACTAGTATTCTGTCACCCACTCCAAGTTCTAGTGTGGACCCTGGTATTGGACTAGGGGGCACCACAACCCCTTACTTTGTTCATATATTCAGAAGTGGTCATATTTCACCTTCCACTCCATTTGTGAGAGGATTTTCACTTTCTTCATCTGGTCTTAACAATAGTGCATGTTTCCCTGGGGGTGGTACTAGATACATGCACATTGGGTCTACATATCGCATTCCTTTTTATGTCCCACCATCCACTACATTGTTTCATTCGAATGCTTTTGTCACGACCGATACTACCTATATATTATAGTTTGGACTCTCTACTCAATGTTTGCAACTTTTTTGGACTTATGTCGTTGTGTAGGGTCCATTATTTGTGGACTCTCACTGGGTTTTTATTCATTCACATCTATGGTAGTTTTTATTCATTCACTCATTATTCTAAATTTCCTCCACCAACTGGTTATGCTTCTAGTCTCTATGGATCCTTTGTCAATTCCTCCTATGTCATAGAGTTATCCCAATATGCATTGTGGATATATGATGCCTATGAGTCTTCATCTACCTTATTCTCTTATTCAAACAAGGTCACTATCCTGAGTTGGCCATTCCTCATTTATCTTGTCTCTGCATGTCGACCATTCCTGATACAATCATTACTGGTTCATGCACATCTTATTCCTGTTCTTCCAAATTATCCATCATTGTTGTGTACCTCATGTTGGTTTATGGGGGATTCCTTAATGCCCTCTTGCCAGCAGATTCCATTCCATCGACTTGAGAACATCTATTATGGAATAGGGATATAGATTCCATTGAGTTCCTTGAGACTTGCAGTCATCAATGGAAGGTTCTCTCACCATCGACATATTTTTGAATACATCAATGTCCTATGATTGATGCGTTCTCTCGAGTGTTTGACCTCAACACTTCTATTCATACTTTTTTGTTTGCACATTGTACCTTTTTTCTCATTATCATTATCAGTGGGATATCTCACGTCCGTTAATGGTATACATCAATGACTGGTAATCAGATGGTGGTTCATCATGTTCAATTGCGACACATTTATTTGCGTGATGGGACATGTACTAGTGGTAATTTGTGTGGAAGACCTTCGAGCTTGGTGGCATGCCATACATGATACCTCCTTGATTGTGCCAATATTTATGAGATTTCATCTCTCATGACTAGATTCTAGTGTACCATTTGATGTCTTCATTCAATATGGAGACATTACATCACTGTATATTGTACGTGGCAATGACCACTTATGACATATGTCTATTATTCCAATTCATGACCATTGTACTCTTATGTATCTGTGACTTCTATGTCTTTTCAATCATATGTAGATATAGATCCTTATATTTTACTGACGAGTGGCTATTTTTTCCACCTGGGTCTTCATTACTCCACTTATGGGGCTATGATAATGTATTTCGCTCATCATGTACCCCTATAACCTTACACATTAGGGGGCATCTATTATAGCATGATTTTCCACACCTGATACATCATGTTTGGATGGCCTATCCATGTTCCTATGCAGACTCCTTTTACCCATGTTTGCTCATTATCACCATAATGCTCCAGTGGAACCCCTTAAAAGAAACTTATATATATATATATATACGTGGATCACAAGTCTACAAATCATGTATACACAGCTTGTATATGCTGAAAAAAATATATATTTGGAGTACCCCCCCACTAAGTAACGAAGGAATTGTCTATTGGCCTTCCATATGACGGGAAACGCTTCACTTCGACCCTTCACCTCCTATTGAAGGGATATATATTAAGATACTATGAAGAATTGGAGGGAGTAAGACTTTGAGAGAAAACACACTATAGTGGAATTGTTCCCCATTCTTATGTACTTGAGTTTGCATCCCTTTGTCCGTGAAGCAACCATTAGTGTTGTTTCCCAAGCTTTCCTTGATCTTTGTGAGCTTTCCTTTGTAGTGGAATTGTCTCCCGCACCATTTCATTACACTCACAAACTAAATTTCCTAGAACCTCCCTATAATGTCCAGATGGTAGGATTAGTATCCCCTCCAACTTCTCTTGCATACTACCCACAACCTATGTAACCTACACCTACTCTGGCTCCTACTCCTCCTATTCCTCAAGGACAAGTCTACATTCAGCAGAACCTCCATAACCACCCTACCCCTAATAATAAACAAGGGCAGGGAAGATGATGGAGAGGTAGGAACTGGGGAAACAACCAAAATCAAGGAGGTGGCCAACAACCCAACCCTCCAAATAACAACAGAGTCAATCCCCCTACATAGAACCCCCATCATCCACATCAACCTGGGAAGAACCCTCAGTTGTGAAATAACCATCCATGTACCATTTGTGATACTTATGACCATTATACACATCAGTACCCCCATATGAATCAATTTTTCCACTTGTTACAAATAGATAACCAATTTAACCCCAATGTAGTCGTTATGGCACAACCAAACTCATCACCACAAGGTCCTCATCCCATGGTGTTTTAGAACCCATTGCAAAATCAAGGTATGGTTTCAACCCAACCCTTGGTACCACTTATGTGGGTAAACCCATTGATCTTGTCTTTCATCACCTTATGACATTATCAGCTAATGTCAACTTGTAGACTCGACAAAACCAATATGGTTCCACATGGAAACCATTAATCCCTCCATGAAATATACCTCCACCTCTCTTGATATCTCCTTACATTTGTCGAGGTCCCCCATATACAGGACTACCAAATTCCCTCAGTTCCCTTTGCATCACGCTGTGAACAACCCCACTACTACAACCATTCTTTATTATAGTATCGTCGATGACATGGATCAGTATCCCTCAACCATGTCCTCTTTGGAAGTCCTCAGAACTTGTCCTTTGCAGTGCAAATATTTGTTATCTACTTTAGTTTTCTTCGGCCCTTCTGATTCTAGGTTAATCACTTTTGACTTGGATCAAGCAGAACCTTGGATGCCATGATCTGTATCCTTCTAGGTTCCCATGACTATTCGGAACTTGGTCACTCATCGATGCATCATTGATGAGGGTGTATCCACTTGTGTTATGTCAACCTTTTTTTGAA
This sequence comes from Pseudotsuga menziesii, assembly GCA_001517045.1. Taxonomy (NCBI): domain Eukaryota; kingdom Viridiplantae; phylum Streptophyta; class Pinopsida; order Pinales; family Pinaceae; genus Pseudotsuga; species Pseudotsuga menziesii. The sequence goes on from LPNX010155471.1 coordinate 505,783, forward strand.
GAAACTTGGATCCCCAACCATTAAACCCTCAACCACCTCCCTTCATGCTTATGATGGTCATATTATTCAACCACAAGGCCTTCTCACGAATGTCCCTGTTGAACTAGCCAAAAAAATGGTGTTGATTGACATTGAGGTTTTCAATGCACAACTCAATTACAACCTCCTCCTTGTACATATTTATATGTATGGAGTATGATTCATTGATGTTCCTGCGTGATGGGAATATCGTGACTATTGACCAAGTAACATATTATGATACTAAAGGATCATCCACCCTGGAGCATGTCCTCCTTACTATCGACACCACCATCAACATCATATCCATCCATTCCCTATATTTCATTGGTCCAATCCTATTTAACAATGCGCATTTAATAGACACCTTTTTGTCCCTCCCACCCCCTCCTTCGACAACTACCATATGGGATCTGTGCACTATCACATATGATAACATGTCAACCTCCTCACAACCTCAATCGTATACCCTTGGGAATTATTGGGGTTCAATACCTATACACATGACCCCCTTCCTCTTTCCATATTCTATAATTATGAGTAATCCAGTCATGGCTACTCTCAACCTTCCAAGATTCACTTTGGGTATACTAGTGTGGTACCTTGATCCACCCACCCTTCTCCTGACACCATAGATATTGTTGACACCAGTCCAACCTATTTACATGGTGTCACATCCACCTCCTGGTACATAAATGAATATGTATGCATCTACTCCTTCCCCCCCTCCTCCCATGAAGACTAGGGAGAAGGCATGAAAATACTTGGCATAATCATTTCCACCTCCTACTTATGATTTATGCAATGTCCTCGACCATGCGATACAAAATTTTCCTAATTTTCCAATCCTTCACATCCACATGCACAAAGTATTCTATACTAGAGATGCTCTAGTTTTCAATGTACCAACCATACCTATGGTTAAGAACAAATCACTATGAACCAACCACTTGTGTGTAGTTTCTGGCCTATATGGTCATTACTCCCACCAATTCCAAAACTTTCCCGAGTACTGGGCTCTCCTCAGTTACTTTTGCAAGAACTCCCATGAGTCTGAAATAACCATCCTTGAGGAGATCCACCCACCGACCTCTTCCTTAGACACCAATAATATCATTTATACGATCTCTACTTCTAGTAGTCCTTCCCCCACCTCGTAAGTTGACGATCCCTTCAATCTATCCAAGCATTACTTTCATAATGACAAAGAAATCCTCAAAGATATTTCAAATCCTGAATATCCTTGGGATGATCTGCATCATTGCTCTATTTTCATCCCTGATGAACCTTCCTCATCGTAGGACCAATTCTCTATCGAAGCGAAAGACTTCATACATGGAAGTGTCGATTGGTTTTAAAACCCAATCCCGACACCTGAATCCTTTGAAGAAAGTAACATGGCCAATATCTCACCAACCATTAAATTCGATATCTCAATGAAACTTGAGATAGTTGATTATATTACGCTCGATACTTAATGCTCCCATGAGGAAGTCACTTCCTACAAAACACATTTTCAGGAATTTCATGATATTTTTGGTTAGTCCTATACCAAGATTCTTGGGATTGATCCCTTTATCATTGAACATCGAATCGACACATGGCATGATATTTCCCTTGTTCGCCAAAAGAAATGACCCATTCACCTTTAAAAGGCCCCTACCATCAAATATGATATTGAAAAACTACGTGAAGAAGGATTATATACCCCATTGCGTATACCACTAGGGTTTCCAATCTAGTTCCCATTAATAAAAAACAAGGTACCATTCATGTCGGTATCAACTTCCATAATTTGAATCTAGATTCTTCCAAAGACAACTTCCCCACTCCATTTATTGACCAAATCATAGATGCATGTGTCGGTCATGAAGTATTTTCCTCCATGGATGGTTTTTCTGGATATAACCAAATCTAGATCCGTAAAGAAGATCAATAAAAAAAATATTTACTACCCCCTGGGATTTTTTTTGTATCGTGTCATTTCATTTAGCCTTAAAAATGATGGAACCACTTCTTAGCAATCCATTACCTTTTCATTCCATGATCTCATTGACATTATCCTAGTCTATTTATATGACCTCACAACTTGATCCCAGAAGCGTTCCCAACATTTGATGACTTACATAAACTATTCATGCGATGTCGCAAATACAATGTCCACATGAATCCCCTCAAGTATGTGGCATATGTCCCAATTTGTCTCTTATTAGGATTCATCGTGTCCCAGAAATATATTACCATGGATCCTTTGAAGGTTCAAGCCATCTTGAATCTTTCCCCTCCATGTACTCTGTGCCAAATACAGATCCTTCAAGGAAAGTCCAATTTCCTTTGTCGGATTATTCTGTACTATGCAACAAAAGTCCATGGATTCTTACTCTTTCTTTGTACCAATATTCCTTTTGTATGGGATGAGAAAGCGCAAGCCACTTTCGATGCATTGAAACAAGATTGTATCCTCCTGACTTCAACAAGGATCCTATCCTCTATGTCTTAGCATCTGAAAAATTCCATTGTTGGAATCTTAGTCAAAGAATACGATGCTCATCAAGAGCATCTGATCTATTATGTGAGTTAGAAAATTTATGGACCACCTTTATATTACTCCCACAAAGAAAAAATGGCCCTTGTCATTGTATTTTCATTGCAGAATCCACTTATGTTCTCATGAGTCGAACTCAAGTCGTGTCCTATTCCAACCCCATGCATTATCTCTTGAACTGTCGCCTTATCCAAGGTCGTTTCTCCAAGTGGATTATAGTTCTCCAAGAGTACGACTTGGAATTCGTCACCCCAAAAACACCAAAGCTTTGTCTTTAGCTTCATTGATGGAATAATTCCCATCGTCATCTACCTCACCTCCTATCACAATCAATCTCCTTGATGAATCCATATTTTTTATCTCTATAGAGGAACCATGGTATGGGGGAATCCTTCTTTACTTTGACAGATGGAAATTTGAGCCCCATTTAAGCCACTAAGATCGTCATCGCATATGACACCAAGCTAATCGGTGATGTCTTGTACCGCCGTAGTGTAGACACCATACTGCATCATTTCCTCACCCATGATGAATTTAAAGAAGTCTTGAATGACTATTATAGTGGATCTTGTGGTGGCCACTTCTACATATTGGATACCCCTCAAAATATTCTTTGTACTAGTTATTTCTAGACCACCATATTTGTTTATTATGTTCATGCAATTAAACACTATCGCAATTCTAAACTCTTTTCCCCAAAGGCAAGGACACCTCTTGTGCTGCTACATCATATCGCCACATTTGGTCTGTTCTACAAATGGGAAATTGACTTCATGACCAGTATCCCTCCTTTGTAACATGACCATAAATATATTATTGTGGTTGTTCATTACTTCACTAAGTGAGCCGAATCCATTCCTACTTTCAATTGTAAGTATGATACTGCGACACTCTTCTGTTTTAATCATGTTATCGCTCATTTTAGTGTCCCCCTCCAGCTAGTCTACTACGGTTCTCACTTCAAGGATGTTTTTTGGAAATATCTTTCCACCATATTGAAATTTGATTAGTATTCCTCTGCTTATTACCCTCGGCGCAATGGCCAAGTTTAGATTGTCAACAAGATCCTCAAGAACTTGCCCCAATGAATGGTGGATGAACATAAGATTAATTGGCACCACTTTCTCTTTTTCACCCACTGAGCCTACCAGACACAACAAGATTTGTACCCAAAATATGACAATAAAATCCGAAGGCATCCGAGTAAAAATATTGTGTCGTCATATTTCTCTTTCAAATTACAAAATTTGATTAAATTTTTTAAAATTGATCGAATTACGTGTTGGATTTCTAACGTCCATATTGGAATATTTTCGACGTTTCTATTGTCATATTTTTGATGGCACATTGTCGAATTTTTGACGCCCTATTGTTGGATGTTTAACACCCTATTGACGGATTTTCATCGTCCCCAATTGTGGGATTTTCTTCATATTTCACATCTTTTTTGCAACTATAACTAGGTTCCATGTCGTTGGATATCCGATGATTGCTGAATTTGAAAATATATAAATTGCATAAACATTATGACATGTTTCCTATAGAAGCTATGATTTGCGTAAATTATTGTATTCCTTGATGTGAAGTTTACGAAAATTATATTATTCTTCGACTGACAGTTTGTAGAAATTATTTTATTCTTTGATGGACGGTTTGTGGATATCATTTTATTATTCAATAGATGACTTACGAAAATTATTTTATTCTTCAACAGACGATTTGTGAAAATAGTGATGTGTGGAGATTTATTTTTTAAGATCGTTGATAGTCTTCATTCAACTTTTTTGTGACAAAATGTCAAATAGCAATATTGATGAACAAAATCGACAATTGCTTGCTAGATTGTGGGATGGAGTGAAATAAAATGGGTGATGGGAAATGGACACGTTGTAAAGAACATCTATAAAAAATTGTAAAGAACATGGACACGCTGAGGGGGGGAATGAATATCATTCATTTATAAGTTTTACATTATAGTTTTTATATTTTTTGCTTTGGTAAATGTATGTATTATTTTAATATTTCTTATAATAACTTATATCTATTGATGTATTCATGTAATTATAAAGGAAAGACATCCTACGGAATATCATCCATAAGAAGTTATTTCAGAGCAAGTACTAGAGGAACATGGAGCTATGAATAATGGAGAACAAGTTAATGATGTTATTGAAGAAGATGATCATACTAATAATGTAGTTGAAGATGATGGTACAAATACATTGATTCTTAATTCATTTAATGTTAGAATGGATGATGATGATGATGATGACGATGATCATGAAAATATTGAATTTGATGATTTTCACAATTTACCTCTTCCTGAGAAGGCATGCGAACCCCTTTATGAAGGCTCCAACACAAATCTTCTCTCTGCTATATTCTTGATAATGAACTTGAAGGTTATGAATGGCCTTTCAAACATATCAGTCACATGGATGTTGAGGTATGTAAACTAATCCATCACATATATATATATATGATCGTGATAAAGGTTATCCGTGTTCCTCTAATAATTGTATTGTTAATTCATAAGTCAAATTAATATGGATGAAATGTGTTTCATTAATATTATTTATATATTATATTAACTAGATTTTTATTTTAATTTGTTGTATCTTGATAGCTGAATTTTTGTTACCACCATCAAATATTTTACCTTGCACATATCAATATTCATTTCCATCATGAAAGAAATTGGAATGCATTATGAAGCAATTCATGCATGCCCGGATGACCATGTTATATATTATAATCAACATGAATTTGCAAGAGAATGTCTAGAATGTCATATCAGTAGATATTGAATCGATCAAGTAAAACAAAAGGTGTCTCGTGAGGTTCTTCGTTATATTCCCATTATTCCATGTTTGCAACTACTATTCAGGTGAAAAAACATAGCACAATTTATGGATTACAATGCAAAGAATAGAAGTCAAGATGACATTATTCAAATGTCTGCAGATGGTTCTACATTTAGGGATATGGAGGAAAAATTGCCTCACTTTAAATAAGAAACTCATAATATTAGGATTTATTTGGCAGCAGATGTTTTCAATCCATTTGCAAAGATAATATACATTTACACGGTGTGGCCTATTTTTGTTATCAACAATAACATTCCTCCATGGTTTTCAATAAATAGGGATCGCATAATGTTGTCGATGATTATTCCAGGTATATTGTGTCTACAGTTTTTTGTTTTTTATTTTGAATGTAGCATTGGCATCTCATTTGTTGTATTTTGGTTCCTAATGTCATATATATTTTTTATTTTTCTCTTGTGCATGGTTTATATATCTAAATGTTACTCATAATTATATATTTTATATGTTCAAATCAATCATGTAAGTACCAAGTTAAAGATATCAATGTATGTGTTGAAAATCTTATAGACAAGCTACTAAAGTTATGGAATGGCATCACTATGTATGACATATCTATACCAATACTATAAATGCACTTTCAATTCCATGCAATGCTTTTATGTACAATACATGATGCCCCAGGGTTAACCCATTTTTGTGGTTTTTATTTATAAGTTCCACTTTAATTGCATTTAATTTTATGAACTAGTTAATATAGTACTATGCACATATGTTTTGTTTTAAATATTCCATTCATTTTATATATAATTATAATTGAAATAGATATTCCATCTCTTTATGTAAGTATATAGACAAAGGGAAAATTTTCATTTCTAATTTGTGGTCCTTAGTGTTGGAGTCATTTACCCAACCTGCACACTTATTTGGCCAATTTTGGCCTATTTACCCACTATTTTAAGTTTAATTGACTTACTTGGAATCAAATGAGAACACTATGACATAATCATGAGCACACCCATTCCCTCCTTCATTCAAGGAGGCCAACTAAGCCTTCTCCTTCATTTGGGGACGCTAACTAGGCTTCCTCCTTCAAACAGGGAGCAATTATGGGTTGATCTAAGTGTCATAAGTGCACCTAATTGATAACTGATTGTTGTTTCACCTAAAAATTAGTTAATATGAGTTGTAAAGTGCCTCCATCTATTATTTTTATATTTTTGGTTAATATTTATGAGCTGGAGACAACTAGGGTGCCTCCAACCACTTCTGATGACAAGTGGCACTTCAATTAACTCCATTGGAGATACTTGGAGTTAGGGATGCACTGCCACCTTGAATTGGACATGCAGTGACATGTGTTGAGTCACATTCAGTTATACTCAGTCATATATTACACTCCAATTCAATTAGGACTTGGTTCGACAGTCAGTTATTGATCAGTTTAGTGGTTAACTAAGTGTGTTGAGTGTGTCTAACATTCAGTTAAGCTACACTCATCCATGTAATTTGAATGACCTCCTTGAGTATTAAAATTATATTGGTATTCATGCATTCTGCATGAGACTGTATTGTATTATTCACTCCATTATTGATTATACAGTACTACAACCTCCTATTGCATCACTTTCATGTGTAATTTGTTACTTGAATCGCTTGTGAGTTTATACTTTGTCCAAGATTGCTGTGACAGAATTGATATGGTATCAAAGCTTTCCATGGGGCAAATCCATTTTCTTCAAAAACATGGTTTTTAACAGATCTTGCATGCAAAATTGAGCAAAGGCTCAAATTCCAGCACTGCATAAGAAGCAGAAGGTTTACCACTTAATACCCCAAGTTAAGGAATTGTTGATCAAGATTTCTTGATCAATTATGTTGGGTGTGATAAAAACCTGAAATGTGCAGGTTGTTTGACCTTATGATTACTTTATTTTGTTGATCGCAGGTTTTTACAGGTTTTTTGCATTCGCTATAGTAGCTAAATGGCTCATTCTCTAGATATGCTCACCTCTTTCAACTACCATCAATGGAAGGAATACATGGAGATTCAGCTCCATTCAAGAGGGCTCTACTGGGTCACCATGAACACATAATTAGAGCCTAATGCCACTGTATAGAAGATAAAATATCGGAATAAAATGGATGAGGCCTATGGATTTATCTGTTTGTCCATATCTAAGGATCTTGTTTTCCACATCTCGGGATTGAAGACTCCGGAGGTGATTTGGGACCATCTCGCTACCTTGTTTTATAAGCAAGATGAGCTTCAGATCTATTAGCTTGAGATCAAATTGATATCCCTGAATCCAAGCAGTTTCAAATCCATGAATGAATTTTTCACAAAATTCAAGCATCTAGTCCTCCAGCTAAAGCAATGGAAGGTGGAGAAGGAAGATGACCAGCTCATCTTAGTTATCCTCTCCAAATTGGGTCTAGACAATTTTGTCTTTGTTTCATCATTCCACATGGGGAAGCTCACTACCCCAAAATGGAAACGTCTTTCTCTTGATGCCTTCATCAAGACCCTTACAAATGAGCATGATAAGCTTGTTCAGATGGGGATCCTCAGATCCTCAAAAGATCAATCTTTGTTTTCTTTGGGGCCAAAGGATTCAAAAGGAAAAGGAAATCAGACAAATCCAAAGGAAAAATTAGACACTCCAAATCCTAAAGAAAAGAACCAGCAAGAGGATCCTTCCGGCTCTAATAAACACAAGAACAAAGGACATCAAGGCAAGGATAAAGTCGAGTGTTCTTACTGTAGGAAGGGCTTCCACCTTGAGCATGCCTACATAAAAAATAAAATTGATGAGATAACCTCTGTCCTATATAGAAACAACATCAATCTCTGTGAGAATATTCGAAGGAGAGATAATCAAGATCGGGATCCACAGCAAGAAAGAGGTCATGATCTCATGGCAAGCACCTCAAAGCCCAGAACTATGCTCATAGACTCTGGAGCTTCGAATCACATGATGAAAAGCATAGATTATTTTTCCCCCTTGGACACCGACAAGAGCATCCCCATCCACATGGTAGATGATTCCACCATCATATCGAAAGGACAAGGTACAATAAATCTTAAACATGGCTCCTTTTTCAATGTTCTGTATGTACCCTCTCTTGCCTCCAACCTCTTGAGTGTCTATCAAATGACTCATACTAGAGTTCCCAAGATAGTAAAATTCAGCCCTGATGATGTGGAATTCAATGAGATTTCATCTGGGAAACTTGTTGCAAAAGGCTTTGCAAACCATCATGCAAAAGCCTATGAGTTTTCCCATTTTCTGGCGGATGCAAAGCCCACCGATTTTATGACTCATGGAAATGAGGTCAATAGAATCTAGCATGAGAGTTTTGGTCATTTAAATTTTAAATACTTACAGAAATTATAGAAAAATTCCATGGTTGAAGGCCTCCCAACAATCAGAACTACCAAAGGAATTTGCAAGGGTTATGTTGTAGGCAAACACCCTAAGCATAAGTTTGATCGGGGGAAGGCTTGTCGTGCATAAATTATATTGGGAATGCTGCATTTTGATATCAGTGGACCAATTCCCATCACATAAATGAATGGATATTGGTATGTTCTCACCTTCATAGATGATTTTTCTAGATACACATGGGTGTTTTTCATCAAGAAAAAGTCAGAAGTTTTAGAAAATTTTATAGAATTGAAAGCACTGGTTGAGAATGCCTCTAGGAAAAAGATCAAATCCATGAGATCTGATAATGGAGGGGAATATATCAGTACTGAGTTTCTGAATATATGTTCCTACAGTGGGATCAAGATCCAACATTTTGTTCCCTACACCACTAATCAAAATGGTGTAGCGGAAAGGAAAAACCGCTCTCTAAAGGAGATGACCATATGCATGCTAGAAGCAAAGGGATTGGCTCCAAATTTGTGGCCTGAATCCATGAATTTTGCAGAAAATATTCAAAATAGATTATTTAACTCCTCTGTGAATGGAAATACACCCTTTGAATCCTATTTTGGACACAAGTCAGATGAGTCACATTTTAGGGTGTTTGGGTCCACGGCATGGGCCCGGATTCCGTCTGACAAAAGGAAATATTTGCAACCGCAAAGTGTTGAATGTCTGTTTATTGGATATACAGAAGAATCCAAGGGATTCAATATTCTGAATATCATAACAAATTAGATATTCATCGAAACAAGTGTTAATTTTGATGAGCCTCTCCAAGAGGTAGAGCTAGTTGAAGAAAATTCTGACGATTTTTCTGCCTGTTCTGCTGACAATTTGGGTGACAAAAATGGGGGTGAAAACTATGATTTTGAAGAAATGATATATGATATCAGTGAGAAAGAAATATTATATTCTGAATCATATTCTAAATTGCAAACAAATCTCCCAACTTGGTCCAATAAAACACTTTCTTACTCCGGGGAAAACATCAGAAATCTTGTTGATCCGAGAAGAACCCGGTCGAATTTCAAAGAGAAGGTATTGTGCTCTCTTTCCATGGTGATTTAATGTATGAAAACTGTTAGTATTTAATTATATATTAATATCCAAATTCTTACTACCATGCTCGGAAAGATCTGAGATGGAAATCTTCCATGCACGAAGAGTTTAACTCTCTTCGGAAAAATGCTACTTGGGAGCTAGTTTCCCTTCCACTTGGAAGGAAATTAGTTCAATGCAAGTGGGTGTTTCAGAAAAAGGTTTTTGATGATGGAACAAACTTAAATAATAAGGCAAGGCTGGTTGCAAAAGTGTTATCCTAGGTCCAAGGGGTGGACTACCATGAGACCTTTGCACCAGTGGCAAAGATGGACTCCATCTGCCTAGTTTTGGCAATTTCTGCATCTAAGCACTGGGAGGTGCAACATATGGATGTTAAGAGTGATTTTATACATGGAGATATACATGAATCATCTAGAGGGATACATTTTATATCCTACTTTGATTTGTAAATTGCAGAAGTCTTTATACGGGTCGAAACATGCCCCAAGATCATGGTATGCCAAGATGGATGCCTTTCTGCTTTCACAAAACTTCCAAAGGTGTAAGTATGATCCGAATGTTTATCTACAGAAGTATGATCATCATTTACTTATCATTGTTTTATATTTTTATGATATATTTATTACTGGTAGCACACTTGCTTTCATTTCATTCATAAAAACTACCCTCCATGATGCATTTGAGATGAGCGATTTGGGCTTACTGAAACAATTTTTGGGGCTTGAAATTGCACAAAATTTTGATGGGATAGTGGTAAATAAGTCTAAATAAATTTCATACCTATTAGTGAAGTTTAACATGGCTGAATCTAAGTCTGATCCATTCCCTTTCCTCTCAGGAGTCATCCTTGAAGAGGAAAAAAACACTCCACCCATGGATTGCACTATCTACCACCAGTTGATTGCTAGCTTACTTTACTTGACTCATTCACAGCCTGATATATGTTATGTTGTGAATATTGTATCAAGATGCATGCATCATCCTCATGACTTGAATTGGAATGCATCCAAGAGGATCCTTCAGTATATTCAGGGCACAAGATCCTACGAAATCCACTATGCTGCAGATTCAGAGATAGATTTGGTTGGATATACAGATTCAGATTGGGAAAGATATTATACTGATTGGAAATCCACTTACAATTTTGTATTTATGTTTTGTGGTGGCCCCATTTTCTGGTCTAGAAAAAATCAAGCCATCATTTCATTTTCTTCAACAGAAGCAGAGTACAGGGGAGCAGTGAATGCTTGCATCCAAGCCAGTTGGTTGCAAGGCATTCTTTCAGAGTTTGAGATTGATAGTAATTTATCCACGGTCATATTTTGTGACAATAAAAGTACTATTAATATCTCCATAGATCCAGTTTCTAGGAAGAGGACCAAGCACACAGAGATTCACATGCACTACATCAAGGAGATGGTGCATGATAGGACCATAGTTATGCAATACTTCCCTACAAATGAGCAGATTGCAGATATCCTCACCAAGATATTTTTGGAGAAAAAGTTCACTTACCTCCGTTCATTGTTGGGGGTGAGTTCATCAGGGTAATCAAATGTTTTTCTTTAGTGTTCAGCTTGAGGGGGGGTTTTGTTTCCCAATGGGTGTTCCCTCTTTCCTCACTTAGATTTATTTTGAGCATTGTTAGAGTTGCATTTTTGTATAGGGTGACCTATGGCCATTGTTCCTAGGACCATACAATTTCATGCATTTTATTTTTACTCCTCTTGAGTATAGCTTAAGGGGGGGTGTTGGAGTCATTTACCCAACATGCACACTTATTTTGTCATTTTTGGACTATTACCCACTATCTTAATTTTAATTGACTTACTTGGCATCAGATGAGCACACTATAAAATTAGCATGAGCAAACCCATGCCCTCCTTGATTCAAGGAGGCCAACTAATCATTCTTCTTCATTTGGGGAGGATAACTGGGAATTCATCATTCAAGCAAGAATCAATTTTGGGTTGATCTTACTGTCATAAGTGCACCTAATTGCTAAATTATTGTTGTTTCACCTAACAATCAGTTAAGATGAGTTGTAAAGGCACCTCCATCTATTATTTTCCTATTTTTGGTTAATATTTATGAACTGGAGACAACTAAGGCACCTCCAACCACTTCTGATGACAAGTGGCACTTCAGTTAACTCCATCGAAGCTACTTGGAGTTAGGGATGCACTACCACCTTGAGTTGGACATATAGTGACATGTGTTGAGTCACATTTAGTTAGACTCAGTCATCTATTGCACTTAGATTCAGTTAGGACTTGGTGTTCTAGCTAGTTATTAATCAGTTTAGTGGTTAACTAAGTGTGTTGAGTGTGTCTGACATTCAGTTAAGCTACACTCATCCATTCAATTAAAATGACCTCCTTGAATATTTGAATTAGCTTGGTATTCATGCATTCTGCATGAGACTGTATTGTATTATTCACTCCATTATTGTTTATACAGAATTGCAACCTCCTATTGCAGTACCATTGCATCATTTTCATGTGTAATTTGTTAATTGAATCACTTGTGATTTTATACTTTGTCTAAGATTGTTGTGACATAATTAATACTAAGATCAAATCTTGTCACTCAAAAAGCTTAAGAAAGGAGGTGTTTGATGAGTATATGCACTTACTCTCTAAGATTCGCAGGTATCGGACAACCAAAAAAAATCTATTCAATGGGAAGTAAGATACTGCATTAAAACCACATAGAATGACACCTCACCTATGGAAGTTGAAATATAATAGAAATCATCAAGTTGGTACATATGAATCATCGTATATGAAATGTTATATATATTTTTTTATTGTGTTTTGTTTACTATAATTGACATTGATGTCTTAAATTTATTTATAAACTGCGATTCATGATCTCCATTGTGATCATGAAGGAATTAATGAGCTTCCACGAGGAATGAAAAGTTATCCTAAACAATTCAGTAGGTTTCCCTACTATGAGCACCTACAAATTGCTCATATGTTTGATACAATGCATATCATAAAGAATGTGACTGAAACATTATGGTGAATATTGGATATAAGGATCAACAAAGAAAAAAATTCCAAAATTTGCAAAGACATTCAAGAAAGAAACCGTGCAAAGAAAAACGTCATTCAATTTCATAGCAAAGGAGACCAAATTAATATAAACTCAATTCCATGGATTTTAACAGAGCAACAAAGTAATGTTGTAAAATAAGTCATGCGAAATATTTAATTTCTCACTAGATTTTGTGAGAACATGAAGAATATCATAACAAAGCAAGGTGTTTTGTCGAGGTGAAAACGCATGATTGGCATGTCTTCATGAAGGTAATTATTATGGTATGCATATAAATATTGTTTTTTTATTCCAGTGCATATTGTTGTTATTTTTTTGTGTACTCTTTGTTTAAAAAATGATGTGGTGTGTATATTGTTACAATATATTCTACCTTTCTCTCTCCCGGACAACTTTGACAACAATGTCAAACAAGTTATATATAATCTTGGGAAATACATGAGGTAAGCAACGATTTATTTCATGTGCTTAGTGTTTGTTTAATTCATCATAGAACTTATATTTTTTTTTTTGCACTAATTGATGTTATGTAATATAATATTTTTTTTGTTAAATATGGTTATTGGTTTGTGTCACTTGTAGATAGTTGTCATTTAAACAAATCCATAAAGAAGATATATAGTATTGGAGGAGAGAAATTCCTCGTCTCATGTGTGAAATGCAGAAGCATCTAACTTCGGCATTTTTCAATGCACAGGAACACTACCTCATACACCAAGTTGAGAAGATTGAATTATGTGGACTTGTGCAATCAAGATCCATGTGGATGGTTGAGAGGAACTTAAAATTTATGAAGGGTTTGGTTAGACAACGAGCATGTACTAAGGATTCTATGATGCAGGGATATACAGTATACCAAAACATGTTGTATATTAGTGAATATCTTCCTAATTTAGCATCAAAGCTCAATTTATGTTGTATTTTTTATCCAGACTCCAATAACAATTTTCATTAGAGGAATTTTGGGGTCTAAAATGGGTCTCCTAAGGAAAATAATAAAATAATAGTTAAAATAATAAAATAATATTGATCAATTTTGGAGGAAGAAAGAAAAAAACTATTTTTTGTGTTCGTATTTTTGACATATCTCCCTGTGTTTTTACTCAAATTTCAATCAGGAGAGCTTGTTGGATGTGGAATTTGATTCTGTTCCGCATCCAACGAGCTCTCCCGATCAAAATTTGAGTAAAAACACAATGAGATATGTCGAAAATACGAGCAAAAAAAGTAGTTTTTTTAATGACAAATATATCAATTCAACCATTATGGTTGACTTATTTTATTGAAATTCTATTGGTTCTTGAATTCCAACTCACAAAAACTTATTTTGGCATGTTTTCTTATAAGGCCCATTTCAGACCCCAAATTTCCTCTAATGGAAGGGGAGTACCTAAAGGGGAAAGGTAGATCGAGTAAGGTGAAAGGTTGTCACATGCCCCAATTTTGCAAAAAAAAAATTACATTATTTGAGGAACATTATGTTAAATTTTATGCTAAGTTGTAATTGATGACCCAATGAGGTCTAGAATATTTAATGTAAATTAAGAATATTTTTTTTATAAATAAATAAATGAGGAGACAACAGCTTAGGAGAGCTGTTAAAAGAGTGTTTACTGGTCAAATTGGTGGAGGAGATTGGGTGGAGAGCAAACTGACATGTGCTAGCATACTCAAACCACTTCCAACTGTTGCAGGTGGCAACCTCCCTATATTTGTGGTCATGATTCCCAAAGAAAGAGGAATCAGAGCAGGTGGCTCAATTAATGAAAACTAACCCAGAAAACCTAGGCATCTCTATAAAATTTCCCATTGAAGAGAGCTAAGGCTGCTCATTCTAGAGAAGTGATCATTCAGGGTGAATGTATTTACTTCAGATAAATTCAATGGAGGGGAAACTAGAAATTGTTTAAGGGGATAACTGCTAAGATTGATCTAGTTGCAAATTTTAAGCTAAAGATCATACTGCTGAGAGCAGATTGTTTTACTAAGGTATTGAACTAGTCAAGTGACAGAGGGTTCTACAGTTGCATTTTCCACCCAGTTCTCAGCCAAGAAGACCAGGAATAGGCTCGAGGGTCCTGAGGAAGCGTTGTTTGAGCGCTCTCCAGGAGATTGGTAGCGAGGAACGACCTCCTCAAGATGTTGTCGTCTTGTCCTCAATAGGTTCTATGTTATTTTATTTTACTGTCTTAGTTAAATAAATCTTAGTTTATTTGCTACATGAATGTTAAAAGTTCAGAGTTTGTGAAATGTTAGATTTAGTATTCTTATTAGATTGTTTATAGAAATGAAAATGGTTTAGGGAAATAATGAAATAGAAAGAAATTAAATTTTCTAATCTGTGTTTTTCCACACCTGGAAACCAGGTCGTACTCTAGCACAGTTAGAATACTTTAAATAAACGAAATAATCCTGAAGAGAATGAAAATAGTAGATATGATTTTGTATCTGTAGGTAAACAAAGTAAATTTTATTTCAATGTTTAAAATGAAATGAAAAAGTAGTGTTATGGTTTGTTTATATTTACTGTTTTACACAGTCTAACTAAATGAAAATGCACGTAAAATAAATAGTAAATTACACTAGTATTACATTAATAGTATACTAATAGGAAACAAAATTTTATAGGAGATAATAACTATTATTTGAGAAAGTATACAAACAATTTAATAACTAAACAAGTTTCTTTTTAGATATTAACTTAATCTTAACTAATACTTAATAAAAACCAAATTAGGGTTTCATTTATAAACCCTTCATTTATGTAAAATAAACAAAGTTCTAGAGTTAACATTATTTTCTCTACAGAGCTCCAAATAGTTATAATTTACAAAGTAGTAAATAAAAATGAATGTAGATAAAAATAATAAACGAAATAAACTAATAATTACATATATAGGTGCTTTTTTTTTAACAAATAGGTTTATAACCTGTGAAAAACCTAAGGGTCGAAACCCATTCGACTAATCTATTCAAATACAAATTAACCTGTAATAAGTTACAACCAATTACATTGTTAACTGTGAAACAAATTTAACAAGAAGGCTACAATCTATGCTTTAGACCGACCATAGTATTTTCCTGAAAGTAAAATATATTTTATAAATCTTTAAAACAGTAAAATAAACACATTATTTACAGGCTAACGAAACCAGAGTTCACATCTAAGAGTAAAACGAGACAGATCTCAAATGAAAACTCAAAGCTTAACGAATCCTTTCTTTATAAAAACTAACTGTATTACATTATTGAGCAGCAAAGCTAAAGCTTAGCCAAAAACCAAATAAATATCATGGCTCAAGAGCCAGTATTACCCAGTGTAACAGCAAGGGCTTTTAAGTAAAACTAGAGTAACAACATTCTAAAATATTTTAACCAACGAAGAAACCGAAACTAGGCTTCCAAGCACTGTAATTTTCCTTCCAACAACCCTCATCGTAAGTAGGGAAAACCCACATCAAAACCAGGGCTTACCGGTTGGAGGCCACAAGTTCACTGAAGCTGGAAAAATGTATTTCTTTTCCACTGAAGATTAGAGTCGTCGCAGGTTCCTGCAAAGAGCACAATTATGAGCTTTATAAAAAGACTCGACTCACAATTAAACCCTAACTACAATATTAACTTAACAAAATAAATTTCATAACAAATAATTGAATTTGTTTTTACCTGCGAGTAAGAAGATAAATCAAGCAGTGAAGGAGCTGTCACCAGCTTAAGCGAAAAAAAAAGAGGAGTATTGAAACCCCTACGTCGACCCTGGAATGGAGGCAGTTTAAAACCAACTTAAACTCCACAAAGCCATGCTGAGGAACAATAAAACAGAGTTCAAAATCCTGTATATGCCTTGAGCCAAACATTTAAGCAAAAACCACTCACACAGTAAAGTTTACACCCAAGAAATTTCGAGACCATAAGACGGGGTATCGAGACCACATAGTATCAAACACAAGCTACGAAGCAAGCAAAGTGAAGGAACAACCTCTCATGGCCGCTAGGAAAACTACACAGAGTAGCCCACAGGCTGACAAAACCCTCGGAGTCAAATGACAAAGGAATAGGGTTTCCTTTCCTTTTAAGTCGCCAATGCATGGAGGAGAGTAGACCACATGCCACCCAAATAATTTAACCATGCAAGGGTCTTATCTAAAGTCAACCCTATGCTATCAAATATCAACTTATCATTGCCATGATAAGAAACAAAACTATGCAATCGACTATAGAATAATTACCTATTTACTTTGAAACAAAAAACTATATCATATGCAAATCGATGGTATTAGGGCTAGTTATAATTGCTAACAATGAATCTATGTCATTGATTATAGAGTAAAGGTGCTTAAACCTTTCCATTAAAACAATTATGAGTTTTGACCATAGTATAAACATTTACAAATAATGATTTTCATGCTTACCTTGCTAATGACAGTTTTGATGGTTCTTATCATTGTTTACAATGTCAATTTACATGATTATTTGTGCTTGATTAAGCTAGTATAATATAGGAACTTCTTTAATAAAATTTCTGCTTTGATGTCGATATTAGGATAGAAGTTTTTATGTAGTAAATTCTACCATAATAGTTATTACAAATTACAAGTCATTATAGTGTGGTAACATTACAATAGTAATCTTACTATTGTTTAAACCATGCACTAGATTTAGTAAACTATAGGAATAACACTGATAATGTATTTACCTTTGGTTTCGACTTTATAGAAATGGTGGTTAGGTAGTATTCCACCTTAAGATAATGTATCTAGTTTCAAAGAACCAAACTTATAATATATCATTGAAATTACCAAGTAGTAAGGCTACCTAAGGATATAAGTAACAATTATTTTGGTACATTATAAAAATGATGTGGTATTGTATATTGTTATAATAATACTTGCAGTAAGGCAATAAATTTGGAATCAAAGTTTATAACTTGATGTTTAGCAACACAAAAGGATTAGCACAATTACATACAAACAACAGGTTAATAATTTTCATGGCTAGTAAATAAGAGACAAAGTAGAAATATGTAATCTATTGGTAATCCTTACCTTTGAGAATTATAGGAGTACATTCATGCATAAAAGACAGTACATTTGAGCATGATATAATAAAAGTAATTGAATGTCAAAGAACTTGAGCTCTAATCTCACAATAAGGATCTATTTGTTTAAATCAGTATGTTAAGGATAACAATCTTTATGGCTAAAATTTGAATACTTTCTTAGAACAAAAACTATGGAAGAAAATTACTTTACCTCATCAGAGGCTTGCTTATAAATAATCATTTTATTTACTAGCATATTAACATGCAATAGAAATACTTCTCGCTATCTTACAAATTAAACTCCTACTTGATCATTCATTACCTGTTGAACTTGTAAGAACCAGTAGTCCATCTACATTAGCATAATGCTAAGTAAGCCCTGAGTTTTCAAAGATATTTTTTCACCTACTTGCCAAAAATAAAATTATTAGTATAGCTAAAAGCAATCTAGACGCAAGTCATTCTTATATAACTTATGAAAATTAAATTTGTATTAGTTATTGTAGTTTGAAACTAACTAATACCAATTGTTAAACAGTTTCTTTCTTTGCTAACCGCTAGCAGCTAGTGAACTGCGTATTCAGAAATTTTATGTTACCTTAAAAAAAATTAAATTTTTATGAAATTTTTGGGGTTTTTACAAAGGTAATTATTAGCTAGTGGATATTAATTAATATAATACATTTCACTGTTTATTTTTATGTATATATGTCATACATATTCTATTTTTATATTCAATATATTGCATCAATTAAAAGTGTATACTTTGTTAAGATAGTTTACATTTGTATTTAATTTTAATTTTTATTGTCATCAAGCAGTTGGTCAAGAGTGGAATGTAATTCATTTATGCATCACAAATAATATTAATTGGATGAAGGTATGGATTGAACTATGTGAACAATATGGTCATGGAATATCGTGGGAAGGTGTGGCTTCATTAGTTAAAGAATCACATCGCAATGGAGATACCAATCTTACACAAAGGGAAATTGATTTAGCATATAAATTAAAAGACAAGAAGGAAAGAATATTAATCAACCACACTACATTGTTTTGCAAATTACATATTGATGTACACATTGATGTTTTCCCTGTAAGGCATAAACATGCACTTAATCATAAATATTGGATCATTATGTAATATTTTCATGTATGGATTGTTGTAGGTAAAACACCATAAGACTATGTGGTGCAATGGTTATAGATATCGCATCCAATAGTTGGATGAAATGAAGAAAACATGAGATTGTGGGATATCTTTAGTCTTTGAGGTGGCCAATGTTTCCTCTAGAAGTGACAGACATCTAGAACTCTTAGAAAATCGATACTATGGGTTTATGGAAGATATTCTTCACTGTGAATTTAACTACTTCAAGGTAGTTCTATTTTTTGTCAAGTGCTAATGGTTACGATTGCGTATATGTGATCCTAATAAAACTATTATTGAACATGATAATGTATTTAACATGGTAAATACAAGGTTTTTTTAGCCAGGAATGGATCCCTATGTTCTTCAAATCCAATGTGAACATGAATTTTACTATGAGGTTCTAGGTAGCGCAGTTTGATCATTTGTTGTGAGACACAATCCAAGGGGAAGGTCGGTAAAGTATAACCTAGAGGAAGGTAATGAAGAGGGTCTCAGAGAAGAAGGCAATGTTGAACATCATAATCAAAATGAGTTAGATGATCATGTTCCAGAAGAAGATTTTGAAGAATTAGTTGAATCATATGATGTAGGAGACAATGTCCATGAATATTATATCGATGCTGACATGACGATTGTAATTTCAATGATTATATGGCTAATCCTTACAGTGTTGACTCTGGATCAGATGATACAGATGATGACTTGGATGGAGAACATGATGAATTCCATTCAAGTGTATAAGGCTTGCAGTAATATGTGTCAGCTTGGTCTGATATTTGGCATGGTTAGACTAGACAGATTCATTGATGGTGTGAGATGGTTTCCATACTCAAAATTAATCATCATCATCATCATCATCATCATCGGAATCATCATCTTCATAAATAACATCATCGTAATCATCATCATCATCATCATTTTCATCATCATCATCATCGTCGTCGTCATCATCATCATCATCATCATCATCATCATCGTCGTCATCATTGTATTCGTCATCATCATCATCATGATCTTCATCATTTCATAGGACATCATCATCATCATCATATTCATCATCACCATTGTCATCATCATCATTTTCATCATTGACGTCGTCATCATCATCATCATTGTCATCTTCATTGGCATCACCATATTCATATTCATCATCATCATCATTTTCATCATCCTCATTATTTTTATCGTCATTTTCATCGTCATCATCATCCTCGTCATCGTCGTCATCGTCATCATCACCATATTCATCATGATCAACATCATGATCATGATCATCATTGTTGTTGTATGATATCTGACATAGATACCTAGAAAGACTCATGGCATTTGGCACCAATTTTTTTTCAAGATCAACTCATTCTTCATCACCATGTTCATCATGTCATAGTACATCATCATCTTCATCACCATCTTAATAACCATCTTCATCATCACCATCATCATCATCATCATCATCATCTTCGTCATAGCCCTCTTCCTCATTAACATCTTCATCATCAACAACTTCTTCATCAATATCATCATCATGATCATCACCATCTTCATCATCATCTTCATCATCATCATCATCATCTTCATCATCATCATCATCATCGTCATCATCATCGTCGTCATCGTCATTGTCATCTTCATCATCATCACCATATTCATCTTCATCGTCATCATAATCATCATCATCATTGTCATCGTCTTCGTCATCATCATCATCATCATCATCATCTTCATTGTCATACATGACTGACACTAACAATTCGAGCAACAAAAATGATACCTATAGATTAATTAATGTGCTATGTGGGGCCAACATGGAAATTTTTTAAATATGTGTCAGTTTGGTCTAAAATTTGGTATGGTTAGACTAGACATATGCATTAACATTGTGGGAGGGTTTCCAAACTCAAACATCATCATTGTCATCATCATCATCATTGTTTTCGTCGTCATCATAACTAACATCATAATAATCATTGCCGTCATCATCATCATCACCATCATCATCATCGTCCTCATCCTCGTCGTCATCATCATCATCATATTCATCATTTCATAGGAGATCAAATTTGTGATCACGATATTCATCATCATCATCTTCTTCATCATCATCATCATCTTCATCTTCATCTTCATCGTCATGTTCATCATCGCCATCATCATCATCATCGTCGTCGTCGTCATCATCATCATCATATTCATTGTTATCACCATCTTCATCTTCATCATCATCATCATTTTCATCATCCTCGTCATCATCATCATCAACTTCATTGTCATATTAATCATCATCATCATAATCATCATCATCATCATCATTGTCATCACCATATTCATCATCATCATCATCATTGTATTATATCCGACGCAGATACCTAGAAAGACCAACGATGTTTGGCATCGGTGGTTTGTCGAGTTCGTCGCATTCTTCATCATCATCTTCTTCATCATCATCTTCTTCATAATCACCCTCTTCCTCATCAACATCTTCATCATCATCAACTTCTTCATCATCATCATCATCGTCATCGCCAGCACCATCTTCATCACCATCATTATCATCATCAGCATCATCATCATCTTCATCTTCATCATCCTCATCATCATTTTCATCATCATCATCTTCATCATCATCAACATCTTCATCTTCATCATCATCATCATCATTGTCACCATCATCATCATCATCTTCTTCATCGTCAAACTTGACTGGCACTAACAATTCGAGCAGCAAAAACCATACCTATAGGTTAATTAATGTGCTACGTGGGGCCAATGTTAAAAAATTTTAAATATGTGCTCGCTTGGTGTGAAATTTGGCATGGTCAGACTATACGCATGCATTGACGTCGTGGGATGGTTTCCAGACTCAAACATCATCAGCATCATCATCATCATCGTAGTAATCATCGTCATAACTAGAATCATTATCATCATCATCAGTAGTAGTAGCAGTAGCAGCATCATCGTCATCATCATCATCATATTCTTCTTCATCATTTCATAGGACATCAACATTGTGATCACCATATTCATCATCATCATCATCATCATCATCATCATCTTCATCACCATATTCGTCATCACCACTGTCATCATCATCATTGTCATCTTCATTACCACTGCCATCACCATATTCATCTTCTTCATCATCATCGTCATCACTCTTGTCATCATCATCGTCATCTTCATCGTCATCTTCATTTTCATCATCATCGCCATCACCATCTTCATCATCTCATCATCATCGTTGTATGATATTCAACACAGATACCTAGAAAGATCGACGGCATTTAGGGTTGGTAGATTGGCGATATCATCGCATTCTTCATCATCATCTTCACCATGTCATAGGAAATTATCATTGTCATCATCTTCATCATTTCATGGGAAATCATCATTATCATGATATTCTTCATCGTCATCATCTTCATCATCATCATCATCATCATCATCATCTTCATCATCATCTTCATCATCACCCTCTTCCTCATCAACATCTTCATCATCATCAACTTAATCATCATCATCATCATCACCATCACCATATTCATCATCATCATCATTGTCATCATAATCATCATAATCATCGTCATCTTAATCTTCATCACCATCTTCATCTTCATCATCATCGTCATCGTCATCGTCACCATCATCGTCATTGTCAAACATGACTGACACTAACAATTTGAGCAGTAAAAACCATACCTATAGATTAATTAATGTGCTACGTGGAGCCAACGCTGAAAATTTTTAAATATGTGTCGGTTTGGTCTGAGATTTGGCATGGTTAGAATAGATTCATGAATTGTCGGTGTGGGATGGTTTCCATACTCAAACATCATCGTCATCATCATAAATAACATCATCATAATCATAGTTGTCATCATCATCATCATCATCTTCATCATCATCACCATCATCATCTTCATCATTTCATAGGACATCAACATCGTGATCACCATATTCACCATCATCTTCAACATCATCATCATCATCATCTTCTTCATAATCATCTTCGTCATCACCATCGTCATCTTCATTGTCATCACCATATTCATCATCATCATCGTCATCATCCTCTTCATCATCATAATCATCGTCATCATCATCTTCATCATCGTCGTCATCTCCATCCTCATCATGATCTTCTTCTTCATCATCATCATCGGCGTCGTCGTCGTTGTATGATATCTAATGCCGATACCTAGAAAGACCCATAGTGTTTGGCGTCGGTGGTATGGAAAAATCGTCGCATTCTTCACATCTTCTTCATCATTTCATAGGACATCATCATCATCATCATCACCGTTTTTATCATCATCATCATCTTCATCATCACCCTCTTCCTCATCAACATCTTCATCATCATCAACTTCTTAATCATCATCATCATTGTCATTACCATCTGCATCATTGTCATTACCATCTGCATCATTGTCATCATCATCACCATCATCATCGTCATCATCATTGTCGTCGTTGTCATCATCATCATCATTGTCGTCGTCGTCATCGTCATCTTCATCGTCATCACTATCTTCATCTTCATCTTCATCATCATCGTCATCACCATATTGATCATCGTCGGCATCACCATCATCATCATCATCACCATCTTCAAGGGATGATTGTCCACCTTTACCTTGATCTTTTGGTTGTTGACTCTTGGTCCTAGCACTCTCACTTGTGTGCAACTTTGACTATGATGACTCCTACTTTATGGAGTGTATTTACCTAATGGTTTAATAAAGACCATTGGACCATGTATTGTTATGGTTATATTATGTTTTGCTAAAGGACCCTTGACCCACTTATCATTTTGGACTATTTACTTTATGTTGGACCTTTTAACTTTCACTTTATGACTATTATAAATTCATTATTTTATAGTCTTATTAATAAAATATTTATGATTTTATTAATAAATACTTTTGGACCATTTAGTCTTATCTCATGTTTAAGACCTTTATTTTATGATTACTATTTGGATTATTTTATATTATGTTATTGGTCAATTTTTTTTATTTTATGGTTTATATTATGTTATTGGTCAAATTTTCTATTTTATGGTTTGGATTATCTTATGTTATTGGTAAAAAATTTATTTTATTATTTGGGTTATTTTATATTATTGGTCCAATTTTTATTTTTTTTATGGTTTGGACCACTTTATGTTTAATATGGAACTAAACGTGAATCTATTACCATTCAACCTTATATTTTTATGTGACCATCCATTTCTTGGAAGCTGCTCCACTTACCTGCACCTGTTTTTATGGGTTGTCTACAATTTTTATTTCTCCCTTCACGTGTTTTTACGAGTTGTCCGCAATTTTTATTTCTCCAGTTTTTTCTATTGGCTGCATGTGATTTATCCTTCATGGCTTCACATGTGTATGTGATTTTTCTTCATATGATTCTCTGTGGTCGCTTGCATTTTCTATCACAATCGTATGCATTTTTTATTTTACGAGATGCTTACAAGTTGACTGCACCTTCTGTCGGTTTCCTTCCTGCTGAAAAAACTTTGGATGATTTTTCTTATCCTCTGTGAATTCAATTAGTACTTAACCAAATTCCACAAGGGTTTCAATTGCATGAGCAAGAGAAGTGGGATTCGATTGGACTCTCAAGAGAAGCAGTTGGATTAGGAGCAGCAATGTCTTCGGTATGTGGGTAATTTGTAAGTAGGTTTATAAAAAATCAGAGGTTAATTTGTTTCAATTTTCATACAATAGGGGTTTTTAGGCTTCCTGTGCATCCCATGCCCCTCATGGGCACTTTGGTGGACTTGGTGAACTTGAAAAATACATCAGTATGTGGGGATTTCATGTCGAGACACATTGGAAATGCACTAAGCCATACTTTACAATGTCTCCAAGCTGTGAATTTTAGTATGGTACAACTCATGGCGTTTCCAAGGAATTTCCATGTTTTAGCAAGTTTTTAGTACTGGTACATCTATGGTTTAGCCATGTTTTGCAACTTAGTTTTATGTCGTAAAACTTGTTTTTTGTATTGCTTGATCCAATCTTGTTGGGTGGAAATTTAAGATCCTTATAGAAAGGCATTTGTAAAATTTAGAAAAGCGGCATTGACTAGGACTAGTTTCCCCTTATCTTGCATAGGAGCCCCTTTCTTATCCAACATCTCTATGAATGAAAAATAAAGACTTCTCCATGTTGTTTTACAAGGAAAAAAATAATTATATTTGATATTTTAATGAGTGAAATTAAAATATACATGAATTGAGCCTCTGGGCTCCTAAGAAAAACATATCATTATAGTATGTGACCTAGGCAGAACCTCTATTTTACTACATTCATCTTCTTAGTCTTCTTGTGATATCCCATATTGAATATGATCTTAATTTTTCCCTTCCGTGATTGTGTATTACTGACTTCGTTGGTTAATTCTTTTTGTTAAACACTTCATATATCAATGGCTAGGATTGTTGGTTTATGATTTATGGTTTTCTCATGGCATTGCAATACAATTAGAAATATAATATATCAATGTATAGATATGAACAACACTATATTGACCAAAGAAGTTATTGTATTAATACTTGTCTACCAACATCCAATAATACACAACGTGCTGTAGAATTTATGGTAGCATTTTTAAATAACATTTTTACATCAGATATGCTTGAAATAGTCAAACCTAGAAGTTTGGTAATTCAAAAAGTAGTGTTGTAGAAGCCTTTCTCAGTTCATGCATTCTCTAATATTCAATAAATTTTTCTCAATGTAGTAATGTCCTCCAATTTCACCATGCGATCCCCCTTTAATTAGTAATGAGAGTAAACTGATGATGATTATACGAGCAACCAATAAACAGTTTTGTAGATGGCTCAACCCTTAATGAGTAAAGTGAGTGTATGTAAATGCCTATAGAATCTCCTAGGAATAATCAAATTTGAAGTCACTTAGGCCTATCCTGACAAAGATGCTCAGTAGGATGTTGTATGGAACTTAGGAGAGAATTTATGCCTTCCATCAGAGATGTCTCTACTTAAATAGGGTTGGAAGTGGCTTATAGGAAGCTTGAAAAATATCAATATAGACCCAAAATAGTCGTGTTTCAAGAGTAATATGTTGCATGTAAGAGATGTTTGATGTAGATATATGCATCTAGATTGTTAAACCATGTTCATTCTTCCAGCATGTAACACTGATGTGGATGCTTGCTTCCTTGAGAGGGATCGTGGAATTCTGTAATAGCTTGATGTGTACTGTGAAATAGTTTCTTGCAAGGAAGTAAAGTTGCAGCCTTGAGGTCATTTCTCATTTCATATGTTTCCACTATTTAATACTCCACAACTTCCTCCATGTTAAGTGGAGCACTCTTACCAGATCGCTACTATAGAGAATTAATGAATGTTAGGGAGAATTTATTTCCTTTATGATTTGAACTTGTTTCCTTTGTGCCAAGTGTAAACTTTTCTAAATAGTCACACTACTCATACAGGATCCAATTAATATACTGCTCTCTATTGAATCCCTAAAGGGAGATCTAGATGATCCCCTCTTTTAATTCACCTATGTACTCTAGATATTCTCTTCAAATTGTCTCAATGAATCTCTACGATCTTTCTGAGATGAATCCTCCCTAAAATGGGATACATTTCTTCACAATGATGAATGGGCCCTTGAGGATGAACACAAGCATTGTTCAATATTTATGGACACACCTAGCTGTATATAGGATCCAACATTTCCATAAACACAATATATTTAAGATGCAATGATGTACACACTGGTGAATCTGGATGATTCACCCAGATTCACCCTAGTAGTTGGTTAGGGTGGATGGATTTCATCTTGATGGACACTCCTATTTGTATAGAGGCTCCAACGTTGCCCTAAAGATAATAGATTTAAGATGCAATAATGTACACACTGGTGAATATGGATGATTCACCCTAGCAATTAGTTAGGGTATATATATTTCACCATCGAATCCAATTAGTTAAAGGCGATATGCCCTAAACCCTAAGTATCTCATCAAGCTCCCAAAATCTGTTTCCAAAAATATGAATAATAGCATAGATGTCCTTTTGGTTCAACTAACCTTTTTATATAGATTTTAGGGTTAGCATGTCACTTTTAGGGTTTTCACTTTACGTTTTGCATGTATGCAATTTTAATTGCTTGTTGACTTAAGACTGAAGAAACAAGGACTTCCTGCTTTGTTGATATATGCTCCAATGGCCTTCTACAATCTACCGATGATATAATAATGTTGTATTATTGTATTCTTATCTCCATGTATCATTAATCCTCAGGCAATACCTTATTTATCAGTAATGGAAAATTACACTTCTATATACATTTTTGTGACCTCTTCATGATTTGGAGTTCAAAGGTTCAAGTACATATAAGGTATGTGAGTTTGTTTCCTCTACAATGCATTAATAAATTCTACAAGGTTAGAGAGTGACAATTTTATAGGTTTTTCTTATTCCATAGTTTGGCCACTAGACCGTGTCTTGAGAATACGTTCGCTTCCACCTAAATCAACCATCCACAACTTGCTTGTTATCGTGTATGCATAATCATCCCTCAAACCTCTAATAACAATCCTAATCAAAATTAAATGAGGATGTCATTCAAAAAAAAATATTGCACAAAATTTAGTAAACATTACTACAATTCATCTATGTGACCTGCTTGAATCCTCATTGACTTTGGTCCATGCATTTGATCTTGCTCGTCTGTCTAGATGATACAATTGAACTACTTGTTTGAAATCCATCACTAAAACCTTGTGCACCTACCCACTAAATTGTGATTGACATTGTTTTGGTTAGGGATAGCTTATGATGCCATATGAGTTTACCAATATAGAAATGGAAATTGAAAGGCTATACTAAAACTAGAAAAGTCATCAATATATTCAAATCTTCAAATAAAATTTTGTGAGAGAATATAAGCACATTTAAAAAACTTAAGAATAGTGGAGCATAAAAATAATTGTAAAGGTAAAGGTTAAACTACTGTCCAAAGAAGTATTTCTAAAGTATTCCTTGAATGTGTGAGGAACAACACCTGAACTATCTGGTCTTCCTTCCTGCAAAATATTAATCAAGATGAAAGTGATTGCTTGGTTAATATTCATGGTGCTTCATGAAATTTCCATGATACTTCAATTTTATGATCTTATCCATTTAATATTCTCTCACAAAAAAATATTTGAAGATTTGAATAGATGGAATCATAATATATCACTAACAAAAACAATGTCGATTGTTCATTCAATGCATGGCATTATCACAGAATCCTTGTGCAACTATGAGAGTAGTGGGTCATTGCTTATTCACTTATGGTAATGAAATCCTGGTGCAACATAGTTTTAGAAATATTATGTAAAATTACATTGTGAATACTGTATAATCCATATCACCATGAGCAATGCTCTGTATTTAGGTCAAGGTGAAAAGGAAATTACAAGGATTATAATTTTGAGATTGAAAATATTAGGCTCAAATGTAAATCCTTGTTTTAAAACCTGAATATGATCCAATAGTATCCCCATTAGTTCGTGATCACATCACCAGTAAGAAATAGAAACAAATATAAATTCCTTAGCATCCCACTATCCAAGTTCAATTGATAAAGTTAGGATTGTTGCAACAACATGATCTCATCACTAGTGATCAAGAGAAATAACAATATCCTTGTTAAGTTCTTATCTAACCCTTGATCATTTCTTTTGAAAAAAATCATTCCATTTTAGGACTTGAGTTGAACAAATGTTGCCTCGATATGAAATTTGATGACTTTAATAGTGCAATGATGGCCTTTCTTAAGGCTCGATCTGATCAATGGTGTTAAGAGAATACTGATAGAAAGGAAGATTCTTGTAGATGATTATGTGAACCCTTAACAAATCCTCACCTATGTTATTTACTAATATGATAATGTCATTGATTGAATTAGATGTTGTCATTGACATAATAATTTTACCCATAACACATATTTTATACTAGCTTTTAACTTTTTGGACTAGTAAAAAACCATAAGTTACACAAGGTATAACTCCAAGTTCATAATGAATTAGGGCCTAAAAGTTTTACTACATATATGGCAATATGCCTTTTTTATAATCCTCAAAAAAATTATATATAAGTTGTCCCCAAAAAAATGTTATAGCAAAAATATCCAATGCACCACAAAATGGTTTAAACTTTGAAGATAATCAAATTTGGAATATCTAGATCACATGTATTTGAGAATTAAAGAACTTCTCATAACCAGTGACAATATGCTAATAATAATGCATATCTTGATGATGGCCTCATAACAGTCAAATGTCCCTAAATATGAACCAATGAACAATATATTTAATGTACTTGGAATCTTCATTTGTTGTTGCATAACAACCCAAAACCTGTTTAACCGAAAATACCACACTATATCCATATATGTGATCATTGATGTGGCCTCTTAAATTACCATCCACAGTTATAAAACACCTACAAGTTGCAATAGATAATATTTGTGGCTGGAGAGAAGTTGAGTTGAACTCACTTTGGTTTTGGATGGTTGTCATACAATTTGTACTGCAGTAACCATCTTAATATACAAATGAGTAGTACTGTTCTCTCTAGTACATGGTACTGCCAGAGCTTTGAACATTCCAATCATTGAGGATAACCCTCTCCAAAGACACAAGGGATGATTTCACTGAATGAAAAACTTTTACTCAGAATTTTGAATGACCCACTATAAGTTTTTATACAAACACATAATTATTCTGCAATTAGGTTAATGGATTAAACAAGTTTTGGCATGCACTAGTGAAATCCAATCAAGGGGTTAGAAGAGATAATTTAATCAATAATAAAATATGGCAGTAGGTCTTGAAGCATCTAAAATGTAATAAAGTCTTGAAAACCATAAATGAGACTAATTTACCATGATGTCAACCATTATGACACTAATGGGGGGTATATAGGGGTTGAATTTATAGGGTTAAATGTATATCTAATAGGGATTGGCCTAATAGAGGACCCACATGTGAAATGGGTGAGAATATGTATTATGTATATTTAGAGGTAAATATAGTCATTATTGCATACATGGACTTAGAATTTGGATATATGGACATAGATGGGCTACTTGGGAGAGGTATTCATCATGAAAAAAGAGTACTTGTGCAATTCATCTATATTATAACTTTGGAAGTTGTCCTCCATGCTCATATTTGGTGTACATTGTTTGTATGTTGGTTTTAGCATGCTATTTTGAGTACTGGGTTCATAATATTTTCTATTAGAGTATTTTGCACCTTCAAAAACTAGTCTTCTCATCATTTTTGTTTCATGGCTTTCAGATCCACTCTTTTTCTGGATAGAATCTCTTTGTATATCTCTCTTTGTAGATTGGATCTCTTTGTTTCACATCTTTCATATCCACTCTATACAATTTGTGGTTTTTTTCCAGTCCTGGAATATGTTTCGGTAAAAACGATACATGAAGATTGCAAGGTACAAAATGAGTGCCACATGTGGCATTAGAAAGAATACAAACAAGGGTTTTCCCTAAGTTACCACAATATAGATACAGATCAGGATTCAAATTCAGGTCTAGATTCCGATCTGGGTATGGATCCACCATATTTTTGAAATTCTACGATCCATATATGGAAAGGAAACAACAAATAACAAATATATAAAAATATTATCATAATTTAATTTTTTTTTAATGAGTTCAGAATCAAAACCATTCAAGAATCACAATAGTAAAACTACAAGTTATAACAAAAAAAGAGATTTCTTATGCATATTATTGTCCATCCATGTACCATAAACGATAACTAATAATTTGACAAATTTTAATTCGTATTGAAGACCATTAGTAGAAAGCATGAGGCAGGTCATAACACCATTTTTGTGAGCCACATCCTCATCTCCATATCAGCAATGAATAAGTGGTTTTCTTGGATCCTGCTTTAGGACTAAAATAACAATCGGTGAAATGAGAAACATTGAATCACATAAGGATAGATCATACCTTGAGAATAATGATAGATCAGGCTCGGGGAGCAGGATGTTGACATATGGACAAATAAAACCTTAGCCAGGAATGGAGTTTAAGGTTTTAGCCTTTTGTCATTTAGGGTTTTTAGGAGTTTTCATTAAAAATATAGAGATATAGGTGAATGCAAAGAAGAATTATGTTGTCATTGATGTAAGGTATAGTAGGGTTCCCATAATTGTATGTGCTCTGTAAATGACTCCTCGTCCAATTTTGATTAATTGTTAGTTATAATTTCAAAATTTAACCTACATAGGTGAATCTTTTAACATTCAAGCAAGATAAATTTCAAAATTATACTCTTTGAATATTTAGTTTGAGATAAAATCACACCACTGACTCTACCTTTCATAGGGGAATAAGTTAAGAAATTTTTGTTGTATTGGCCAGGACACTAATAAATGCGAAGAGAACAAGGTTGTCTCCATTCTACTAGAAAGGAAAGTGGAGCATCTCCAAATCTTTGTGGAATTGAGGTTAGTATTAAAGTGGATGAGTGGCATATTTAAGACCAGAATATACTACTACATGTTTTTGAAATATTGTAACTTCGAAGAATATTCTATATGTACTTTTTGTGGTCCCCGATGGTCCTACCAGGAGAACCAATTGTATTTCTTTATACTCTCATGCTTCTAATCGGAATAACTAATAAGAGTCATGAGGTAGTCCCCTCAAATTGTAAAGGTGGGCCATTAGCACCCCAATTGTGGTTACTTGAGCCTACATGTTTAACTCGAGCCTACATGATTAACTCGAGCCTACATTTCAGAATTAATTACTAAAGTGAACGGATGAATATAAGTAGAGGTGTGGCGCTCCTCATTTGGAACACACACACTCACTTGTGTAGCACATTAGTGAAGGAGAGAGAAGTATCTGGAGAAGGAGGAGGATCAGTCTTTTGGTTTTACCTTTTATCTTTTGGGTCATCTATATTGAGGAAGCTTTTGCTGGG
Source organism: Pseudotsuga menziesii (assembly GCA_001517045.1). Taxonomy (NCBI): domain Eukaryota; kingdom Viridiplantae; phylum Streptophyta; class Pinopsida; order Pinales; family Pinaceae; genus Pseudotsuga; species Pseudotsuga menziesii. The sequence goes on from LPNX010155471.1 coordinate 537,920, forward strand.
TTTTTCCCTTTAGGGTTTTCCCAGGATAAATCTGTGTTGTTCTTGTGATACTGTTTCTTTCAGTGATATTGTTTATATTATTTTGTTATGAAATTGAAATGAAATACTGATGATATAGCTTAGCATATGGAATTTTAACATAGTATCAAAGCTAGCCTGAATAGGATAGCATTCACGAGGATAAATAGCCCTCTCTCTCTCCCCAAAAGAAATTAGGGTTTCAAGAAACTTTTTGAGTTTCAGAAAACTACTTGCATAGAAAGTTGCACCCTCCCAAAGCGCATATTTTGAGCTTGAAATTGAGGATTTTGGGTGTGTGAGTCTCTGGGAAAGTCAAACCCTAGTTTGATAGTTGCACCAAAAAACTGCTTAACCAAAAAAACAGCTAGAAGCTACAGAAGTTGAATCTTGCAAGTTTGATTTGGAAGGTAAAGATCTAAGATCTCCAGAAACTAAGCACACCAGTCAACTCACCTCATTCAAGTGCATATCCTGGTAAGTTCAGTTTCTCATTCCATAGAATTTCATTTTTTTGTGATTTTCTGACAAGATGACCCCAAGCACTAAGCTTGAGGACAAGCTAGAAGGCATAGAGAATTTTTGAGCATGGAAATACAGGATTGTTCTTGTTCTCCAAGAGAATGATCTTGATAAGTATGTCAAAGAAGAAGTTACAGAACCTGAATAAGCTGAATCCAAGGAGAAGCATAGGAAGGATATGATTAGGGCACAAAGGATTATTGTTGACTCCATCAAGGATCACTTGATCCCTCAAGTGTCATCCAAGAAGACTCCAAAAGAAATGTATGATGTTGTATCTAGAATGTATAAGGGAAGAAACATCAACAGAAAGATGAATCTAAGAGCTCAACTGAATAGCACCAAGATGAGTCATGGAGAATCCATCCAAGACTACTTCACAAGGGTTTCTCAGATCAAAGAACAACTAGAAGATATTGGAGACAAACTTGATGAAGATGAGATGGTGATGACTACTCTCAATGGTCTCACTAGACCATGGGAATAATTCATTCATATGATGTGTGCCAGGAAGGAAAGCATGAAGTTTGATGTGGTATGGGAAGACTGCATTCAAGAGGAGACTAGAGTGGAAAACAGAGAAGCCTTAATAAAAGAGGATGATCAAGTTCTAGCCACTCATACTAAGAAAAGAATAAGGAATCAACCCATCTTCAAGAAGGGAAATGCCAAGGAGCATCAACCTCCCAAAAGATTCCAAAGATCAAAAGAAAGTCTATCAAATAAGGACTACTCTGGTTTTCAATGTTTCCATTGTGACAAGATAGGACACATTGCCAGAAAATGTCCTATGAAGAAGCAAGAATATAAGCAGAGGATCAACAAACAAAAAATACACCATGCTCATCTAGCTGAAGATGAGGATGAAGAAGAAGAAGATGAAGGACCTCCAAGAAAGCAAGCAAGAGAATAAGATGCGGAAGAGTATGTACTATTCTCTGCTCTCCTTGGGTCTGTAACACCTCGAGAAGACGCTTGGCTTATTGATAGTGGTGCTTCAAAGCACATGATGGGATAAAATAAAAATCCGTCCAAACTTGAAGAAAAGAGATTTCCTTAGAAAGTATCCCTAGGAGATGACTATCAATATCTGATCAAAGGAGTTGGTGAAGCAAGCTACAAACTTAATTCAGTTAATCCCTTAAAGATGAAAGATGTATTATATGTACCTGGCCTAAAGAAGAATTTACTTTCTATCTCAGCTTTAGATAAGAAAGGATTCAAAGTTGCTTTCATAGATGGTCAAGTACTCATGTGGCCCAAAGGAAAGAATATTGAAGATGTAGTCATTATTGGTGAAGAAGAAGGAGGCTTGTATAAACTCAAGGGGCACTTAGAAATAGATTTTGTTCATGAATCTACTGACCCTAGTGAACTATGGCATAGAAGGCTTGCCCACATTAATTACAAAGATTTACCTCATGTAAAAAAAGTAGTGATGGGATTACCAGGCATGAAGATCAAGCATGAAGGAATTTTCAAAGGATGTGCAAAGGGAAAGAACATCAAGAATCCATTTCTGAAGAGCGAAACAAAAACTAAAGGTACGTTGGCATTGATTCATTTAGATGTATGTGGTCCAATGTATTCTACATCCTTAAGTGGCTTTGAATATTATATCACGTGTATTGATGACTATTCAAGAAAGACTTGGATATAATTCTTGAAAGCAAAGATTGAAGTGTTTGGAAAATTCGAGGAGTTCAAAGCCTTGATAGAGAATATTTCGGACAAGAAAATAAAGACACTCTGATCAGGCAATGGCGAAGAATATACCTCAAAAGAATTTGAAGCTTTTTGCAAAGATGCTGGAATCAAGAGAGAACTAACTACTCCCTACAATCCTCAACAAAATGGGGTTGCGGAAAGAAAGAATAGAACCATCATGAAGGCAGTGAAGACAATGATATATGATCAAGATATTCCAATGCATATATGGGCAGAAGCAACAAGAATTGTTGTGTATGTATAGAATAGAATATCTCACAGTGCTATTAGATTCAAGACTCTAGAAGAGATGTTCACGGGAAAGAAACCTGAGGTAAGTCACCTCAAAATATTTGGTTGTCCAGTATATATTCATATACCAAAAGAGAAAAGAACCAAGTTAGACCCTTCCAGAAAGAAGGGGATATTTGTTGGATATTGTGAAGTATCCAAAGCATTCAGAATTTACATTCATCGATTCCATCACATGGAAATCAATCGAGATGTGACATTCGATGAGGCATCCCTCAAGAGATCCAGGAAGTGCCAGCATGAAGAAGTGTATGAAGAAGAGACAACTCCCAGAAATGAAGAAACTACATGTCTCCCTGAAGATGAAGCTCCTGAAGAACATGACATGGCAGAACCACAATAACCTCCTATGATGGAGATATAAAGAAAGAGAAATCCTACTTGGACAAGATAAATTATACAAGAGGAAAAAAGATATGAAGCTCCTAAAGGCTCCACAAGGGAAAGAAAGAAACCTAAGACTTTTTCCAACTATGTAGCCTTGATGTGTGATCCTGTAGATCAAGAACCTACAAAATACGAAGAAGCGATACAGAAGAAAGAATGGGTAGAAGCAATGAATGAATAATACCAGTCAATAATGAAGAATGATGTATGGGATATAGTTCCCAAACCATAAGGAAAGAGTGTAGTATCCTCCAAATGGATCTACAAGATAAAACATGCAGCTGACGGAAGTATCAATAAGTATAAAGCAAGATTTGTGGCCAGAGGTTTCTCTCAAAAAGAAGGAATTGATTATGAAGAAACTTTTGCACCTATAGCACGGTATACTTCAATTAGATATATCATGGCACTCACATCCATGATGAAGTGGGACTTACACCAAATGGATGTAAAGACAGCCTTCCTAAATGGTGTTATTAAAGAAGAAGTATACATAGAGCAGCCACAAGGATTTGAAGTTGAAGACAGATGAACTCATGTATGCAAGTTGAAGAAGACCATGTACAGCTTGAAGCAAGCTCCTTGAGCTTGGTATGGAAGGATAGATAGTTTCCTGACAAGCATAGGCTTTACCAAGAGTAAAGATGATCCTAACCTTTACCTCAAGGTTGTAGAAGATGAACCTGTCATACTAATATTATATGTGGATGAGTTATTCTTGACAGGGAATGAGAAACATATTATGGAAAGAAAGAAGAAACTCGCAGAAGAATTTGAGATGAAAAACCTTGGGTTAATGCATTATTTCCTAGGTCTAGAAATATGACAAAGTTCAGAAGGAATCTTTCTCAACCAGGGAAAGTATGTAGTAGAGATATTGAAAAGATTCAATATGTTGGAATGCAAAGCCATGGCCACACCTATGGATTCCAACCTAAAGTTGTTATATGATGACTCATCAGAGCTAGTGGATGTGACTCAATATAGATAGATCATTGGGTCATTGATGTAATTAACAAACACCAGACTTGACATTTATTTTGCTGTGAACACTCTGAGTCAATATCTAGTTCAACCTAGACAGGTTCACCTGGTAGCTACAAAACATGTGATGAGATATCTGAAAGGGACTATAGACTTTGGTCTATACTATGATGGTAGCCATGAATACAGATTGTATGGTTATACACATGCATATTGGTCTGGAAGTATTTCATACAGGAAAAGCACATCAGGTGGATGTTATAGTCTGGGATCTGCTATGATTTCATGGTTTAGCAGGAAATAGTCTAGTGTTTCTCTTAGCACAGCCGAAGTAGAATATATAGCAGCTTGCACTACTAGTTGTGAATCCATATGGCTTCGAAAGCTAATGTCATGGTTATTCAACCTAGAGTTGGATACTATCGTGATTCTATGTGATAACCAAATTTGTATAAAGATGACAGAAAACCCAGTGTTCCACGATAGATCAAATCACATAGAAATTTGGTACTTTTACATTCAAGAAATGATGCAGAAGGGAGCCATAAAGCTCCAATATGTGAGTACTGATGAACAAGTTGTTGATATGTTGACGAAGCCTCTGTCTTGAGTAAAGTTTGAATACTTTCATGACAAGCTTGGTGTTGTTCAGAAAGACCTTCCTTGAAAGGAGGAGCAATGATGTAGCAGTGGGATTGTATCATCCCTGGGAACTTTCCCTAAATTGATCTGGTGACCTCAGTCCTCGAGAATGAAGAGGGATTGTATCATCCTGGAACATATGTCCATAATGGATCTGGTGACCTCAATCCTCGAGAATGAATCGAGATTGCATCATCCCTGAACTTCGGTTAAAAATGTATCCGGAGACGTCGGTCCCTGTGAATGTGGAAGGATTGCATCATCCTTGAACTTATGTTCAAAATGTATCTGGAGACTTCGGTCCCCGTGAATGTGGTAGGATTGCATCATCCATGGACATAGTCCTAAAGTGATAGGGACTGATTCTCCCGTAATCAATCTGGTGACTTCGGTTGTCAAGAATGTGGTAGGATTGCATCATCCTTGGACATAGTCCGAAAGTGATAGGGAATGATTCTCCCATAATCAATCTAGTGACTTTGGTTGCAAGAATGTGGTAGGATTAAATCATCCTTGGACTTAGTCCTAAAGTGATAGGGACTGATTCTCCCGTAATCAATCCGGTGACTTTGGTTGTCAAGAATGTGGTAGGATTGCATCATCCTTGGACTTAGTCATAAAGTGATAGGGACTGATTATCCTATAATCAATTCGGTGACTTTGGTTGTCGAGAATGTGGTGGGATTGCATCATCCCTAGAATTTAAGTCCAAAAGTGATCCAAAGACTTTTTTGTCTTTGAGTCATGGATTGTAGGTTGTTGCTGATGATGATGATGTTACTGATCGAAATATCAGAGTGTGATGATGATTTCGTACTGATCGAAATATCAGAGTGTGATGATAATGATGTATTGCTCAAAAGTTCAAATTATGATGATGTTGCTGATCGAAAGATCAGAATATGATGATGATGATGTTGTTGATTGAAAGATCAAAATATGATGATGATGATGTTGCTGATCGAAAGATCAAAATATGATGATGATGATGTTGCTGATCAAAAGGTCAAAGTGCTGAAGATGTTGTTTCTGATCAAAAGGTCAAAGTGTTGAAGATGGTGTTGTTGATCGAAAGGTCAAAGTGCTGAAGATGTTGCCGATCGAAAGGTCAAAGTGTTGAATATGTTGTTACTAATCGAAAGGTAAAAGTACTGTTGATGATGTTATTAATCAAAGCAGTCAAAGTGTTGATATTGCTAAAGACTGAAGATTGAAGATGAAGACTACATGATGTTGAAGAGCTTCCAATGATTTATAGATGTGTTACCCTGAAGATGTTGATGATGTCCTCTATATCTCTCCTACTATTGTTGTTGTTGATGTTGTTGTAGAATACCCTTCTCATTAAAGGGAAGTGTTGAAATATTGTAACTTCAAAGAATATTCTATATGTACTTTTTGTGGTCCCCGATGGTCCTACCGGGAGAACCAATTGTATTTATTTATACTCCGATGCTTCTAATCAGAAGAACTAATAATATTCATGAGGTATTCCCCTCAAATTGTAAAGGTGGGTCATTAGCACCCCAGTTGTGGTTACTTGAGCCTACATGTTTAACTCAAGCCTACATGATTAACTCGAGCCTACATGTTGGAATTAATTATTAAACTGAATGGATGAATATAAATAGAGGTGTGTCGCTCCTCATTTGGAACACACACACTCACTTATGTATTGCATTAGTGAAGGAGAGAGAAGTAGATGGAGAAGGAGGAGGATCAGTATTTGATCAGTATTTTGGTTTTACCTTTTATCTTTTGGGGCATCTATATTGAGGAAGCTTTTGCTCGGTTTTTTCCTTTAGGGTTTTCCCAGGATAAATCTGTGTTGTTCTTGTGATACTGTTTCTTTCAATGATCTTGTTTATATGGTTTTGTTATGAAATTGAAATCAAATACTGATTATATAGCTTAGCATATGGAATTTTAACACATGTTGCATCATGCAATAAGGATGTAAAATGAGATGGAATAAAATTTTCTAGGTTATCCTTCCCACATATCTTCAGAGAAAACAGTACAAGTTTCCATCCTTTCCAAGAGAGTAGTGGAGTCTCAATATGGTATATTGAAGTTAACTGAAGTTGTATAATATTAGGTTTTCATTATCCCTCTAAAGAAAATTATCATCTAAGTTGAGTATGTGCTCTATCCCACGATGGGATACTACATGCTTGATTCTATGATGGTTACGCCCCTTTCTTTGGTTTCTTTAGAGATTTTTTTGAACCAAAAAGGATAAACACCTAAATAATAACCATATTTTGATGGTTGTTATATATTTGTTTCATATCCAAGTATTTTACATTCCTTTTGAAAATAACAATTGTTTTTACTAGAAATAAAAAATATATTCATTTTTTTAAAAGAAAAAATGAACAAAGATGATGCTAACATAAATAAGTTGATATGTTCATTTGCAATATAATAGAAACAACTATGGGTCATTGATTAATTTCCTAATTCATATTAAAATTTCATCTTGGAAGAAAAATTAAGTTGAATGTCCAAGGAAAATATCCAAGGTCAATCACCAAAAAAAAACAAGACAAACAATTAGCCTTTTTTAAAATTTTGAAGATATGTGTCTTCTTTTCATTGGATTAAAAAGGACAATCAAGGTTTAGTAAATGAATAATTGGATACATCTATGTATAGTGGTCGTGGTTGTGGTTGTCGTATGGAGTGTTAACCTCCCCTACACACTTTCCATAAGTAACATGTTGGTACTATCCTAAAAAATTGAAAGTGACCAAGGGTTTGTGCCAAGATATTTACCTTGGAAATAAATGAAGACATGACTAGATATAAGAATGCCAAAATTCTACACCTAAGAAAAAATTCAAGAGGCTAACATTACTTATGTCAAAAGAACTACATGATTGATATTTTATCTCTCGAATTACACTAGATTCACTACTTTTGAGGATAAAATATTATGCATATACCACTAAAATAAATATTCCCTAACTTGAGGTTTTGACATAAAGATTTAGAGCATAAGGACTTCTTCTGAATCTAGATCTTGTGAGATATTTATGAATTTTAATGTACTGGGATCTTGGGGATTTCTTTTAACTTGTAAATATCATTTGTAAACCTGCACACTAGATTATCTTTATGTGCATCTTCGAATCTTTGCAGCAGAAGTCTGATAGACATACACCTCCTCCTAAATATCCATCAAGATAGGCACTCTTTACATCCATCTAATAAAATTTCCAGGAAAGCTAAGCTACCATGGCTAGATCCAATCTAATTGTGACTGTATTTTCTATAATGACAAGGGTATTCTCATTGTCCACTAATTTTTTCTATGAAAAAACCTTTGGAACTAGCCTCTGCATATTTTTATCTAGTGAACTAGATGCTTTGTATTTTGTCCTATACAATGTAAATACATCTACAGGAAATGGGTTCCTTACTTAGAGGCAACACCAGCAGTGATGTTTACATCATTTTTATCCATACTAGTGTTGAATTGAATACTACAATATTTTCTAAAAATGGCTATCTATATAGAAAAAATGGATAGCCTAGTCTAATCTAAATACAAAATTCCAAACTAAGAGAAGTGTTTTTCTCATGAGAAGTGGCCTACTTGTTGAATAACCCCTTTGTAGCCAAACACAACACCTTTCCAAAGTAAAGGAAAACAAAAATAACATGATACCTAAAAAAACCCAACCAAACAATTTTTTTGGCAGCGTTACAATTCCAGACAAATGTTAAAGTGTTTTAGACTCTCCCCAAAAAATACTATACCCATGGAGGTGTAGCTAGCGGGCCAATTAGAGTTAGTGACAATTTAACTAAGGAATGCATACAATGGGGTACTGAAGGGGTTTCTGCATAGAATTCCCAAAGTTAAGATGATGTGAGGTGGGTTGATAGTTCATGATTTTAACAAAGGCATTAATGTCTAGCTAGTGTTCTTGTATGGATGAGATTGTGTAAGACAATTGGTTTTGGTAGAAGGGATCCCAAGCATGGGATGGGTTTGTGATGGATGGATAGAGCGGTAAATCCTTAGAAGAAATATGTTTTCTTGCATGTCACTGACATTAGCATTTGAGGTTGATGGAGTTAAAAAGGTAGGAAATTTATCTAGGTGATGGGTATGCCATTGGAGATGATAGTTTTATCATCCAAAAGTGTTATATGTTCAATGTGGATCTAGTTAGTGTATGAATTTTTGGAAAAGTTGTGTAGATAGCTTGATCACACAATGTCACAAGGTTGTTGGTTTGTTTTTTTGTCTATAGGAAGTGTTGCGGTTTTTGATCTAACAATCATTTCTAAGTATACTATTTTGGCAATGTTTATTGTTGTTGGTCGATGGATTGCAGACTATTAAATGTTTTTGGTGAGGATTTTGTTGATGGGACTGGCTGATGGTATTTTTTTACAAAGTATATTGTTTATTTATCCATATTGGCTTGTTCCTCCTTTTCTTACTTAAAATTGGTATTGGTTGGAGGTTTTTTAACATGATAGTATTTTTCTCTTATTTGCCAAGTTTTTTCTAGCCATGGTGCAGGTAGAACCAAACAGGTATTTGTCAGACATGTCTTCCTCGAGCGAGGGGATTTTAGGAAGGCTAGAGGAAAGTGATACATCCAGTAGCTCTACAAGGGCTAGATCAACTAGATATCAAAACATCAGAAGAAAATTCAATAAACGCATGGATTTTTTCCTCACTGAAGGGATATGGTCATGTTCCTATGATGATGAGACAATAGGCGACATCGAGGTGCCATAAGGTAGAAACATCCAGTGAAACAATGGGTACCTAGGGATCTTCCTCAACTAAACACATATTTTTGTGTGAATGAGAGGATACATATAATTGCACCGTCATCATTACATGGATTGGGGTTATTTTGCATGAATGGCATAAAGCTCAGTTACGGTAGATGTACATGATTGATGGATTATGTTGGACCTTGTTACAACTACAAATATTGGATGCACCCGGTCCAATATACATGAATTATGCATAGATATTGGTTTCTAGCAAATTGTTTACAACTGAAAGACAAAGATCAAATAAAGGAGCAATGTTGTACATTGATGGAAGGACAAAGGAAACTGGGAATATTGTGGGGTTTATAAATAGTACAAAATGAGGGTCTACACTTAAGAAACCCAACTGCATATTTGAGGGGCATGAAGGAAATCGTGTATTTTTATGTACCATTAAATCAATGGCTACAGGGAAATATCTACTTATTAATTACAATTTAAATCGAGTAGATACAAAAATGGTTACTATGGATGTGGTACATCCAACAATTTACCCAACCTTTTATTAAGTATTTTAACATCTTAAGGATTTTCATTAGTATATTGTTATAATTTTATTTAAATTTTCTATATTTGCTTCACTGGGTAGTGATCGGGGATGCATCATCCCAGCAGCTGATCATAGGAGTACACCATCCTCGAGGAAGCAGGTATACATCTTTGTAATAGTACAAGTATAATTTGAAAATTGAATTTTTTTGTGTTTTTTCATGAGTATATCCATCTGGTTTATGTTATCTATATTTAATTCACAAGATAGTGATCAGGGCGTCCCCCCAGCAGTTAGTCAGATGACAACATCCTAGGGAAAACAAGTAAACATGATTGTAACTGTATTATTTAAATACGTCACAATGTTATGTTATTATATTGTTCTAGTCAGTATTTTGGTTTCATTAGGTAATTTTTTCTATTTTTTTTTATGCAATGTTCTGTGAGGGGCACCTCCCTCACAGTAGATGTTACCAAACTTTCCTCTAGGAAATAGGTATACATCGATTGCATTGTATGAATTTAATATGTACAAACAGTTTTGTTGGTTTTCTTTTTCAAGAGTATATTTTTTTGGTTTATATAATGTTATATATATTTGATACAGAGTGTTGATCAGGGAAGCCACCCGAATGTTGATCAGATGACACCAACCTCGGGGTAACAGGTAAACTTGATTGTAATTATACAATTTAAATACGTCAAAATTGTACCAATATAAAATGTATCATAATGTATTTTTTGTTATGTATTTTTTCATGTGTATATTGGTTTCATTGTGATAATGTTGTCTACTTATTTTTTTACAGGTGGATGATCGGGGAAAGTCCATAACTATGGATCAGATGACATCGTCATCTGGAAATCAGGTAAACCTAGTTGTAAATTTAGGAATATATCATGATAGATATGTTTTGTTTATATAATTTTTCCTCAGTCTATTGCTTTAACACGTAAGTAATGTTTTATATATTTTTGTTGCAGACCAATGATTCAATGTATGAAGCAACATCACAACAATCCATATATTTTGATCTCCATGAGTTGTTGAAGAATGGTGACAATGGTTCTTCTCTAGACCTGGTTAAGGTGATAGAGAAGACCTTGAAAAAAATTAATGTGGATATCCTTTGTCTGTTATTCATTATTTTGTAGATAGGAGAGATTAAATCAAAGGTTGAAGTGTTGGTAAAGAGATCTCATTCCTTGCAAGTTAGTTGAAGAATCTTGAATCATAATATAAATTCATTTAGAACTTCATAATTGTTAATTTTATATTATAGTGAACTTATAAAATATGGTTTGTATTTATAGGAATTTCTGCCACCACAGACTAGTGGTCAAGGCGGTGTTGCGCCTAGTGATGCTCATGGATATCAATCGTCACATGAGAAAATGAATCCATGTACACTTATTCATGCATTATTTTTTTTAGCTAAACAGTCAGAACCACATTTCGCGACACCCCCAAGGCTAGCAGAGAGTGCACCCGCTGTTGTCTGACGCACACCAAACTGTGCAGAAGATGGGGTTGATGTAGAGACTACTAGTATTCTTGATGTTTAAGTTGTATTTCCTAGATCTTCCTATGTCACTAGAATGGGTACAATAGAGAAAACATTTTTGGTGAACGAGGAACTCGTTCCAATAAAGATAGATATAATCCTAGGTAATTATACATTGTTTAAGTTAGTGTTTATAATTTGATTGTAATATACCGATAAAAACGTTTTTTAAACTAATGATGGCATGAATGTTTTTCAGGAAATGATGTTTTCTATAAACATATAAATGATTTAACCTTGGAGATATTTGGTCCCACCATCCGCACAAGGTGGGACAGAAAACAAAAAATTTAAAGGATGATCTGACTAATTGGTTGGTTGGCATGTTCGAAAATGACACTTTCAATACAACAAAAGTACTAAAGAATGTTGGACAACATATGAATTTTTTTTATACCAATATAGGGTTCACCTAGAAAGGAACCCTAGGTATGAGCTCGCTCTGATGATTCCATTAAGGAAGTGGAAAGCCATAGTGGAAGGTGGAAAAGAGAGGGATCTGACAAAATCATGAAAGATACCATCAGGCACAGTGAGGTATGAAATATTTTCCACAATGTAATGGTAACCCTTATTATTATTAATTTTTATATCAAATTTGGAACATCTAACATATTTCAACACTTTCTTAGGATGTCAGACACATCAAAGGCCACAAAGGAAATACTAGAAAAAAGTGGTCAGCACAATCTTGGGCCTGGTGGTTATTCGAATTTGGCGGCATGAATTATGTGTATCAAAAACCCGATAATGCATCCAAATAATAAATTGCAAATTATTTTCGTTTTAATGTGTCGCAAAATTTAAAATTAATGACATTATGCAAATATGCAGGCCGACCGATTCAAAGAAGTTCCCAATCAAGAAGACTTGAAGCTTTCCTTCTAGCATGACTTTGAAGTTGTTGTTGAATGCCAAAACAACTTGTCTAGGAAAACATGGTCTTCTAGGGATCCATCTAGTGCACAAGTATATAAAATATATATAGTTTAATGAATATTTATTACTTGTGCAATTTATTTTTTATAAATAATCGACATAAAATATTTATTCTGTTTTGAGCAGGAAAGAAATGATCCCCTTAATGTCGATGATGGAAAACAACCAATCGAAGATCATGCTTTGACTCTTGGTAATGAATTTATTCATATGCTTCAATTTTATATACAACATTGTAGATGGTGAACATTAATTCTACTTTTCCATATTTCAAATGAAGAGCATATAGAGGGTCACACTCTACAGGTTGAGCCTTGAAAGGAAAATGAACATAATGTGACCACAACAGGTAAAAAAATACCCTTGTAATGTTTTTTTTAAATGAAATGCTGGTAATTATAATAACAAAATAAATTAATGCAGCATTTTAATATTGTTGCACCAAATATGAATCCTTTTCCACAAAATCCACGTGGTGAGCAGTCTACTAGGAAGACATCACAACAAGTTTATAAAGCACTAGGAACTGAACGACAAATTCCAGAACATGTGCTTCTTGTTGATTTTGTAAAGAGAAAAAAAATAGAAAGAAGTGATTAAAGAAATATTGTGTAATTATTTTTTATAATTTAATGTAGTGCATGGTTTTTTTGCTATTGAATGAATGAATGGTGTAATGAATGTTAGATTTTGTTGAATGAATGTGTTGATTGAATGAATGAATGATTTAATGAATGTATTGACTGACTGAATGAATGGTTTAATGAATGTAAATTTTTTTTGAATGAATGGTAATTTTTTTTTTATGATGAAATCTGCATGAATTTTCATTAAAACAAATTTCAACTACATACATTGGGTATGGGGAATTGAGAGTGATTTTATGGGGGGAGGGTCCATACGAGCTTCCACCTTCACATGGTTGGTCCTTTTCAGTAGAGAGTATTAAATTATTCTTGAAATGGAGAGGAGCTCAATGAATGGTAAAGCATTATCCATTTTCCACAGTTAATTCTTTGAAGCATTATTGTCATAGCATGTATTTTTATGACCTATAAAATTTCCTCTGGTGTATATAATTGTAGTGTTGAAATTTTACTATTTCTATTTCACTCATCCATTCTAGGTTGTTTCAGATAGCCTTGGGAAATATTTTGATATTTCAGAAAAAATATGGCATTTTGATGTGATCGATGTTTCCTCAGGTGAACTCTTATTACCCATTATTTTATTGAATATTAATGTAGATTACATTATTAAATTAAAAATGTTCATTATTAATGTTGTTTTTTTTAATTGAGAAATACTACTGAGACTATATTTTTTAGCTTCATTTTGTTATTTTCATAAATAAGCAATCTTTATTTGTGGGGTCCTAACATGGAATTATTGCAATAGGAAAATATTTGTAGTATGTTGAAAGATATTTTGAAAGGTAAAGAAAAAGTAAACATTGTCAAGCTCCACAAATCAAGGGAAGTTGTACCAATAAATTATAAGTATCGACAACATATACGTATTTACAGGACATGGGTAAGAGAAATGATGCATTATCATGACATACTTTTAAATTGTAGCTTCTTTAAATCATTTTTATTTATAGCTACAAACTTTATCTATCGCTGACGATTTGGCACCGCAATAAATCACGTATTGGAAATATATCATCGATACATGTAACTAGGATCTATAGTCCAAATTCCAAACGTAAGGATACCAGTCATGTAATACTAATTTTAATTTACTGATAACTAGAGTCTAGGGTCTAGGTTACTTCAATTTCTATGAAAAAATAATACCAATTTTATAGAAAAACTTATAAGAAGAGAGAGATAAAAGAATATTTTACATACCTTTTCAAAGAGGATAAGAGATTTAAAGAAAAAGATCATCTCCAAAATAGCTATAAACACATCCCTGTAATAGCTCTGTAACAACTCTATCACCAAATAAATTAACCCTTGAAATTTCCCAATATATTCTCCAAAATAACTATCCAACTAATCCTATCAAATACTATATAAATTCTAAATCCTTGATGGCATAGGGAATTTCATAAAGTAGCTAAGGATATAGGCACACATTTAACCTCACAGAGAATTGCAAAGAATTAGCATAAGGATAGAAGAAGAATCATTAATGAACACACATTAATGAATGATCAATAAATAATAATTGATATTATTACATAGGTAATACATCCTTATAAAGGAAAATAGAGTTAATGGAAGACAACTCATGCTATCTGTAGGCTTACTAATTATGATAAACCTCCATAGGTGGCTAAAGCACTTTCCTAATATATCAAGGACCTCATGAATTAGAAATAGAATGAGTGAAGGAAAGAATTTATAATTCTGGAATATGGAGAGAAAATAATGGAGGATGGGTTGGCAACAAAAGCTATTAGTTTCCTAGTTAACTAGCTTTAACTTATCCACAGAAAAGTAGGATAATGCAGAATCTATAGTAAAGCACGATTACCAATTTTGGATTTCCATAAAGTAGTCAAGATCAACCCAGAATCATAAATAAATCATTCCTAGGGTATAGATGGAAAGTGTTGACTTTAAGGTGCGAGTGGATGCCAAATATCTAAGCTAGTGGGTAGGAAATTAATCAAATAATGATTAACTATTGTATGAGTGGGTTTATGATATTCCAACACCCCCCTTTAAGTTTGAATTTCTGATGATGTATCTGAAATAATCAGAAATATATATGCATATAGGGCCTAGCAATAAGGCTATGGTCACCCTTTTACAATTTATCTTGTCCAAAGAAATGAGGAAACATGCAAAACCACAAGGGGAAATCCTCCCTCAAGAAAGGACATGAAAATAAATCATTAGAGAAAATTTGAGGTCTAAACTGGACCTCCTAAGGAAAATAATAAAATAATGGTTAAAATAATAAAATAATAGTTAAAATAATAAAATAATAGTTATTAATTTTGGAGGAAGAATGAAAAAGACTACTTTCTTTGTTCGTATTTTCTACATATATCCCTTTTTTTTACTCAAATTCTGAGCAGGAGAGCTTGTTGGATGTGGAATTCAATTCTACATCCAGCGACTACCCACACTAAATACTTTTGATGGATCTCGCTACCCCAAAAATAAGAAATACCTGAAAAATGTGATGATGACATCATCATCACGTTTTTTTCAGGAATTTCTTATTTTTGGGGTATCATGGTCTGTCAAAAGTATGTAGTGTGGGTACTCATTGGATGAAGAATTAAATTCCACATCCAATGAGCTCTCCCGCTTGAAATTTGAGTAAAAACACAGGGAGATATGTCGAAAATATGAACAAAAAAAGTAGTTTTATTTTATGACAAATATGTCAATTCAACCATTATGATTGACTCAATTTATTGAAATTCTATTGGTTCTTGAATTCCAACTAACAAAATTTATTGTTGGCGTGTTTTCTTATAAGGCCCATTTAATACCCCAAATTTCCTCTAATGACAAAAAATGTTGCCACTAGTGTTGCTTCTGCTCCAAACTAAATGCTAATGTCTGGAGGAATATTCTTCTTGGGAAGAAGATAAATGTGCTCACCTAGATCAAAAACATAAACAACTGCAATATGGATATTGGGACCATGTAGAACAACGGAGATCCAATGATGTGAAATATATACTGAAGGATCTTGAGACTTGTAATCAGCTCCAAGATGATGAGACGACTTTAACTTCGAACCAGTAGAGGTGAAAGCAGATCCAGATAGGTGAAATAATTTTCCAAGAGAATATATAATGTCTCCATCTTCATTTACACAGAGGGGATGTGTGCAAGTGATCATGTAGGAACATAGAGAAGGAATAGGGTCAAAGGGTGTGAATGCATGGGCTCCATGGTGTTACAGAGAGAAAATTCCTATGGCTTGGGGTGTACCACAACAAATAGCTAGACACGAGAAATCAATCCCTTCCCAATATGCAAGAGAACCAAAACATATAACACTAAGGGACCTCGAATCATACCTTATTCCGGACAGTTGAAGTATATCCCCGTTGAAATTTTTTCAATCCTGCTTGCGCTAGCAATTTGCTCTCAACAACAGCAATTAAGACAACCATGCTATATAATATGGTGTTAGATATACCCTATAATATATAATAAACAATATATAAGCAATTAAACATATCCATGTATTCAATATTCATTCAAATGCACATTATTGGATAGGAAAAGATATTTCTATTAATAAAATCAGATATAACACAAGTGACAAGCTCTATCAGCATGTCTGCGAATCAGAGAAACTGAGTTCTCTACCTGGGCCTCCACCACCTCAATCCTCCATCTCTAGATAGCAAGCTCACAAGAAAAGAAAATATTGGGAAGAACACAAAGTGCTCCAAAGGGACAAAGGGATGCATACTCAAGTATATGCAATCTATAGCAACAATGGACTATAGTTTTGTTTCTCTTCAATTCCCCTCCTTCAATGTATCCAAGGGATTCCTTATATAGCACTCCAAAGGGGTAATAGAGGGTCAAATATGAGATATCTCAAGGAATATGGAAGGCCAAGAGTCAAATTGTTTGGACACACATGAAGGAAAAATCCAAAAGTATTTGGATTTATGCTCACATCCTGATGTACACAGGTTTAAGTTCAAAAGGCACGTGTACACGCGAGTATGGGATTAAAATTCATGTACAATAATAAAAAAGTGTTTTTAGGGATGAAATTGGAAACATCAAAGTATAATATCAGTCCATGGGGTCTAAAGAGTCTGCAGAAGGATAGGGAAGGCCATAAATATGTGATCAACCATGTGTGGTAAAATCAGCTATAACACATGGGTTTATCTAGCTTCCAAATAATCCAAGAGATCACATATAAGCACATTAGTAGACTCATGAGAATATATTGTTAAATAATCCTCTGTGGTAGAAGCATGTAAGGAGGAAAGATAGTGATGTTCAAAATCTTCAAGGAGGCTCTAAGGATTAATGCCAAGAACAAAGGAGTAGTTGTTGAAGCACATGGTGTCAATTATGGTAAGTGGAAATACACTAAAAGGAATTGACTTGGATAAGCAAACATCCTGGAAGTCACTGGGTTGTGCACCATCAAGGAGAGAGACATGCATAAAGTGTCAGAGATATGGCAGATGGATATAAAAATCCTTGATAGAAGACATAGAGAACACTCAATGTGTGAGTGAATCATCAATAACAATAACATCTCCATTAGTCACTTATTTTTCATCAACAAAATCATAAGAAGACGAATCAAGATCTTCAACTTCAATAGACACAAAAAATATGTCTCTTTAATATTTTTTTCTTGATTGAAAGAGGAAGCATTTGAATCAAAGAGAGTAGTAGCAACAGGAACAATATGAGAAACTTATTCATCGTGATGAAATTCATAAGAGACTATAGAGGCCAAGACAACTTGAGAGAGAGTATTCATTGAGGATCTAGAGGCGCTCTCCACATAGTTAGAAGGATCCTCATTGTGCTTTCCCAAAACTCTATCCAATGTTGTCCATAGATCCTTTGGGTATTTAGCAGAATCAATAAGGTAGCGTATTCTTGGAGAAATAGCCAGATATATAGCTCCAAATGCTCTATCATAGTCATTCATCTAGTCACTTGGATATTCATAAGACTCTTCACCAACTCCAATAGATATCTAATAGAGACATTGTCTTTTTAGAGATGAAATCATCTTCAATTCCACTATGATTAGCTTGTGAATGGATAAATAAGAGGAACTGATACACTTGAATCCATTTGAAGTTGTATCTGCAAAATAAACCTGCAAATCTGAAAACGAGGATTAATTAATGATACCTCAAAGATTTAATTTCATGTATAGCTTTGATATCATGAGCTTTGATACCATGTAGAAATTCTAAATCCTTTATGTCATAGGAAACTTCATAAACAAGCTAAGGATCTAGGCACACAATTGACCTCACACAGAATTGTAGAGAATTAGCATAAGGAGAGAATAAGAAGAATTAATGAACATACATTAATGAATGATAAATAAATTATTTTTTATATTATTACATAGGTAATACATCCTTATAAAGGAAAATATATTTGATGTAATAAAACTCATGCTAGCTCATAAAGCAGGCTTACTAATTATGATAAAACCCCATAGGCGGATAAACCCTAATCTTAGTATTCAAGATTCTCTAAAATCTCCATGAAACCCTTATGCATGTAAGAGAAGAGAGTGATGGTACACTATTGAACCTAAGCATCCCTAGTCAACTCCATGCCTCAATGAAAGCATCCAAGCTACCCCATGTTGTGAAAGAATACATTCTCTCATCCTGAATGCCAAACACTTTTACATATGCACCTAAAGACACAACAAAAAAATGGGTAATTTCTCTATGGTTATATTCACTCCCATTGGACACTCAACCATTTTTTGCCTCAAAATCAGATCGAGGATCCTCTCTAGTATCAAAATTTTGTTATCTTTGAGGATGATCCAAGATCCATTTTTTTAATATATTTTGGTAAAGAGATGATTGATCATTGCACTCATATTTTTCAATGTAAAAGAGTTGACAAAATATCCAATCTATAGAACTTTCTATACTATCATCTAAGAAACATGCCTTTGGTTGGGCTCTTACATCATTGGGAATCTTTATGCTAGGTATCATTATCTGCAATTATACAAAATTTCTTTAACAAATCCATGTCCTTGGACATTATATATTATCTATACTATAAAGTATTTATCTTTATTATTTTAGTTTACCTTTTTAGTTCCATAAGGTCCTTTTCATCTGTACTATTGAGCACTTCTAGTCATTCGTAATTTTCTCATTTATTTTAAGTAATAAAAGGTATATTACGATCTAGGTAATATCTTAGTTAAGTTTGTAACTTATAAAGGAAGGTAACACCATTCATGTCATGCCAAAAACTTAGAGAGATTCCTTTCCAGGACATCCACCCTTACCTTATATCCATCCTTACCTTATATGCATACACCTTACCCCATCAAGATGAAACATAGCTCATACAAAGATTAATGTCCTTGTCTGAGAAATTTATATATTCTTTCGTATTTTGATTTCCAACATGTTGAATGTCCCATATTTCATATTGAAACCCTTGTATGGTTCCTTGTCATCATGAGTAAGTTGTTTCAAAGAGAAAAAAAAATATGTATAAGTGTGTATCTTAGGAAAACAAATATCACTATCCTTCATACCTAAGGATGGAGGTAATTTTTTTAAACGATCTCATGATGCTAATAACTAGATTTCTACTCATGAAATCAACTCTAGGATTGATATTTCCTTGATAATAAAATGACGAAAAGGATTTGTTGTAAATATCATTCTATTAGCAATGGGGTATATCCCAAATTGTTTGACAATAATTCCATAAATCCATCCGAAAAGGGGCATAAAGGGAGGTGCAATGGGTATAACTATTGTTTTGGTGTTGAATAAGATGATGTTGTACTAGTCAATGGGATTGAAATTTTAGAGGAAAGATAAATATAGTCTTGATGGTATACTCATTTCATATTTAATTCATTTGTTTGAGAACTTAAATGTTAAGATCATCACATTTGTAAGTCATAATTGTGCCACTGGAAAATTTTATAAATATAAAAATCATTCAAGGAAAATGATGGCTATTGTTCTTCAAAATAGTATGAACCTAGATACTAGGACTTGATGTTTAACCGTAGTATGCACTATGCAGAGTATGTGTATATTTTTCCATGGAAAGATCTTTATAGTATGACTGCAACATTGATGGTCAAAAAATATCTAAATATGGTCCCTCTTTGCATTTGATTTTTATGTTTGGTGCCTCTAATTTATACTCATATCCCAACATAAGTCAGGGATGACCTCCAAATAAGGAATATATGGACAGAAATGACCAAATATGCAAATTCCAAATTGCCTAAAATTCAAATTTATGGCAAGATAATGATATAAAAACTCAAAATCACTTGCATAAACTCAAAAACCTGATTCTTAGAGTTGTACTATATGAAGTGATTTATATTTACTTTGCTAAATTGAATCTAAAAGTTATTGAATGAAGAAGAGCAAGTATATTTAGAAATTAAATCTAATTAAAGTTTTCTTTAGAAATTGTAGATTTCTTTAAAATAGAAAAAAAAATTGGGTTCTAGGTAGAGACTAGTTTCAAAATAATATACGACTATGGAGAAAATTGAGACTCACCAAGAAAGAATTTCTAGAAATAGAGGTTGCATTAGTTAACCTCATTTTTCTTGATGAGTTGAAGGAATTATACAAGACCACAAAGAGAGATGATGTCTATCTCCTTCCTCACTTTTTTTGGGTGCACTCTACAAGGAAGGGGTTAGTATTGCACAATCCTAATTAAGGTAAAGATAGAAAACAAATTCCTTTGAACCAAAACAATAAACTTAGACAAATAATAGAAATTAAATTACCATATATTCATCCAACAAGGTATTAGTACCTTGTCAATGGCCTAAATGAAAGTAATCAAATATAGTGTTTTGTAAAAATACCCCCAACTAGAAGATTAAATAAAAAATGAAGCCATGCATCAACACAAAATCCCCAAGATGTCCTCCAAATAATTTATCTGAAAAAAATTTGAAAAAATTAGAACACAAGGATCTAAATTTATTTTGGTAAAAAAGACACTCACGAGTCACTTCTCTTAGTACAACTATCAACATCAGGTTGTATATATACATTATAAACTGATGGATTTAAATATATCTTAGTAAAATAAACATGCATGAGTCGCTTGTCTTAGTATAATTCTCATAGTTGGAATGTAGATATAAATTATAAAATTTCCCTTTAAACACACAAATACATTAGCCATCTCACTTACAAAATTTTACATGGCCATGGAAAAACTAACACAACTATGGCCAAAATATTTATTGATTAATTTCATGAAGCGCCCCCAAACATGGTGTAAACACTTTTAGAGTAACCTAAAAAATCTAAAAACAATTACTTCTTGATAGTTATCTAGACACCCTTGAGTTTGTTGGCTCAAACATTTTTTTTTGTTATAATATTTTGGTACCATTACTGGAGACTGCATTGCAGGAACACTTGTTCTGTTGTCCCCTCTTAGTAGATACCTGAATGATTAGGGACAACTATAAAACTTTATGGCATATAATTCAATTTATTGCAATTGAATTTTTGTGGAAGAAGTGGTGTAAAACTACTTTCAATGTATAACCATGTCCCCTTGTCCTGGGGTGATTGTGTATATCTAATAAATAACTATCTACATTTGATAAAGTTATACTTAATATATTTTGTAGAGTTTTGATGTCCCTTCCTATTGAGGTGCAATATCGCATGCTTTCATTTTCGGCATGTAGGGTATGAATTTCCTATTTCTCTTGTTGTTTGTTTGATGAAACTGACTATGTTAAATGATGTAACTGTCTATTATATGGTATAAAATATGAATCATTTAAAAAAATGTGTGATATATTAGTTTTTTTAGCTTAGAATATGTAATAATATTTTTTACATAATGTTATGATGCCAGGTAGGATTAACAAGTCCAGTCAACACGCTTTTCCTCCCTTTTCAACCTTAATTATTGTTGAGTTGTTGTCTGCGTTATAAAGCGGATCTCATATCCTTTATGAATCCTCGTTCATAAATAATTTCCTGCATGTTGGGCCATGTTAACTTCCTAACACTTTACGCAACGAAATGTCCTTACCATCATTGGATTAGTGTCCCCACCAAATAAACGATGGAATTCAAATTATATGAAGTGAATTTCATAAAATTTCACGTGAACATAAATTTTCTTCAACCATGCGACTCCTCTTAGCGAAATCATTGTCTATCATCGATCTTCTTCAAGATTGATTTCAGTCATTGATCTAAGCGATCATTTCCAAAATTTAGCAGATAGCGGAACTCGGCTTATTCACTTCCAAAACAGAGTTCCCACACTTTTACATTTTCCCGATTTTTGCATTTTTCCACTCTTCCGTACTGGAGTTTGGATATCGAAAATCTTCTTTAAACTGGATTTTTCCCTGTTCTCCCACTCTTTGCCTTCCGACTTCCGCACTTCAGAATTGGAAATATTTAATTTATGATATTTGCTTGAATTGATCACTTAAAGGATCAATTTACTCTAGAATTTGGAGTTTATGACAACACAAAGCCACAGAACTTATACACATAGTTATATGGAATGAAATTACATTAAACACTGACTGAATTCATACTTCCATAGACTTGTACGAAGACATGAAGTCAATCAAGCATATGTAGATTCTGATTCTCTGTTTTTCATTCAATTTATCAGAAATTCAATTACATACAAAGACTCTACTTATTCACTCCTCACCTACTCGCATATGCACATA
This sequence comes from Pseudotsuga menziesii, assembly GCA_001517045.1. NCBI lineage: Eukaryota > Viridiplantae > Streptophyta > Pinopsida > Pinales > Pinaceae > Pseudotsuga > Pseudotsuga menziesii. Next base: position 560,680 of record LPNX010155471.1, read on the forward strand.
TACACCTATAATTCACTCATTCATTCCTACTCTATCTGTTACATTCAATACTTCTTGTAACCCTTAGCAAACCTGTCAGATTTGAATAGCTTGAATCTAGACACCTAATAAAAGTAACCCTATCAACAAATATCTATCCTTGAATAATTCCTCATAGGGATCAAGGAGAACAATGGAAAATTTCCAATTATTACAAATTAAAACTAACCCTATCCACTAACATCTAACCAAATATTTCTAGAAGTGATTACAAGGCAGGTTGACTCACCAGTCAACGAATTATGAGATGGATATTCCTGCATCATACTCCTGGGGAAGAAAAAAATTATTCTGTAAGTCTTCAGGGTGCACATTTTACTTGGAAATTTCTTGTTTTTTCATCCATACTACATCTTTAGTAGGTTGATTCTTCCATTTGACTCAGTACTGAAAGAAGGTTTTGTTCCTAGTTTTCCTTAGGATTCTCTTGTCAAGGATGGTTTCAATCTGAGGTTGTTCTTTCTGTTGAATTTTTCCTTGCCAATATATAGCTATATTATCTCCATCTGAAGTTATACCATGTTTATGGATACCTGCATATTTAAAAGGATACAAATCTAAAACATTAAAAATTTGTGAAATATGAAGGTCAGAAGGAAGTTCAATCTCATAAGCATTTGCATAAAACTTCCTTAAAAATTTATAAGGTCCAATATTTGTAAGCTTCAATTTATTATAATTTCCTTTAGGGAAACTTTACTTTTTAAGATAGGCCATCACTAAATCCCCAACCTCAAAATTTACTTCTCTTCTCTTCAAGTCTGCTCTTTGTTTATATTTTTCTGCACTTTCCTGTAATCTCTTCTTCATATTCTCCTATAGCTCATGCATACTAATTGAAAAGTCTTCACCCTCTACATTTATCCTTTCCTATTTTCCCAAATCTCTAAGTTCATATACACCACTTGGATGCATCCCATAGATAATTTGAAAAGGACTCATACCTGTACTTATGTTGGGTGAATCATTGTATGTGAACCCAGCCTGAGCTAGAGCCAAGTCCCATTGTTTTGGATGTTCATCCACAAGACTTCTTAGTATGTTTCCCAAGATCCTATTTACTACTTCAGTATGAGGGTGATAAGCATAACTAAAACTGATATTAGGCCCCAACCTCTTCCATATAGTTCTCCCAAAATGACCAACCAACTTTGTATATCTGACAAACACAATACTCAAATGAAACCCATGCAACTTTACAATTTTTGAAAATAATATATTAGCAATATTGGTTTCATCGTTAATCTTATTACATGCAATAAAATGAGATATTTTGCAAAATCTATCTACCACAACATAAATTGAATCATGACTTCTATTATTTCTAGGTAAACCCAAAACAAAATCCATGCTTATGGAATCCCGAGGCCTAGCTGGAATGGGAAAGGGTTGATACAATCCTGTGTTCTGAATTCTTTCCTTTACATGTTGACAGTTTCTGCATCTTTCAACAAAATTATTCACATCATGTTGCACCTTTGGCCAAAAATAAAATTACTCACCAAAGTAAAAGTATTATCTACTCCAAAATTCCCTGATAAACCTCCACTATGTTTTTCCTAAATTAAATTCTCTCTCATTGAACATATTGGAATACACAATTTACTATCCTTGAATAGTAAACCTTCCTGTAACATATAATCTAAACACTGGCTTCTGTTATGGGTAACTGTATTTCCATAGGAAACATATATATCCTTGAAATATAAATCTTCTTTATACATATCAACCGAGTTTTGAAATCCCAAAGTACTGACCTTAATTTCTTGTACTACCATATTTATCTATCTCAAAGCATAAACAATTTTACTAGACTTACCACTTTTATGTTTGATAACAATGGTAAAGTTCTGCAAAAATTCTACTCATTCAACATGTCTCTGATTTGATTTTGGGCATTTACTGAATATTTATGAACTGCAAAGGATGATTGTCATAATACAACACAAACGCTTTAGGCATCAAATAATGTCTCCACTTCTTAAGAGCCTGCACACCAACATATAATTCTTTATCATATCAAGAGTATTTCAGTTTTTCTTCATTTAATTTCTCACTGAAGTATGCCACTAGCCTTTTCTCTTGATTCAAAACTACTCCCACTATTGTTCCACTAGTATATGTTTCAACTTGAAACACTTTGCCAAAACTGGGTAAATCCAAGATAGGCTTCTCAGTTATATTTTACTTCTGTCTTGGCACTATTATTCTCATGGTAAATGTATTTTGGTTATTTATGAAGTTATAAGTGTTATATATCTTTGTTGTGATTCAATTTCTATGTTAGAATCTATACAAAATCTTGACATTCTAATCAACCATTAAAATAATTTTTAAAATACATCCATTGGTTTTCATTATCGTTCAATAAATACAAGGCTTGAGTTAGAATCCATGTACAATATTGTTTAGAGGCAACTAGAGGTAACATTCAAAACATTTGGATTCATAACTCCAAACAACATTGGTCACCATGAAATAGGAAATGATAGGAAGTATAAGGTTTAGGTTGAATACACTATTTCGAATCTGGTGCTTACTCAACCATTGTCGTGATCAAGACTTGATCTATTTTTCACAGCATTTTCTCAACACAAGAAACCATAAATTTTCTCTCATCACATTGAACATCTATGAGTAATCAAATTAGGGTTTACAGTTTCAGGATTGAAAAAACTAAAGATCAAGTTTACAAAATATTATCTTGACTTCAACTTTCAAAAATTGCAATTTTTATGAAAACAAATGAGTAATGAACTTATTCGATAGACACAGTTTCATAAAGATCTCATCAATTCATAAATAACAACTTCAACCATGCCAAGACATAACAAAATGTTTGGAGATCATCTTCCAACATAATGCATAAATAATGTCACTAACAATAAACAACCCATATTCAAAATGGAACTTTGTGAGTCATACTACATATTCAACTGTATCATTAGAGAGATAAACAATTTTTATATAAAGTGATTAGCAGTAGTATAGGTTAACAGACCTGAAATTTTTTATCCAAATACGATGACAATGTTCAAACATATAGATTTACTCATATATTAATAGCTCATTTATCCATTTACATATTTAGTTCTCAAGGGAATAGAACTCAATTAAAATCACAAGAAGGTACATAGAATTTCGGAAACAAGCGTTAGGAAAAGGTCAAATAGGAAAAGGGTTTGGGGATCAACATAGTGTTTGTATTTTAAAAAGTATAGTATGAGATGAAATTGGTGAGTTCAACATAGATACCATTGGAGATATAAATACAACCAACATAACAACTTGGTAATTCATTTATCATAGGAGAACCAAATATTTCACAAGGAAAACATCAACGTTGAGGTGAATATAATTTTAAGACAACAAAGGCATAGAGGCTAGAGGAATATCATATATTTATAGGTAAGCCACTACTCATCAACACAAGGGTTGTTGTCACTGAAGCATGAGAATTGTGATTTATGAAATAACGAACAGTTGAATCACCAGGAAATTCACCACAATAGAATAAGTCATGAACCATATTGCACATGATTGTTATGTATTTTTACCCATAATTCATTACGCCACATTTGTTGTCGAATTGATCTTTTAACACTATATAAGTTCAATTCAATAATGTATATCTTTAATAATGACCAAAAGATATTCAAGCATGTGTGTTAGGTGCTTTGTAATGTGGCAAGGTCGTATCTTATATTGAGTATTAGACTATTGCTCGATACACAGCGGTACTGAAAACTTTTACTTTTAATATAAATTTACACTTAATCCAGAACCAAATGCATCATGAAACCCATACTTTTTCAACCAATATTGAATCAACTTCAACATGAAACCAAACCACATTTGTTGTGTTTTGCATTGATGTTTAGAATGTGTTATAGATACGACCCCTTTATTGATCACAACACATATGAATATGTGCAAAAACGATAGGAGAAATAGAGTTTCAAAATATTATCTATATGATCAAAAATGAGACTTTCCATAAATTTGATGTAAAATTTTCAACATTTTGCGAAATCAATTTTTGATGCAAATTTAAGCCCATAAAACTTTTTGCGAAATCAATTTTGGATGCAAATTAAAGCATCAACACATAAATATACATGCAATTGAATAGCAATATCTCAATATCTTCGTGAAACAAATTTACTTGATTTTTTATTTTTGAATAGTTCACTTTTTTTCTCTACAGAATTGGACACAGCTAATATAAATCCATGATAAGTTGTCAAAAATAATCTCTACCAACCTAACATTAGAATTTTCAATAGAGGCCATAGTGATTTTGATATTATATTACTTCATGAACAAATTTTGCATATAGCTATGACTAGTTCTAGCTCTTAAATAACTCAAGTGTTTATGCAAAAATTCATACCACTCAATCAACAAGAATGTGATCTCAATATATGTAAAATATGGAAGCTTGAAACGACAAATCAACATATCTAATGGGAAATAATAAGCTCCATAACGATGTTGGCAACAATTTCCATTAGTTATCAAAATAACTAGGTTTAGAGTGTTGTAGTAAGTTCCAATGGAGAACTATGAAGTTGCCATGATTCCTTCTGACACAACAACTTGTGAAACACAGATCTACTAGGTGTGAACCCATCTTACAAAGCCATCATTGTTTCCCATTGGAGGTTTACTCTCATATGGTTAACATTGTCATCGGGTGGATACTACCATTCACAAAAAAAAAAAAACTAAGGGGAAATTTGCTCTAAACAGTAATGTGTCTTGATTAAACAAAAGAGGAATGAACTATTGCATAGGAATGTTGATCATGGCCTTCCTCCTCTGCAATATGTCACCGAGTTGTAGAAAGCATTACTTAACACATGCCTTAGTTTCTCCTTATTTTTAACACTATTTATTGAAGAGTGGTAAATGCATCAAAGAAAATTCACTAACATCTCAGCTTCATTGTGCCATGTGAATATATGCTTAAGTTAGAAATTTGATGGTTAATATAATATTGGTGATAGATGTTTTTTTTCATTTAAATCAATTTCATAGGTTTTGTTAAATTTATTGGTGGCCTCATGTTGTCTAAAAAGAGAAAGTTTGTATTCAAAATTATTAATGGAAATGGATTCCCACCTATAATACTATTTGCATCTCTACATGGAACGGTCTAAAACTGAGTTAATCTACATTTATTCTTCCTCAAAGCTCCATGATCAACCCATATTCTATCCACTCCATCCAGACATCAATTTTGTGTAGACCTCATTATTGTTTTTGCAATGGTAAGATTGTTAGCAAGGCTCTCATTCTAGTTGAACTTTGAAATTTCTATTCTCACAATGAATTCCAAAATTTGAAATAAATAGTTAGAATAAAGTAAGTGCTACTAAGATCAAATAATTAATTTTAAATCCTTGTCATGCAGACATGGTTGTTGTTTTGTTAATGGTAAGATTGTTAGCAAGATTCCCATTCTAGTCGAATTTTGAAATTTCTATTCCCGCAATGAATTCTTAAAATTTAATATAGATAGACTAAAGCAAGCGCAACTAAGACTAAATAATTAATTTTGGATAAATAGAATATATTGTAGCTGGTCTACATAGGTAATTTTTACATACCTCTGATAGCTTATTGCACTAGTTGTTGATATAATATTGCATCCCCAATGGAAACCTAGTCACTGATGTGCATGAATCATCTCATCATAAGGACCAGATCCATGTGAAACAACAAAGATAAAGGTTCTTCCTGAATATGCATAGATCTATTCCAAAAATAATTGTATGTTTGCAATAAGAATATGAATAAATAAGCCACAAATAAATGTATATTCAAATAGTTTGACTATACTTGTTTTAAATATAATGTTTTGATCTGCATGAGATTCAAACTATTTCTACAATTTTAAACCTTAAAAAAAAGTTGAGAGTAGATAATACCTAAAATAAGAGCCCATACTTTGCAATTTCTAGCATTCCAAATATTTATACCAATATCTTTCGCATTTAGTGATTTTTTCCTTTCATGATTGTGTTGATCTTTTGTTGTCACTCTAATAAAAAAATTTGTAGTATCCAAGAATAAAAAATTATCCTAGCATTGAATTAGTTATAGTTTGGAGGAAATACATAATTTCAGATGAAATAACAATATATGCATATCCAAATCTAGTTATTTCACTAAAGATCACATTCTTGTTGATCTCAATGGTTGATCAACAAGAATGTGATCAACCATTTGTGCACCAAGTCCCCGAGGACTTAGTGTAAGAATGTTTAAGTCCTCATCAAGACATTATCTATTTTGATACCCATGGGTTTCAAATAGCTCTTCACATCTACATGAAGAGAAGGAAACTACCCCATTCCATGAATGGTTGATTTGGATATCATACCTACCATTATGATGCAATCTCAATAAGCTTGGATGTAAAATTTACAAATTCACATATCTTATCTCCATGAAAGTAAGTATGCATAATACTTTCATTAAAATTCGAGCAATAAAATCAAAATATTATAAATAATGTTGTAATGAATAAAAAGGGTGTTCTTCTTTGATAGCATGCTACCATAAATCCCTAATAAACTAATATTATATAAATTCCAAACTTTATGTACCTAAGTTCATCGAAGTATCAACGTCTTTGTATTCCTTGTGTATGAAATTTTACATAGTTTACTTGAGAAAATGTGATTACATAACTCAATACCATGTTACAAAACTTACAGAGGAAGCTTTCATAACATCAATCAAAACTATGTCGTGTTAATTTTATTATTGACAATATTTATATTATTTATAAGGTAAGATAAAAAAAAAATGTTTAAAATTACGAAAGTAATCACATGAATTCTTGGTTCTTTTGACAATCATAAGTTATAGGAAGTAATCAACCAAAGGCTTCCATTTATGGGTTTCTTTAGAAATGCATGTTCTGGGAACCTACGTGCATAGCCTAGTTGTATCGATTGTAAGAATAAACTCTAATCAGAATGAGATTCAAACATCTCAGTGACTAGAATGAGAATTCCAACATTATCATGGATACAATTATTCCAACACTATCACAACTACATTTATAATAATCAAATACAAGGACTCATTGCTATGTATCTTTCCCTTGTTTACATCTGATCTTAAATGCATATTAGTTTTCATCAAAATTTGTGAGCAATATCTACCTTTATCCAGGGAATTAGGGTACCGGTGTTACTCATTCACCCTACTTTACATTATTTAGTTTTTAGAGGTATGAACCACCAAGTTTTAGGTATGCCTCACTTTAGTCATTCACCAAGGATCGAGACCTATTAGATTGTGTAATGGAATAAATGGAATTCCTTTTATTGAGGATATCCTTTGGATGCAACCAAATGGAACAGTTTTTATCCAATTCTAGAAGGTTAGTTTGAATACAAAAATGAGGGATAACCACTTTTTTCAAGGAGACGTGAAGGATGGAATGAATCTTGAAGTGACTAAGTAGATTCAATTTGTAATCAATGGGGCCCACACATTTGAGGATCTTATAGGGCCCATAAAACATGTGTTACGCCAAAATATATATATTTTTCATAAATCCCTAGGGTACATATTCCAAAGGACTTTTTGAAGGGAGTTTTCCTTGTCAGGAGCTCATTCCTAGGAACACCGACACACCTTGCCTCTTGACATAAGGCGTGACCATAGTTGCTAGTGGAAAAAAGGTGTAGCTGACACTCGTTGCCTTTGTGCAAGGAGCATCCTCCATTCCCGATGCCTCTTGCTAGTGTGAAAAGAGAATCAATGCTCAATAAAAGGAAAAGAGAGGAATTTTGGGATAATTCTAGAAGAAATCCCCCTGTGGAGGCTTATCCCAACCAATTACATTCGGTGGCATTCGATCCCCTAACCCCTATGAATGATCCCTCAACTTCCTCCAAGTAAATCTCAACCCATTTGAACTCATTTTTTCCTATAAATCTAATCTTACCTTCATGGTTTAGAGAGGACTGGAAAATCACCTTTATGCTGTTGAAATTCTTCTTGGAGTGAGAGGAAAAGAGAATGGAGTTTGAGGGTGAAATACTTGTGGGGAGAATCCCAACATCAAGGAAATGTGGTTGTAATTCTTTCCTCATTAACATTAATAAAAATAAGTTTTTCCTTTCCCATAAATAATGTGTAATGTTATTTATTTCTTTTATCCTTGATCATTAGCATAGATTTATCGAATTATCTTGTTTCTTTTATTCTTGTTTCTTGTCCTTTGTATCTTTTGCATGTATCTCTTCTTCATAGTTGGATCGCAAAAATATTCGAGAAGGAAAGAATAACCCTAAGAAAAAGGTATAAAATATTTATATTCAAGTAGTTCGATGACCTAGGGAAAGGTTACATAGTTGTACTTGTTTTGTTATAGATATAAACCATTTAGACTAGGGAAACGGTTTTTGTCAACACTAACTGCATTTTTACGATAAAAAAATTGGTGACTCCAATGGGGAAAGATCTATACATATTATTCTTTGGTTTTTATTTATGTTTCAATACAAATTCTAAGTTTTTATTTTCCTCTTCAAAGGGTGTGAAATTCACCTTGTTTCAGTCCTAATTTGCCTCTCCAGGATAGTCCTTTATCTTAGAAAGTTTCAAGTTATTCAGTGTTTGTTGAATCTAAAGGTGTTTATTATTTTTTGGATCCTTGTCTACATTGACGCAATTGGGTTATTTCAATTCAACATCGTCCATTCTCTGACGAACTTTTATTTTGTTGGCAGAGTGTCATTGATGCCTATTGACATAAGACAAGTAACGTCATAAACACTTTTTCACAATGGACAAAAAGCGTCAACCACAAGAGGATGCACTAGTATAAACCTACAACAAACGTCAAGGTAGGTTCCCAGTAACTTCTAAAGACTCTTTATAATTTGAATATTTTTTATTAGCATTTTTGGAAAAATTCACTGTTTCTTGTGATATCTACATCTTTGGATTGAATTTGAACTGATCTTCAAGTTAAATCTTGTAAGATATATCTTAGTGAAAAGCTTCAGGAATTCGATGATTTTTTGCGCATGAATATTTAGTCCTGGGTATCATAGTTTATTTTTTTTAGATCTCTAATAATTGCATGGATCCATAAAAATAAAAAAACCGTGTAGTTTCTATATGCTTCCATAGGGACTTGTTAGGTTTTCCTCGTATTTCCATTACAAAAAATATACAAAAGACAAAAAGAAGATCTAGATTCATTTCTTTCTATTTCAATTAGTTTTTGAATATTGAGTTTGGTTTGTGAAGTAAATGACTAGTTTTTTCTCTTTTATTTTTTATTTTGGACATTATAAAAGTGAAGCATCAGTTAGACATTTCTTTTTATTTTATTAGAGATCGTTTTTGGTTAAGTATAAAAAGTTTTGCATGTTTGGATTTTATCAAAAAGTTTTGAAGGATGAGTAATGAGTTAGTATACTATTCCAATTGATTATTTGAAAGGAAGACAAGATATCTGTATTTTATCTATTTAGATATCATCGAAAAGAAGGCTTGCATCACAATTAATCCTTGATTAAGTTTTACAGTCGGTCCACACTCCATAAGTCCATTAACAGTTCAAGATAAAATCAAGTGGTAGACTAGGCTAAAATATTTTATAAACTTGAGTGATAGGTTAGAAGATGTGTTCCAAGTCTATAAACATAAGATATGACATTTATTTCTTGCACTACATCCTGAGGATTGTGCGCTTATTCCATGTACTAATCATTATATAGAATAAATTTTCACGTACCCTTGAGGTATATAGAAAGGTTCTTCATGTACTCAATGGTATATCAGAAGGCCCCTTTCGAACAGTTGTGCATTATACATCACTAACAAATATTTGAGATGCCACTTATCTTTCATATATTGGGAGACCCCTATAGGAACCTGGAACCAACCGAGTAAATCTATCACCTTTCTTGTCGGAGCTATACACCGAGAACAACACTTGGGGAGATACTACATACGTATCATCTAGGAAGTTGGGTATTCAAGAAAGGGTACAGTCCCAATCCTCCTTGTCATGTTTTACTATTTGTTACACATATTTCTCATCATCATCATATAGTGAGATCCAAGTATTCAAATATTTTCTTCAAATAATCAAGTTGTGAAGTTAAAAATGGGCTAAGATCAGTGATTTTACACCTTTGGCCACCACCAAAATTTCCCTATGGCCAATGTGCAGTACCTTTATGCGTAAGACATTTTTTCCTTGAGCAGTGAGTTGTGCCACCGCCACTTACCTTCATACAATGAGTGGTGCTCCCTTGGTAATGTTCTTTCCTTATGGACAAAGAGAGGTGCTCAAGTTTTAAAAGGAAAAAATAGAAGCTTCGAGAGGCTTATCGAAGCTTGACTTCATGGAGACTCATCCCTAAGTGCTCCAGGACCACCTAGGCTCAAGATCCATTAGAATAGGATCCTCCCTCCACTTCACCCATGAGATCCTCAACCTACTCTATCCTCCCATGGTTTTAAATACAGGATCACCCCCCATGGGTAAAGGGAGGAATATTATGTTACAACATCAAAACTTTGGCCAAATATAGCCAAGAAGAGTCAGAATTTGGTAGACAAGTTTGGTATTTGAGGAAAGGTTTACTTGAGAAGAGCTTCTTAACACTAAGGTTTTGATTTTAATCTCTCTCTATTTCATTTATGCAAATAAAAATTCATTTTCCATGAATGTTATTGTGTCTGATTCATTGCTTTCATTGTTGAGCTTCTTAGTCATCAACGTAAGATCATAGACTAAGCTTGTTATTCTAATATTGTGTGTGCTTTGTTGTGTGTTTTTTGCAAGACAAACTGTGGAGATCAAACACTCCAAATTCTATCCTATTACAGACAAGTAAAAGAGTTTATTTAAGACATCTACTTTATCTCAGGGAAAGTATTTTTGTTTATTGAGGCTCCTTTGTTCTAACTTTGAATATTTCAGGCTAGGGAAACAACTTCTATCAATAGAAGGTGAGTATTTTCATTAAAAAAATCGGTGACTATACTAGGGAGAGTATTAGAAATTCTGGTTATTCGTGTCTCTTTCCTTGGCTTCAAATTTCAATTTCTTGTAGATTAGATCTACTAGTTGATTAGCTAGACTTGTTTGAAATTGTTTAGATCTACTTTGATCTGCCTCGATCTACCTTGTATGCTTCAAAGTTCTTGCTGATAGTTATCATTTTGATCTATTTCTTGAACACTAACATCTTATTTTTTCTCCTTATGTCTCATTTTGAAATCCATATTCTCTACCACACCTGGGTAGTTTTGAAAGAGCGATCAGTGTACCTTCTTCAAAGGCATAAAGAGGTGCCACTGCAATAATCCAGTGGTCAAAGAGGGGTTCCACCGCTATGATTTTGTTGGAAAAGCATGGTGTTGAATCAATAACGCTCAGTATTCTACTATCAACTAGTGGTGACAGATATGGTTCCAATCCCATTTTGATTTTGAAATTTGGAATCTGTAATTTGCTTTTTGAAAATTGTTTGTCTTAGTTATTGATAGTTTGGATTGTTAAACAGAAATTGGAAAGTGTGTTTAGACTTGATTGGTCTATACCTTCAAGGACTAGTTTGATTTTTTCTTATGAGCTTCTTGTCTCTTTGGTTTTTGGTTGAGGAATAATTTTTTAAAACGAAATTGTGTCTTTAGATCTCTGAATTTTTCTTATCCAACTAAAAATAAAGTAAGAATGAGAAACAGATCATGGAAAGTAAGAAGAAACTAGCAGAAGAATTTGAGATGAAAGACCTTGGGTTAATGCATTATTTCCTAGGTCTAGAAGTATGGCAAAGTTCAGAAGGAATCTTTCTCAACTGGGGAAAGTATGTGGTAGAGATATTGAAGAGACTCAATATGCTGAAATGCAAATTCATGGCCACACCCATGTACTCCAACCTGAAGCTGTTAGCTGATGACTCATTAGATTTAGTGGATGTGACTCACTATAGACAGATCATTGGTCCATTGATGTACTTAACAAATACCAGACCAGACATTTGTTTTGTTGTGAACACCTTAAGTCAATATCTTGTTCAACCAAGACGGGTTCACCTAGTAGCTGCAAAACATGTGATGAGGACTATAGACTTTGGTCAATACTATGATGCTAGCCATGAGTATAGATTGTATGGCTACACAGATGCAGATTGGGCTGGAAGTATCTCAGACAGGAAAATCAAATCAGCTATATGCTTTGAGGTCTGCTATGAGTTCATGGTTTAGCAAGAAACAGTCCAGTGTTTCTCTTAGCTCGGTTGAAGCAGAGTATATAGCAGATTGCTCTACTATGTTATGAAGCCATATGGCTTCAGAAGCCGATATTAGGTCTCTTTGACCTGAATATGGATACAACAATGATTCTATGTGATAACCACTGTTGTGATGACAAAGAACCCTGTGTTCCACGTAACACGTAGAAATCCGGTATTTCTACATACAAGATAAGATGAAGATAATGATACTGTAGATGCAGATGATGGTGATTTAGTATTTCTATACTGAATATAGAGATGATGATGTTTCAGTATTCCCATACTGAAGATATAGATGATGACGATTTCAGTATTCCCATACTGAAGATATAGATGATATTTCAGCATTTACATACTGTAGATATAGATGATGGTGATTCCATATTTCTATACTAAATATAGAGATGATGATGATTTCAGTATTTCTATACTGAAGATATAGATGATGATGCTTTTAGTATTCACATACTAGAGATACAGATGGTGATATATTTGTATTCATATATTTAAGACATAGATGATGATGGTTCGGATGATGTACCGACGAAGCCTCTGCCTCGAGTAGAGTTTGAACACTTTCAAGACAAGCTTGGTGTTGTTCGGAAAGACCTTCCTTGAAAGGGGGAGTAGCGATGTTGCAGAGGGATTGTATTATCCTGGGACATCTGTCCATAATAGATCCGATGACCTCGGTCATCGAGAACGTGATGGGATTGTATCATCCTTGGGCACCTTCCCTAAATTGATCCGGAGACCTCGGTCTTCGAGAATGAAGAGGGATTGTATCATCCCAGGACATCTGTCCATAATAGATCCGGTGACCTCCGTCATCGAGAACGTGATGGGATTGTATCATCTGGGCACCTTCCCTAAAGTGATCTAGAGACCTTGGTCTTCGAGAATGAAGAGGGATTGTATCATCTTGGGACATCTGTCCATAATAGATCCGGTGGCTTCGGTCCTCGAGAATGTGGTAGGATTGCATCGTCCTTGGACTTAGTCCTAAAGTGATAGGGACTGATTCTCCCGTAATCAATCC